>CM045567.1:4328078-4353780 GCA_024721245.1 Mitragyna speciosa | reverse complement strand
GGTGGCATTCCCTCATATTCATCTTTCTCATCCATCAGTATATCTTCATTAATAACTGACATAATCATGGACTTCTAATTTGGGCATTGGCTTGCAATGTGATCTCTTGCTTGAAATAATGTCACGATTGCGCCCTTGAATTGGTTCTAGATGTGATATCCCACATTGGTGGGAGTAAGAAAAAAAGAATAGTATATAACATCCTACGTTTGGGCTACTAAATAACTTGGCTTAAGCATTTTGAACTCGTGGTTTAAAGTTCAAAAGTTATTGGGCCAGCCCAGACGCGGGATGTTACACTAGAGCATGATCCATTACACATTAAACTTCTTCCCTTATGGTTTCCATTATCAATTTAAAATCAAATGTCTCAAATTCTCCTTCTTTAGACATGTTTATACTTGCAAGAAAATTTTAGTAATAAAAATTCCTCATGAACTCCTCGTGTATCTACTCACATTGGTGTTTCACTCAACAATACACTCCAGTGTGCTCTCTAATTATCAATGGCTTTTATTCACCTCCCTTGAAGAATTTGGAACTCTTCTGTAGAAGCACAATTAACCCACTCATAAAACCAACACAAGTGAAGCTAAACACAATTGAAGCTACTTATAACTAAGTGTGACAATGATGCAATTTGAGATGCACCAATGCACCACAAGCTTGTTGAGGATGGACTGGTGTAAGTTGCAAGCATTCACATCATTCTCAAAAATTAGAACAATGGTTTTAAGGTGTAAAGGGCACCAATGTTGTTCAAGTATATAGCACTTGCTTATGCCATTCAAGAGCCAATTAGATGCACTTTGAAGGACACTTCGAACCTGAAATCTAACCACAAACAATGTTTGAAGGTCACTAAAGCATGAAAAAAGTGAAGAGAAAATGGACCCAAAGATGTGGTGCAAAGGAGCAAGGGAAATGAAGAAATGGAGAGGAAAGGATTTGGTAACAATGGCATACTTTAGTATTTTGGCAATAACTTTAGCTATAAAATCAAATCGAGATGATTCTTGATGCATTTGAAGCAAAAGGATATTCTAAAATTCTTGAGGAACAACAAAGTCCAATTCTTACATTTTTATTGCTAAAATTCCAAATTACTAAAGTATGTTTTCGTTGTGATGTTCTTCTGACAATTTCTCAGTATTTTGAGCATATCTCAGCATCTAGACTCCAAATGACCTTATTCCTATGGCATTTGAAAGCTATCTCAAAAGGCTACAGTTTCTTGTTTTGTGTAAGAGCTAATTTGACCTTCTTCACCGAGTTATTTGGCCAAGAATCAGATCTACGAATTGATCCACAGGGTACAGATTCACATATCAGTTTGAGGATTGTTGGTAGAAACTAGCCACACCCACTATTGACTTCCAATGAAATTTTAGAGAGCAGACGTGAGCTTGGCTGCCCACGTTTGGCCATCAAGCAGGTTTGCAGTTGGACTTTAGAAAATTTTTGGATTTTTTTTTCTAATTTTTAGTACTTTGCCTTATCTTTAAATTGTTCTAGGCTAGGATTTTAAATAAGTGCTTTTATGTCATTTTCCAATCAAGATGTGGGCTATAAATACAAAATTTTAATTTTTTTTTGTTGTGCTACCCTATTTATTACCTTATAAAAAATAATTTTTGAAAACTCGAGATTGAATCAAGAACAAATCAAGAATAAATCAAGACAAAGAAACAAGATGATTTAATGAATTTTTTGAGAAAAAAATCTTGATTTTCTTTTGACATTCTTGAAATAAAGATTTCAAAGATCACTTTCTTGATTGTAGCATCCATTCAAGAACAACTTATTTTCTTTTTCTTTTCTTTTATTTTTCAACGTGCTTTCTTTTTTTTTTTCCTTTAACAATCAATCATACATATATCTTACAATCAAATAGACCATTATGAAAATACCAACATTTTTACCCTTGATTAATGTTGCAATGCATAAGCTTTTCTGATGATCTTCAAACCTACAAAATTAAATAATAGATTTTGGTACCCATACCTTCTTGGTTCAAGAATGTTACCATAACCTTTCTCAATCCACATGGTATTCATGCCTAATTTAATATTTTTCTTAATATGGTATTCTCTTTGCATGTAACCATGTTGGCTACAAAATGACAAGTAACATTAGGATCTCTAATAAATTGGACTTGATAAGTAAAATACCATTTTTCTTGAAAGTGGAAAACTTTTACTCACAAAATTGTATCTAAAAGCTTTCTTTTCACAAATCTTTTGTTTTTCACTTTGGAAAGATTTTGAATGCTCGTCAATTCTCTTTTTCAATAAATTCTGCTCATCTCTCATTTTCTCATAAAACTTGATTTTTCATCAAATTTCTTTTACAAAATATCATTTTGGCAATCAAGAACAATTTTGCATTTTCTAAAATCATCATTTTTCTTTTCAACGTGATTTTCTTGAAAAATCTTTGAGTTCTCATTTAATAAAACATTTTTTTTTGGTTTTGAAAACTTTATTCCTAGCATGACTCTTTAAGATTATCTTGCAATTTATGATAAATGCCTCCGTATCATCATCATAATCACTATTGCATTCATCATGAGAAGAGTCGTTTAATGTTACCTTATTATCTCTAATAGCCATAAATGCTATTTGTGCCGTTAGAACCTCATCTTCAATTTTTTTATCGGAGCTGTAATCTTCCCAAGAAATTTGAAAATTGTTAAAATGCTTTCTTCTTTCTCCTCTTTCTTTATTTATGCTTGAATTACCTCTACCAATTCTTCTTTTGTTGATGAGATATTTCTTGATCCCCTTTGTGATGAGAGCTAGATCACTCTCATCCACATCATCATCTTTCTGCTCTTGAGAAGCTTTGAATGCAATGCTCTTCTTGATCCTTGCTAATAAGTGTCAAAGTAGTGCAATATTTAGTACTATTTAGGCTAGGTTTTCTAGGGTTTATCATGAGTTTTTCTCTATTTATTTGCTATTTCTTTTTAATTTTGAGTTCAATAGCTAAATAGTGTGTAAGTGCTATTTACTTATGTGTTCTTGTATTTCTATGGGGTTTTCACAATTCATTAACAATTTGAATCACTTTGGATGGCAATTGGATTGTATTTTATTGAAGTTGGTGATGGGTTGAAGTCAAGAATTTATCAAAGTGGAGCATAGGATCGAAGGTGTGACACTAAAGAGCAAGAAGAAAGGGTTTTGTAGCATGATATATTTTAGTGTTTTGGCAATATCTTGAGTTAGAGATATTGGATTGGGATGATTCTTGATGAATTTTGAAGCTGAGACAATGATCTACAATTCATGTATGACACCAAAGTCTAGTTCTCACGTTTTTATGGTCAAAATTCCAAGTTATTGAAGCTCAATTGTATTGTGATACTCTCTTGACCATTTCTTGGTACTTTGCACATATCTCAGACTACAGGACTTCAAATTACATGGATTTTGTGCTGTTGGAAAGCTAACACAAAGGGTTATAATTCCATATTTTGAGAAAAGGCTAATTCTACTATCTTTTTTACTACATCTACACCGCGGTTACGGTCGCGAGCACGATTAGAGAATGCAGAACATGAGCCATGGCCACGTCTCAAGGATGTCCATCCACGACTGGTGGCAAATTTCTACGATTTCTCAACAGCAAGTGGTGTGAATTGGATAGATTTGCAGCTATCATTTTAAAAGCGTCTCCCTTGTATTTCATATCTTGGAAAACAAATAATAGGGAGTTCTAAACCCTAATCAGAGAACTTGACACATCTTACACACATACATACATCTAGAGGGATGCAGGAAGAAAAGTAAGAGTAGATGAGCAACTCAAGGGCTTCAATAGTGTAAAGCAAGAAAAGACTTTATCAAGATTTAAGGGAAGATTCAAGAATATTGTATACGGATGAGTCTTTTTTATCTTATTTTTTTTTTTTGGCAAAACCCCGTACACGGCGGAGGGACGCCACCCCTTTTATTTTATTAAGCGAGGAAAGAACAAATGATGGTTAAAACTAGTTACAAAAAGACAGCAAAAATTAGGTGTACTTACTCCTTTACAATGTAATTTCTAACTTGAGAAATACCTAAACTATCAGCATTCATCAATCCTCTTACAGTTCCAGGAAGATGGTGAAAAGAGGGAAAAAAGTATCCTGGGTCAGGTCCAAAGACGCTAGACAGTCCGCTGCTGCATTTGCTTCATGGAAAATATGATGAATATTAGCATTAACCAAGTCCATGCATTTCCTGATTGCCCTTAAATCATAACACATGCTCCATTTTTCCACTAAATCTTCTAAGATAAGCTATACAAGTGACCAAGAATCCACCTCCACCCTAATGTTGAACACCTTGTGTTGAACACATAGGTGAAGATCATATAAAAGAGCCATGCATTCTGCTTGTAAGACGTCAACATCTCCAAATTCTTTATAAAAAGCGAACACCACCTTGCCCTCAGTATCACGCAACAAACCCCCTCCTGATCTCTTCCTCTCTCCTATGCTTGCATCCGTGTTGAGCTTAAAGAAACCCCTATTTGGCTTGCTCGAGCTTACTGACCTCACCCTTCCTTGTTTTCTTGGCTTTAATCCAAAGAAAGCAGAAATATAACAATCTCTATCTTGCTCCAATTGGGCAATAGACACCTTTGTAGTAGAACCTATTAGCTTTAAGTAAGAATTGACCTCCCAAATGATCATTTCTACCTGGAATGATTTACCTTGGAATCTAGCTCCATTCTGTGCCTTCCAAATGAACCAACAAATAACCAGTGGAATAGCCTACCGGATGTGATTGGAAGTTGGTGTTGGCACATACCACGCCATTATCCTCGATGCCATACAAAGAGTAGAGATTTGATGTAAACTCAACACTCCTCCAAAATGGTTCCAAACTCGTTCAGCAACCTTTCCATCAAGAAACAGATGCCGTGTATCTTCCCCATTACAGAGGCAGCACTTGCATCTTAAAGCCAACTTCAATCCCCTTCGTTGCAAAGTCATGTCTAGGGGAACATAATTAAAGACTAGGCACCATGCAAAGAAAAAAATTTTTAGAGGGACAAGGGGACACCATATTACCTTAGCAACTATGGATCGAGGCCTTCTTTGCCTTGTACAATCCTATGCAGTCGACAGAGAATCTCCCATCAGAAGAAAGTAACCAAATGGGAATATCTGGCTTATGAGACTGAATAAGAATGTTAATCATTTTCAAAACAACATTTTCAGGTACCCACACCCTCAACTTTTGAACATCCCATCCATTCGAATAAAAAAATTCAGCGACTAAAAAATTGCGGGGGGGAGGGGTTATGATCCTTTGAACTCTATTAATTGATCATCACCACATCATCTATCAAGCCAAAAATCGATCATCCCCTCACCTATACACCATCGGATGTGTTCCTCCACCGTCTACTGGATTGCCATCAGTCTTCTCCAGGTTACACCGGAATGCTTCTTCTCCCTATACAAAGGATGTTCATCCTGAAAGTACCCAGACCTCATGCCCACAAAGAACCCCCAGACCTCAATTTCCACCAGAGCTTGATGGAGAACGCTTTCACCGCATCGTCTAGGGCCCTGATCCCTAATCCACCCTCCTTAGTAGGATAGCACACCTTATGCCATGAGGCCCAATGGATACGCTTCTCATTAACACCAGTATCCCATAAAAAACCGTTAAACAAGATGTAAAGGGATTTGATCACACCCACAGGAGGCTTCAAGATTTGAAACAAGTGTAAAGGCATAGAGTTGAGCACATGACAAATGAGAATTATCTTACCTCCCGCTGATAGAAATATGACACTCCAATGTTCCAGACGCCGCTTAATCTTGGATAGAATATCGTCAAAAAGTACACATTTAGACTTCCCCTTGGAAATAGGGACTCCTAAATATGTAAATAGCAGATGCTTTCTGACAAAACCCAGTGATCTCTCAATCATACCCAAGATCCTCGGAGGAGTTTTTTCTAACACAATAAAGGCACTTTTGGACACATTCACCCAGTGCCCAAATAGCTGTTCATATTGCTCAAGAAAACCTTTCACCACGTCCAAAGCAGTCTAAGAAGCTCTCGTAAACACCACAATGTCATCAGCAAAAGCAAGGTAAGGCACCCGAGCATCACCTAACGAGAATGCACATCTAGTGTCCAGCTGGAAAAGGTGCTCAAACCCCCTACCCAAGAATTCTGAAGCAACTAGGAAAAGAGCAGGGGAAAGCGGGTCACCTTGCCTCACTCTTCTAGAAGATTTGAAAAAGTCTGCAGATTGGCCATTTATAAGGATTGAGAATCAATTGTTTGATAAAATCCTATAAATTAGATCAATCACCCAGTCATGAAATCCAAACTGCCTTAACATTAACAACAAAAATGGCCACTCAACTTTATCATAAGCTTTTTCTATGTCTAACTTGAGAATTAAATTTTGATTCTTTAGCTTCTTATCCAAATGAGCCACCATCTCCTGAGTTAGTAATACATTATCCATTAAACTCCTTCTCGGAACAAACCCCGACTGCCATTAAGAAATAATGAGCAGAGTACCATGTTCATCCTATTTGTCACAATCTTAGATATGATTTTCGAGCTTGTGTTACACAAACTAATTGGGTAGAAATCCTTCCAATGCATGGCACCAGGTTTTTTCTGAATCAGAATAATCATCGTGCTGGAGATACCCCTAGGAATATGAGCTCCTCTGAAAAAATTTTGAATGGCCTCCAACAAATCATTTTTGATAATGTCCTAGCAATGTTTGTAAAATGCTGCTCCAAACCCATCCGGCCCTGCACAACTCTTATCATCCAAGGCAAACACCACCTCTTTGACCTCCTCCAGAGATGGAATCTTACATAACTCCTCATTCATTTGTTGAGTCACTTGCGGGACCTAGAAGGGAAGACCATCAGGAAGCTGTATTTGTCTCTCTAATTGGAAAAGGAAGAGAAGAAATTGACTGTAGACTACTGAATTTCATCAATGTCTTCAATCCAATCAGATGAATCCCCTTTGATACGACCAATGAAGTTGTCATTACGTCTTTGAGTCACCACTGCATGAAAAAATGAAGTATTTGCATCTTCCTCTGATATCCACTTAATTGTTGACTTCTGCCTCCAATAACTGCACTCCAAATATCTAAGGTGATTAGACTCCGCCCTAGCCTAGCTCTATTGGGCTCTAGCAACCTCAGACCTACTTTGATCAAACTGACCTTCCAAAATTGCCATTTTGTCATATGCCTGCTGCACCCTATCCACTACATTGCCATGTATCTCTTTATTCCATTTCCTTAAGGCTGCTGCCAAAGCTTGGAGTTTACGAAAAACCGAACCAAAAGGGCCCCCTCAACAGGTTGATCCCAAGCACAGTCAATAGTGGAGAGGAATTGGCTGTGCTTACACCATATGTTCAGAAAACGAAAGGACGAAGGTCTCCTTTTAGTATTTCCTGCCTGTATGAGCAACGAAGAATGATCGGATCTCTCCCGAGCAAGATGTGATACCCTAGAAGCATTGTATGCCGTATGCCAACAACTGTTGACTAAAGCTCTATCAAGTCTCTACCAAACCCTTCCATTTGTCTAGGTGAAGGCCGAACCATCGAATGGAAGGGATGAAACATTAGCCCGTTGAATTACTATGTTGAACTGATTCATCCTCTGAAAGGAAGGAGGCCGCCCCCCTATTCTCTCTTCAACTGAAGAAATAATATTAAAGTCACCAACCAATACCCAAGGCAGATCTTCCCTTAGCGTCTCCATGACCTGCCAAAGAGTTCTTCTCTCCACCCTATTGCAACGTGCATACACAACCGAAACAAGCAAAACCTGACCAGAAGAAAAGGTTATACAATAATGGACTAACTGACCAACGTGCTCAACAAATGTACAGCCTATATCCCTTTTCCAAAACAACCAAATTTTCCCATTCAAAAGCGAACCCCCATAATCAAAACCAAGAATCATAAGAAGAGAATTTATTTTGCTATCTTTCGAAAAAGGTTCTATCAAAGCTAAAAATCTAACTTTATTCTTCCTACATATATCTGCTAAATAACGTAGAGAATCTCGTTGGGAAGCTCCACAAATATTCCAAACAAGTAAATTAAGTGGACTTAACATGAGAACGAAGGGGGTACTTAGCTTGTGATGAAATTTGCTCCCTATACAACTGTCCAACTTGTGATGAAATCTATCCTGCTTGTTTGGGGGGTCTTCTAGGCTTTCTTTTAACCAGACGAGCCAACAAAAGGCTGTCCTCTAGTAGTTCCCTTCCTATGAGTGAAGAAAACTTCTTGTCTAAAAGCTGTTTGAAATCCCACAACTATTCCTTTGCTGCCAAAAGTCTGATATCTCCCTTTGAAAATTTGGAGCATGTCTGATGGTAAGTAAGAGAGTTTGGAGGTGAGAGAGAGAGAGATAGTTGGCCAGATTTCTGTCGTGAATATGTCACCACATCAAGGAGCAGCGCTTGTAAATTTCCAACCGACTTTGAAATAGGAAGCACCACTTCCGCTATGACTTCATGAGTCCCTTGCTGCAAATAAGGATGTTCAGCAGGAGCCTCATGAAGGATAAGGGACACCTCTTCATCTTGCCTTACAGTCTCCTTTTCCTGGTCACTGCTGTTACCACTCGAGTTTTCTGCAGAAACTAATGTTCCAGGATGAGTCTCAATACCCTCACTAATCTTTGGTCTCCTAGAATCAGTCTCTAATTCCTAAGTTTTGGGCACAAGAACTTCCTTGACCTGCTATTTACCTTCCTGAACTCCCTTTTTGCCTTTCAACTCAAGGAATTTTCGATGACATGAAACTTCTTTATGGCCAATCCATGAACAAAACTGGCAATACGCTGGAAGATTATCATACTCTATCGTTTGCCAAAAGCCAAAATCTTCATCTCCAATCCATATTCTTTTCTTCAAGTCAACCGTAACATCCAACTCAATAAGAACATGAGCCACCGATGGTTTTTTCAATGACAAAGTAGCTTCGTCCACCTTCAAGGAACATCCCAGCACCGCAGAAAATCTGTGCAGCATTTTCAAGTTGAAGAAAGACAATGGAAGGCCATGAAAACTCAGCCAAATTGGAACAACCGCTGACTCATGATCTGGAAAATCAAAAGTCCATTTAGAAAGAGTCATGGGACAATTCTGAATGAACCACGTTTGTCTGCAAAAAAGTCTTGTGTAGTCCTCCTCCAAAACAGGCCGCATCAGCACATGTTTTGCATCCAAAAGACCGACTAGGCTCTCCCTTTTCAGTCTTAGTGATACCACAAATTTTTTTGATATGCTCCAATGAAGTTTTGCCGAGCAAAAATCTCCCAACCAGAGAATTCTTGAATGGCTATGAAATTTGAATGAGTTCTTGTCGTGAAAGCTTAAATGCAGGTTCTCCCATATACATAGCATATCTCCCAACCTCCACATTGTTTCCCGCTTCAGCATTTTGGGAGAGAATTGCAGCAAAAGTCTTTTGAGGCCGAAAAGAGCCTGCCGGCTGTGATGGTTGCCCTCTAGCAAGATGGATGGCATCCATGGTAAATGAAGGAAATCCCTAATATTCAAAATTTGAAGGTAACGGAAGAGAGGAAAAATTAGGAGAGAGAAGAGAGAAAAAATCAAGAGATAAACTATTAAAAATTTTGATAAGTGAAAAATTTGCCAAGATTAGTATATATGTTATTATGTATTTTTTATGTATTTCTAGTAGAATTATAATACTTTTGGCTTCAAATAACTTGTTTTTATAAATTAGGAATACTTTTGGCTTCAAATAACTTGTTTTTATAAATTAGGGCTTTCTTTCCCAGATTAGGGTTTTGACTCTAATTTGTTACTTTCAACAATTTAGTGCACAATTCTTTTATATATTTGCAGATTCATCACACTTAATCTCAATTGGGACCAATGGAAGTTAAGTACAATCAAAATCAAGGTGATTAATTAGATTGAACAAATTGGAGAATTATTGAAAAATTAATTGTGCAAAATTGAAAAAATTGGAAAATTAAGCAAAAATGCGTGAAAATGCATGCAAAAGGACCAAAACACATGCAATAACAATTCAGCAAAATTTGACACAAGTGGGCCCAAGTATTGGGATCCGCAGGTCATGATCCACGAACCACCATCCACGGATCGTCACCGATTGTCAGTTTTAAGCTGCTGCAACTTGCTTCCTCTTCCAGCTATTTTTGCAGACTTTTTAGCTGTATACAGAGTTCTACAAGTTGTGGATTTCATTGGGAGTACAAATGAAGACTTTTATGCCAAGGAAGACTGTCAAGAAGGATCTTCATCATTCCCATGCATTGAATGTAGTAGCAAGTTGGAAAATGACTTGTAGGATACTTGTGTATAATAGAAGTCATTTGTAAAGAGTTAAGGAGATGTGAAGTTAGAGAGTTTGTAGAGAATTGCTAGAATTCTCATAGTCTTAATAGAAATATTTTGAGTTGGAGAGAATTTCCTTGTTCAAAAACACCTTGTGACAACTTTTGTGGAAGGAATACAAGTTCTTGAAGCCTTTCCTCTATTGAATAATCTTCTTTTAACTTTGTATCTTTCATTCATCTTGATTGCTATGGCTAGTTGTCTTCAATTCACATGTTTTGATTTGGAAACAACTATGTTGAGCTAAATTCCTACTTCTAGGGTTTTGATGAAACTAATGAATCATATTAAGACTTGTAGTAGATTGAACTTGCCATTTCGTTGCTTTAGTTTCTTCAAATCATTCAAGTTTTAACCTTTGTATTTGAAAGGCCATCACATGCAAAGCATCTTAGTTGTTAAGATTCAATTAAGTTTGATCTTAATAATGGAAAATGAATATTTGAGCTTAAGTACTAACACATGGAAATAGTGTTATGCTTATGAGGATTTAATGAAGCAATTCATGCATGCAAAGGCAACTTTATCATGGTAGTAGGTAAGTTGAATCAATTCATTGTGAAAACAAGTTTTGATACAAATGGAATTGCATTCCTAAACAAGGACAAGTTCATATTGTCAAGTTATTAATCTCTACACCTTAGTCTTGATCATTAGCGGATTCATTACCCTAAAACTTATTCATAATTGTTTTTCTACAAGAAATCTTGCATTCCTATAACTTTTTCTTGTTTGTTAAATTTTAACTAATTCATCTTGTTCAATTAATTATTGCTTACATACTAAAGAAAGTGATAAAACTCTAGTAATTGCACTTAGTTGGTTCCTTGTGGGATTCGATCCTAATTTCCTATGCTACAACAACCCGTATACTTGCGGTAAAAGTTGGGAGATTAGGTTTTATTACTTGACTTTTGTGTATATATTGCTTTGATTTTCTACACCTAATCTACACCATCTCTTATAATTGTGAATTGAGTTGTGTATGATTTAGATGGCATGAACCCTAGATTCTTATATTTATGACTTTATTCTTGATTCAATGAAAGAGCCATCTTTTGCTTAGATTTGTTCATGAGTTCATATTTGATTTGGATTGGGATTTGCATGTGTCCTTTAATTCAATTATTGATTTTATATGGGTATATCAAGAGATTACACATATGATTGGATCACTTTATGAATAAAGAGAACTTGAATGAATCACTAGAGAAGGATTACTAATAATTGTCAAAGTGTAGTGGTTTTTAGTAGTATTTAAATTAGGTTTTTTAGAATTTTTTCATTAATTTCTATCTGTTTACTTCTATTTCTTCTTATTTTTGAAGTTGAATAGCTAAATAGTGTGTGTAAGTGCTATTTACTTTTGTGTCTTTGTATTTTATAGGGTTTGCACAATTCATTACCAATTTGAATCACTTTCGATGGTAATTAGATGATATTTTGAAGGATGATTTGATGTTGGTGACAAGTTGAAGTCAAGAAACCCTCAAGTTGGTGCAAAAGAATTAAATGAAGAAAAAGAATTGGAAAGGAATGAGTTTGGCAGCATAGACACATTTTAGTGTTTTGGCAATAATTTCAGCTACATAGACACATTTTAGTGTTTTGGCAATAATTTCAGCTAGAGACATTGGATTGGGATGATTCTTGATGCATTTTGATGCTAAGACATTGATCTATAATTCATGTGAGATATCAAAGTCCAATTCTCACGTTTCCATAGTTAAAACCAAGTTACTGAAGCATATTTTTGTTGTGATGTTGTTTTGACTAATTCTTAGTATTTTGACTATATCTCAGCCTACAAACCTCTAAATGACTTGATCCTCATGTATTGGAAAGCTATCTCAAAGAGCTACAACTTTAGTCTTTTAGGAAAAAAACTAATTCGACCATCTTCAAAGTGAAATCTAACATAGAAGTGAAAATGAAGTCTTTGACCTGAGCGGTGGCTGGGATCAAAAAGTAGCCAGTTGGGAGCCACGAGCACAGCCGTGTCGCAGTTGGTGCTGCGGCTCCACCTTGTCAATTCTGCAATTTTTCCCTTTTGGGGGCAATTTTTAAGTGGAGCAACCCAAGCTTTTTAGAAGAAGAGTGGTAGCCATCCAACGGTCTCCTAAGGTACAAAAAACACACTTTTACACACATCTAGAGGGATGTAGGGAGAAAAAAGCAAGATTAGAAGGACAACTCATGAGCCTTAATGGTGAAAACAAGAAGAAAACTTTTTCAAGATTCAAGATAGTTGCATGAAAATGAGTTTTCTTTATCTTTTTTGGTTATTGTTTTTTTTTTAATTAGCTAACCCCATTTATGGGGGAGGATGCCACTCCTAAATTTTATTAATTAAAACCAAAGAGAGGGGAGATATAAACCTTACCCTCATAAGTACAAAGTAAGTGCATAAAACTCAACAAGTACAAAAAGGAGTACTACTCCCTTACAATAAGATCAAGGTTTACATCTATGAAAAGAATAGAAACCTAATCTGTCTAGTCTAGATTCTCCTGTTGCAGCCCTTGGAAGATCTTTCTCTTGAAAAATGATGGAATCCCTGTGATGATCACAACCATCTTTGGCTAAAACATCTGTGACCTTATTAGCTTCACAATACACATGTTTAAATGTAAGAAAATATGGCAAAAAGTGAAACAACTCCTCAATATCCAATGCCACACACCATGGGGCCTCAAATTGTTGTTGCAATACTGAAATAAGCACCTGAGAATCGCATTCCATCTTTCATACCCAAGACTAACACACTTTTTTACTCCAACAAGTAAGGCTTTAACCTCTGCAATCATACTACTACCATTCCCAAAAAAACATGAGAAAGCAAAAATCATTTTTCCTTTAGAATCACGCAATATTCCACCACCACCACAAGGGCCCGGATTCCCTTTACAGTAACCATCCGTATTGAGTTTCAATTCCAACAAAGGTGGGCTAATCCATTTTACCAGTTTAACAGAGAAGGATTTTTGAAGGCCTTTAACTGAAAGCACAAAAGAGGGCCACCTATCCTTGGCCACCACAACTTTATTAAATCTACAATTAAACACCTCTTGTATTTCACCAACAATGTTAAAAATTAAAGTACCAAAGGGCAAAAGCTTCCCTTGGAATCTCGCCAAATTTCTCCATTTCCAAATATGCCAGCATATAATCAAAGGACTAATATGAAGTAGATAGGCATAATATTGATTTTTAGTCTCCTCCCAACTTTTCACTTAAATAGGCTATGGATCTTTCTTCTTGCATCAACACCGCACCAATACCTACACCTGAGGCATCGCATTAAATGTCAAATACTTTATTAAAATCAGGTAAAGCTAAAACTGGTGGGCGTGAATTTTTGTTTGAGCAGTTGGAAGGCCTTATCTTGTTATTCTCCCCAATAGAAATTTTCATTCTTTTTGGTAACAAATAGTCAATGGGGCTGCTATGGTGCTGAAATCCCTCACAAACCTATGGTAGAAACTTGCCAACCTGTGGAAACTTCGCGCCTCTCCAATTGACCAGGGTGTTTGCCATTCTTGGATTGCCTTTATCTTGTTCTCATCAACTTGCACTCCAAGTTCACTAACAACAAAGCCTAGAAACTCAACTTGGTTAGTACAAAAATAGCACTTCTTAGGATTAGCAAAAAGCTTTTTCCCTCAAAGTACATGCAAAACATGCCTCAGATGCTCAATATGCTCTCCTAGACTCTTGCTGTAAATTAAAATGTCATCAAAATACACGACGACAAATTTTCCTAGAAAATGCCTTAAAACATGATTCATTAGTCTCATGAATGTACTTGGTGCATTTGTAAGACCAAAAGGCATGACAAGCCATTCATATAACCCATGTTTAGTTTTAAAGGCTGTTTTTCATTCATCCCCCTCCTTAACTCTAATCTGATGGTACCCACTTTTTAAATCAATTTTTGTAAAACTCACTGACCCACTAATCTCATGTAACATATCATCTAGTCTAGGTATAGGGTGACGATATTTTACCGTAATGACGTTCAGAGCTTGGCAGTCTACACACATTCTCCATGTGCCATCTTTCTTGGGGACCAAAATCACTAGTACAGCACACGGGCTAAGACTCTCTCTCTCCCATCCCTTCTGTAGCAATTCATCAACCTGTTGTTGGAGTTCCTTTGTCTCCTCAGGACCCATCCTATATGCTAGCTTGTTTGGCAAGAAAGCTCTCGACACCAAGTCAATCTGGTGCTCAATGCACCTGATGGGTGTTAGTCCTTCTGGCAAATCTTCAGGAAATACATCCTCAAATTCCTGCAAAACAGATAAAACACAAGGAGGAAGAGAATTGGTGTGAGCACTGATATTAATGTAAGTAGGTTTGTACAATATTAGGATCACTTGTTGTCCCCTATCTAATGCCTTCCCTACATCTCGAGGTGTTGCCAACATATTTTGCTTTTTTTTTCAACCTCCCACCTTCCTCTATCTTTTCATCTACACTATGCCTACTCTCTTTCTTTTCACTCTTTTCTAACTCATTTTCAACCTCCCTTTGAACCCACTCTTGATCTTCCCTAACCTATTTAGGAGATAAGGGAACAAGGGTAATCTTCCTATTATGATGAACAAATGAATATTTGTTGGCTTTGCCCTCAAATGTCACTTGTTTGTCATACTGCCAGAGTCGCCCAAGAAGGAGGTGGCACACATGCATTGGAACGACATCGCATAACATCTCCTCTTTGTATCTTCCAATGCGAAAAGGAACCTTGACTTGTGTGGTAACTCGTACCTCCCCAAAATTGTTTAGCCATTGCAACCTATAGGGCGTGGAATGCCTTTGCGTTGGTAAGGCTAACTTCTCTACCATTAGTTTACTAGCTACATTCGAACAACTTCCACCATCAATAATAAGGCTGCACACCTTGTCCTTGATATGGCATCTGGTGTAGAAAATGTTCTCCCTTTATAGCTCCTTGTCCTCCTTGGCTTGTGTAGTCAAGGGTCTCCTTACAACTAACCCTACTTGGTCATTGGTAGGGATCTCCTCACCACCATCTTCATCATGTTCAGTAAGTGGTGGCATACCCTTGTATTCATTCTCATCTTCAGAAACCAATTCACCATTTTTCAAAATGATTAGTGTCCATTGATTTGGGCATTAAGACATCAAATGCCTAGTTCCTTGGCATTAAAACACTTGATATCCTGTATCCTTCCCTTGGGTGTCTCAACAATAGCCTTCGATGTGACCTTAGAGGTCTCTCCTCTAGGCCCTTTTGAGGGCTGAAATCCACCGGACTTGTCAATTTTCATTCATCAATAATTTGTTTTGATTACACCCACGAATTAGCCTTTAATAGGCAAATACTGAAAAGGAAATAATTTTATAGTTCTAACCCTACTCAAATACTAAATACCAGTTGTAACTTGTCACAACTAATCTTTATTAAAAAGTTACAACTTTGCAAAACAATGAAATGATGCTTGCAGTCTTTTTGTGGAAGGCCGTGGCCAAGGCTGCGGGGCGGCCTTGGGCGCGGCCTCGATCAGTCCTCTCACCGCTCTGAGGTCAAGCTTCTAATGAAGGCCGTGGAGAAGGCCGTGGTGCGGCCTTCCTAGCGGCCTTGGTTAGAAGCTTTAGTTCTTCAACTCGCAAGCCAACTTCAATTCGTCCAAGGTTCTGATGAAGGCCGTGGGGAAGGCCGTGGCGTGGCCTTCCCAGCGGCCTTGGTCAGAGCCTTTGGTTCTTTATTTTGCACGGCCTCCTCTTGTTCCAAGCAAACTTAAAGTACATTAACAAGCCTCCAATCATCATCAATCATCCCTTCAATTTTCTTGGCTTCTTCTTGGTCTTGAATTGCAAGCACCAAGGCTTGAAGAGCTTCCCTTAGCTTCTCGGCTTTGGCTCGAGTGACTAGCCCAGCTGGAACTCGAACAATCTGACCTTCATCCCAAGCTTGTACCATTGGCTCGTGCCTCGAGCTCACATCAATCCCCTCTACTTGATGAGGATTTGCCCTCAAATCCAACTCGTCGAAAAGAAGATAAATCAGTTTCATTAAATGTTGCGCTTACTTGATACTCACCAGGAAGATCTAATTTGTAGGCATTATCATTGATCTTCTCCACAATCTGAAATGGACCATCTCCTCTAGGAAGTAACTTGCTTCGTCTCTGTGTTGGGAACCTTTCTTTTCGAAGATGAAGCCAAACCCAATCTCAGGGTTCAAATAGCACTTGGCGCATCCCTCAGTTTGCTTACTTCACATATTGAATGGTCCTCTTCTCATATTGTCCCTTACTTTTCAATGAAGCTTTTTCACCATTTCTGCATTCTTCTTTCCATCTAAACTAGCACGCTCAGACAATGGTAAAGGTGAAAGGTCCAAGGGGGTTAAGGGGTTAAAACCATATATTACCTCAAATGGAGAGAATTGCGTAGTACTATGTACGGTTCTATTGTTTGCAAATTCAACATGAGGTAGGTACTCTTCCCAAGTTTTGATGTTTTTCCTAATTATGGCACGAAGTAAAGTAGCTAAAGTCCTATTTACTACTTCAGGTTGCCCGTCAGTTTGTGGGTGACTAGCAGTATAAAATAAGAGTTTAGTTCCCAACTTTCCTCATAGAGTCTTCCAAAAATAACTAAGAAATTTGACATCCCTATCAAAAACAATGGTTTTAGGAATACTATGCAATCTCATAACCTCCCAAAAAAATAAGTCTGTAATATGAAGTGCATCGTGTGTCTTGTGGCATGTAATGAAGTGTGCTATTTTTGAAAATCTATCTACAACTACGAAGATAGAATCATTACCTCGTTTAGAACGCGGCAACTCCAAAATGAAATCCATTGAAAGATCACACCACAGTTCCTTGGCAATTGGTAGTGGTGCGTACAATCCATTTGGTTGTACCTTGGACTTGGCTCTTCGACAGGCAATGCAGCGTCCCACAAATCTTTCAACATCCCTTTTCATCTTTGGCCAGAAGAAATGCTCTT
Organism: Mitragyna speciosa; assembly: GCA_024721245.1. NCBI lineage: Eukaryota > Viridiplantae > Streptophyta > Magnoliopsida > Gentianales > Rubiaceae > Mitragyna > Mitragyna speciosa. Next base: position 4,336,391 of record CM045567.1, on the reverse strand, counting down.
GTAAGATATTAAGTGTCTTGGACACCCCGAAATGGCCCATAAGTCCTTCTCTATGAGTTTCCTTCACTAACAGCTCACGAATTGAATAATTAAGAATGCAAAGTTTATTGACACAAAATAAAAAACTATCATTTGTGAAAAACTTGCCCCGACCTACTTTGGCACACATACTATAAATTTCACCAAAATCAGGATCATTCTCATGAATCTCTTTAATCAATTCAAAACCAAGTAATCTAACATCTAGAGCAGTCAATAACACAGACCTCCTAGGTAGGGCATCAGCAACAACATTGGTTTTACCTGTGTTGTACTTAATAACGTATGGGAAGGTCTCCACAAACGCTACCCACTTGGCATGCCGCTTACTCAATTTGTGTTGAGTCTTGAGATACTTCAGTGACTCATGGTCAGTCTTTATGACGAATTCTTTGGGTCGTAGGTAATGTTGCCACATCTCCAAAGCTCGTACCAATGCGTACAACTCCTTGTCGTATGTGGAGTAGTTCAAGGTGGCTCCTCCCAACTTTTTACTGAAATAGGCTATGGGTATTCCTTCTTGTATCAGCACCACCCTAATACCTACACCTGAGGCATCGCATTCAATGTCAAATACATTATTAAAATCAGATAAAGCTAAAACTAGTGCTCGCGTGAGTTTTTGTTTGAACAATTGGAAGGCCTTATCTTGTTGTTCTCCCCAATAGAACTTTTCATTCTTTTTAGTAACAACAGTCAATGGGGCTGCTATGGTGCTGAAATCCCTCACAAACCTACGATAGAAACTTGCCAACCCGTGGAAACTTCGCACCTCTCCAACTGCCTGGGTGTTGGCCATTCTTGGATAGCCTTTATCTTGTTCTCATCAACCTGCACTCCAAGTTCACTAACAACAAAGTCTAGAAACTCAACTTGGTTAGTACAAAAATAGCACTTCTTAGGATTTGCAAAAAGCTTTTTCCCTCGAAGTATGTGCAAAACATGCCTTAGATGCTCAATATGCTCTCCTAGACTCTTGTTGTAAATTAAAATGTCATCAAAATACACGAAGACAAATTTTCCTAGAAAATGCCTTAAAACATGATTCATTAGTCTCATGAATGTACTTGGTGCATTTGTAAGACCAAAAGGCATGACAAGCCATTCATATAACCCATGTTTAGTTTTAAAGGTTGTTTTTCATTCATCCCCTCCTTAACTTTAATCTGATGGTACCCACTTTTTAAATCAATTTTTGTAAAAATCACTGACCCACTAACCTCATCTAACATATCATCTAGTTTAGGTATAGGGTGACGATATTTTACCGTAATGGCATTCAGAGTTCGGCAGTCTACACACATTCTCCATGTACCATCTTTCTTGGGGACCAAAATCACTGGTACAACACACGAGCTAAGACTCTCTCTCGCCCATCCCTTCTGTAGCAACTCATCAACCTGTCGTTGGAGTTCCTTTGTCTCTTTGATTTTCTCCTTGCTTATTGTTGGTTTTCTCTTGTAATTATGAATTGAGTTGTTTAAGATCCAGATGTGATGAACTCAAAACTATCATATGATTGTTTTATTCTTTGATTAATAAAATATCCAATTTGTTCTTAGGTTTATTCATGATTTATTATGTGTTTTGAATTGGGAATTGCATGCATCCTTCAATTCAAGTATTAATTTTATATAGGTATATCGAGAGATTACACATATAATTAGATCACTTCATGAATAGAGAGAACTTGAATTAATCGCTAGAGATAAGATTACATGAGTTCTTCCTAGCTTGGGCTTTATGGTACAACTTAACCACAACAATAGATTCCATCGATTAGAAATTGCATCTTTTAGGGGTTTTAATTGAGAAGAGATTATAATTAATCAACTAAGAAGATAGGAATTGTATTACTTGAGAAAGGATATGATTCACATATGGGATTTTAGAGTCTAAGTAATTGGGTTAATCATTAATCAAGTTAGTCTTAGCATGTTTGGTTAAGGGGGATTGTATATCTGTCGCATCCTAAAAATTGTGAAGGAAAGGGGTGTGCTGGTGGGGTCGTTGACTGTCGCGTCCTGAAAAGGATGATCCGGTCTGATAACCCTTTCGAAAATAAAGGTTTTTGCAAAAACCGTGCGTGTGTGAGAAAAATTAAATTTTAGTAAAAAGTGTATTTTAAGAAAAATTGTATTTTAAAAGAAAGCAAGGTCGGGACTAAAAATGCGACATGTTTGGCCAAATAATTTTTTGAAAAAGGGTTTTATTTTAGAAAATGGAGTCGCCACTTGGTACTGAGTTAGGGTGTACCAAGTCACTTGAAAATTTGTTTAACAAAATAAAAATAAAAAATTTTAAAAATATTTTAAAACACTTTTTCGACTCCGATCTACGAAAAACGAGAGAAAAAGGTCTGGGAGTCACATTTGAAGAAAGGGAAGGCAAAGGCTTGCACCTAAGGCACCCTTTCAACCTAGCCGAGGCTAGTTGCGAGGTTTAATCAAATTTTCCTAAATTAACCCTAAATTCTATCGCGTTCGAATGTATCTAAATGAATGCAAATCCTAAGTCTAAATGTGAATATCGAGAGGGTCAAAATGTTCCGTCGAGGCTTAGTCGTAATTATCGCATTAATTGCGAAACCCGAGTCGAGACCTCGAGGGAGTCACGAGTGTCTATGCAAAATGAAATGCAAACAGAAAAGCAAATAATAAATAAATAAATAATGATATATATTAAGTGAAGAAAGAAAGTGGGTATGCAACATGACGGGTATGGGGGACTAATTTCTCATGACTGAATATTTTTACTCACAGAGAGAGGAACGGCATGTACGCCACCGCTTCCCACGTGAGTAGGCGACTATTTCTACTCAGATCACACAAAATGACCTACATTCTAAGTGAAATGCATCCTAGATGTCATGCATTTGAGTATATGTCAAAAATAAATAAATAAATAATAGTAATAATAAAAATCATGCAAAATGGAAAGAAAACTAAAAATGTGTGAAGTGGGATGTAAAAAATGCACACGAGTGCACCTAACACTAAAATGTCTTAAGGGTCTAGCGTTGGACTAGGCCTTTCTAGAGATTCCCACTAGCATTGGACTAGCAAGGAAATGATAAAGCCACAACTAGCGTTGGACTAGTGTGGTGATGGAATATCATAAATCATGAATTAAATATTAAAGCATGAATTAAAAGTAAATTAAACATATAAAAACGTATAAGATCACCTAGGAGCACATAACACATAAGCATAATATTCTAGATGCAAAAATCCTAATGAAAGCGGTAAATCAAATAAGCATGTAAGCATGTAAAAGCAAATAGACCCTAACTATTGCACCAGGGGGGGCTTGACTTACAATTTAAAGGGAAAAATTTAAAATGCCCTATCTATTACATTTTTCTATGTAATTACATAATTTTGCTAAAATATGAGAAAAACTACATTGACTAACTAAATACAAAATATTATATTTTTGTCAAAATAATAAGATTTAAAATTAAATAACACAAATAAATAAATTCGCGAAAAGTGCATAAAATAAGAAACGCATAAAAATTTCATAAAATATCACATTAGAGCATGTTGGAGCACATAAAGAAGTAATTAAGAGGTAAAGGAAATACCTTTTGAAAACCCGGTACAAACGCTTAAGAAAAATGAACACACGCATTAATGTACTCACCTATTTAATGAAATAAAGCATGAGACATAAAAAATACTAATAAATTGGGGAAAGAGAATGCTAATTCTATCAAATTAAAGGGCCTAAAAACAAAATTGCAAGTTTAAAGGATTAAAAGGGCAAAATGGAAAATTTAACTAATTAAGGGCAAAATTAGAAAGATTACACAAAGTCTAGGGGACAAAATGCAAGTCAAAGTAAATTGGGGTACGCAAAATAGTAATTCAGCAATTATGGGGAAATTTGCAAATTATAGAACATAATTAAAAGAAATAAAAACCTAGGGGGACCAATCTATGATTATAAAAGACTTAATTGAAAAGGTTTTAAAGTGTGGAGGGTCAATCTATAAACAGCAAGGATCAATTGCAGAAACCAAGAATATGCAAGTGGTACAATAACACTACCTAAAATCTCAAAGGACCAAACATAAATAACTATTCTTTGGTAAATAAATAATAAAAAATATTAAACTAAATCAAATAAACTAACTTAAGTATCCAAATTAATTAACTCAATTACTTTGATTAATTTCATTAGTATCAACTAAAATAGACAAAACTAAATTAACTATTAATCAAAACAAATAATAAATCCATCATAGGAAAAGAAAGAAAAGAAAGAAAAGAAAAGAAGAAAAAAATAATAATAAATGAATAAAATCTCCAATTTCCAAATCGGTCTATTATTTTTTCATTTTTTATTTCCTTTTTCTCTCTTATCCCCTTCTCCTTCTCTGTTTCTTTCTCACGATTTCTTTCTTATTTCTTTACAGATTTCTTTCTTATCTTCTTTTCTTCTCCAATTTCTTTCCTACCGATTTCCTTTCTTTGTATTTCTCTCTGTTCTCACCCAGTTCTCTTACTGTGTTCTCCTTTCTCGAAATCTGATTTTGCTCCTTTCTGATCTGCTTTTCTATGCGTTGCTCTCTCATTTTCCCCTGATTTTCTCCCTCTCGCTCTCCAATTTTCCCTTTTGTTCTCTAATCTCTTCTCCCTCGTCTATCTCTTTTTCTTTAACCTCGCCCTCTTTTCTCCAGCTCTCAACTGATTCTCTCTCAATTTCTCACTCTCCTTCAAACTGTGAAATCAAGACTGGTGCGGGAGGGGTTACTGGTGAAGAAGGCTTGCGTTGGCTAGTGGAAAGGGTGACCTTACTGGGCGGAGGGTTATGGTTTTGGCGTGGAGGCGCCTGGTGGAATTTGAGGCTTAAGGCAGTGGGAGAAGTCTAACGGTGATGGTGAGAGTGGCGCTGATGGATAGCTGGTAATTGCTTGATGGGTGGTTCTGGACTTGACGATGACGCGTGAAGATGGGTGATAGGAGGATGTTAATTGTGTATGCGTGTGTGTGTAATTGTGGGCTTTTTGATGTTAAGTGTGTGTTCTGTATGTGTATGCGTGACTTCAGTGTGTGTATTGTATAGCTGTGTATGTGCGTGAGAATGTTGTCTGTGATGTTCTTGTAACTGTGCTAGTGATGCTGTGTGTGTTGTGTTTATTGACTGTGGTGGGGTTTGGAGCTGCGAGTGTGTGGTGATCTTGATCCGTTTTCTGTTGGGAATTGGTTGAGCAGGTTGTGGTTGTTGGCATGTGGTGAGAGGCTGTAGAGATTGGGATTGTTGAGAGCTGTAGGTTTGCAGGTGGTTTTGGGCAATTGAGTGTTGGCTTGGGTATTGTTTGCTTGTTGTGTTTTCTGCAGGTTTGGAGCTACTGGAGGTGGAGTGGAGTGTAAGGAGGAGCTGGTGGTCCTTCTTGTGGAGGTACTTGGCACAAGGGGAAGTCGCTCCTGTGATTAATGATTGTGAGAGGTAAAAGGAGAACTTGGGATTCCAGTAGCTTCAGCTGGAGATGGAGACGGTTGGGCTGAGATGCTTAGGGGTCTATTTCTTCTTCTTGCAAGTTTACTAGATCAGGATTGTGTGTGTGGCATGGTTGAGTGAATTGCTGTCTGAATGTCTGAACTTTTGTGTGTTTGGTGCCTATTTGTAAATTTGGCGTGTGAAGTGTGTGTACATGAATTTGTTAATGTCTTTGTGCGCATGCTTGTGAATTCTTTGTGTGTGAACCCGTAGTGTATCTCTGTTTGTGTTTGGAATGGGTTTTGAACTAGGGGAAGAGATTTCTGGTTGTTAAGGGTGAAAGTGGAGACAGGGGAGAGGCTGCTGATGGTTGTGAGGGTGATTGTTGTGGAGATAGAGTTGGGTAGATGAACATCCGGTGGTTGAAGACGGTGGTGAGGTAGTGGAAGACGGTGGAGGGAGAGAGAGATGGTAGTGAGGCGGCTGGGAGAGGAAGACTAGAAAAAACAAAAACCAAAACCCAGAACACAGAGGAAGAAACAACAACAAAAACAAACGGATTGAAAACAAAATTTACACAAAATCTAACTAATTTTAAAGCAATAAAAGAAAACCTAATCAGATTTACTTAGAGAAACAGAAAAAATTGAATCAAAATAAAAGGAAGAACTCGCCTTTTAGCCTGAAGATTAACGTAATGATGAACAGTAGATGGAATAGATGGGGACGATGAACAGTAACTAACGGCTTCAAGTGTGTGTTTTTTGGGTGAAAGAGTGTGTGTTTTTAATCTAAAAAATCACAAAAGAAGAAGTGTTTTAGTGTTTTTCATTTTTCATCTTTCTTTTCTGCTGATTAGGGAGAGTATTTATAGTCAACTTGTCTTGTTGGCCAAGAATGCTATAAAATAACGGAAATGCCACCGGTATTAAAAAATGCTAATTTTATTAAAAAATATTTTTTAACCCTAAAATTAAAAGGAATCTGACAACAATTTCTAAACTTTTTAAAGGAATTCATAGTAGATTTCAAAATAAAAAAAAACTAGAGCTCAAAACTAATAAAAATGCGCTCGAGGTGTAAAATGACGATTTTGCCCCTGAACAACAAAAATACACAAAAATAGATATTAGCCTCAAAAAATTATCAAAAATTAAAAAATAAGCTTAAAACGCTAGAAAATGCATTTTTGACTCAAAATTTGACAAAAAATAAATTTAAACTGTAAAATGACAATTTTGCCCTTGGGCAATGAAAATTCACAGAAAAATAGTTATTGTCCTCAAAAAAATTATCCAAAATTACAAATAAAATTAAAAGACTAGAAAATGCATTTTTGACTTAAAATTTGTGAAAAATGAATTTAATTTGAAAAATAACGATTTTGCCCTTGAGCAATGAAAATCACAAAAAAATAGTTATCATTTTTGAAAAAATAAAGAAAATTAAGAAACATGCTTAAAGAATTAGAAAAATGAATTTGGAACTAAAAATGAGCTAAAATGGTATTCGCGGGGCGAAATTACCATTTTGCCCTCGTGATGGTAAAAATATAAAGAATACTAATTAAATCCAGAAGAATTATAAAAATTGAAAAATTCACATAACAATAAAAATATGAATTTAAAAACCCTCAAAAGCTGATAAGAAAAATATTTACAGATAAAATTACTATTTTGCCCCCCAAATTATTGAAAAATTAAAATTTGTCCCAAATTATTGTTAATTCTTTCTACTAACTTTTAGATTATCATATAGTTAGGTATTTAGTTTTGATTAGTTGAACTCTAATTCAATTTATCCTTTGTTTTGAGAGGTTAGATAATAATAAAAAATAAAAAAAAAGCTAGTAGTAGTACTCTCATAGTCCCTGTGTGATCAACACTTGATACTCCTATACACTATACTATAGGAACGATAGATGCACTTGCTTGAAGTATCCATAGTAGCCAAAAGGATACCAATTATATGAGTTCTTCCTAGGTTGAGCTTTAGGGCTAACACTTAATGACAACAATAAAATCCACTTGAGATTTAATGAATTATTTGGGGTTTTAGTTGAGAACAGATTCCAATTAATCAACTGCGAAGATATAAATTATATTACTTGAAAAAGTATATAATTCATATAAAAGATTATAGGGTCTAAGAAGTTGGGTTAATCAATAATCAAGTTAGCATCGTAGCAAGTTTGGTTTAGCGGAATTGTACATCTAGATTCGCCTCTACTAATGTTAATTCTCTCTATTGACTTTTAGGTTGTCATATAGTTAGGTAGTAATTTTAATTACTTTGCATTCCCATTCGACCTATCATTCGTTTTATGAGGTTAGATAATATAAAGAAAGCTAGTACTAGTACTCACATAGTCCGTGTGGGATTGACACTCGGTACTCCTATATATTGTACTACTGGAAACGATAGATGCGCTTGCCTAAAGTATCCATGGTATAGCCAAAGGAATACCAAGTTTTTTTTATGCCGTTGCCAGGGACTAGGATATTAGGAACGCCGTATTTTATTATTCTAACTATTTTTCCTTTTTTTTGTTATTCTCATTTATTTTGTTCATTTTTGTTTCTTGATTTTCCTTTATTTTTTCTTTTGGTTAGTGTTTGTGAAGATTTCAATTCAACAACCTTACTTGAAAATGGCAGATTACTACCATGATTAGGCCAATGAACAAGGTAATATCGTAGAGTCTACAGATATGGATAAATTAAGTGCTCTTAAAATGCTAATAGAGGGTATTGTCAACAAGTATAATGAACAGACTGAAAGTGGTTCATCTTATTCTCAAAGTAGTGTTATTATCTGTACCTATTGTGA
>CM045567.1:4028561-4327978 GCA_024721245.1 Mitragyna speciosa | reverse complement strand
GACTTGAGATTACCATGGTATCTTGAGTGTGGATTGCTATGCTTTGACTCTATTGCTCGGTGCTCGTAAAAGAGTAGCCCATACGGTAGAGATTGGGTATAGTATGAAGCATGGAAGGATAGTGAGTAATCGATATAGGATTCACCACTCCTTATTATGGGAGAGTATATCCCGGATTGGCCACTTGTTGAAATATGACTTAAAGAATCTTTTGCGCAAAAGTGAAAGTATGACTTGAAAGAGTTTCAAGGTTATACTTTTATGGAAAGTTATATTTCGGGAACAAGAAATCATTAATTAGTCATTTAAAGAGTGCGCACTACACTCTTAGACTAATTGGGATATAGTGTGGTGAAAGGATATTAATTACACGGTAACATTGTCATTGATAGGTGTAGTCTACCATATGACTTTCCTATTCACTTGGGTGGTCATGATGCATTGCTAGACGCCACTCATGATCTATAAGTGCAAATTAATTAATTAGTGAATTAATGATAAATTAAAGTGTTAATTTATCTGGCTCTTAATTAATTAATTAATGAGTTATAATTTGTACTTATTGCCAACGTGAATGGAACCTAATGGGTCACACACAACAAGAACATGGTCTTTGGGTTAAATTGTTATTAAGATAAGTATAAGATACTTATGGGGTTAATTTATGTGATAAATTAACTTAAAGGACTTAATTATAAATATTCTAAGTCTTGATGGAAATTAGTTTCCTAAAAGGAATTAAGAAGCTATTTGGTTTCCTTTTGGAATTGGTTTCCTAAAGGAATAGGATTAGCTTAAGGCAAGCTTCCTAAACCTTCTTGGTTTCCAATTGCTCTTGTTTCCTTAAAGACTAGGATACTACATCTATAAATAAGTCCATGCCTTGACTCTTGATTGATTGATGAAAACACAAGATAAAATTTAGAGAGAGAAAAATTGAGAGAGGCGTGTTTTCTCCCAAGAAAAACGCCACACCCTCTTCTCCCTAAGGGTTAGGGTTTTGTCTTCCTCCTCTTCTTGTTCTTGTGTTCTTCATGATATTCAAGGGAGCTAGCACTCAAAAGGCAAGGCAAGCAAGCCCAAAGGTTCCTAAAGATCGTGTTCGTGTGGATACAGTTGGAGGCTCTACACTTGGAGGGCTTTTCATGGTAGATCAACACCTTCATCGAATAGGATCTTGCCCTTTGAAGCATAGAAACCTTCTATGCTTGAGGTATCTGTGCTAAACACCCTTTAATCGTATAGATTACATCAAAGAGATCCATGGCTAAGGTAATAAATTTTTTAAATATTCCGTTGCGTTACTCCCCTTATTACCTTACAGAATTGGATTTTCCTTTTATGAATTCTATCTGAAAATCAAAATTAGATAATAATGCTTGCCATCTTGCAAATATCTATTTAGATACTAAATTCTTTACATCCTTTTCTAAAAACATCTTTTGCAGCTTTGCAATCAATTCGTAATAAAAATTCTTTATCTATTAAATCATCTTGAAATTTAGTTATGCATAAAACAATAGATAAAATTTCTTTTTTAATTCCAGAATAATTTTTCTGTGGTGTTGTCCAAATTCCTGAAAAATATCTAACTAATTCTTCTTTAGCATATTTTGTTTTCTTTTGTTTTAGTATTCCTCCATGTCCATTTTCTGATGCATTTGTCTCTACAATCATAAAAGCTTCTGGATCTGGTATACCTAACAGGGTAAATTCTTAATTATTTCTTTTATTCTGTTTACTACTTTAGTATGTTCTTCAGTCCATTGTGGGGCATTTTTTCTTAATCTTTTATACAAAGGTTCACAAATAATTCTTAGATCTTTAATAAAATCATAAACTTAATTTAAGCATCCCAAAAATCTTTACAATTGATTTTTATCTTTAATTTCATTTGGGAACTTTTGAGTAAATTCTAAACTTCTACAAATAGGTTTATAAAATCCTTTATCAATATCAAACCCAAGAAATCTTATTTTAGTTTGAAATAATTTCATTTTCTTTTCAGAGACTACTAAACCATTACTTTTTACAATTTTAAGAAAAAAATATTTAAATGTTTATAATGCTTTTCAATGGAGTTCGAAAATATTAATACATCATCAATATATACTATAGAAAAACTTGAATAGGGGTTAAATATTTCATTCATTATATTTTAAAATTCTAAAGGGGCATTCTTTAATCCAAACAGCATTACATTTCACTCGTACTATCCAAACGGAACATTAAAAGCTGTCTTATATCTATCTTCTTCATGAATTTATACTTGCCAAAAACTTGATTTCATATCAAATTTTGAATATACAGTTGAATTAAAAATTCTTTTCAATAAATCTCGTTTATTAGGTATAGGATATCTTTTCCATTGAAGTACTTTATTTAAAGGTTTATAGTTAATTACTAATCTTGAGGCCCCTCTTTCTATCTTAGCAAAATTTTGTACATAAAATGTAGAACAACTCTATGGACTTTTGCTAGGTCTAATTAATTTTTTATTTAATAATTCTTCAATTTCTTTCTTACAGCAATCTAACAATTCTTTACTCATTTGCATGGGCCTTGCTTTAGTAGGAATTTTATCTTCAAAAAATTCTTTAATATAACGTAATCTGACATGTTTCTTTCTATCCAAAAATGCACTTGGGATATCTAAACACACTTCTTGTTTTAATTTATCTTCTAAATCTAAAATCCTTTCTTTAACAATTGGAGTATTTAATTGTTCTTCTATCCTTCTGATTCTTATTTCTTCTTTTAGATAGGCAATATGATTTTCTTTATTTTTGATAGCCTTTTCTCTTAGCCTTTATGTTTTTTAAATCAGATTAATTTCTCTTTCCATTGGAGCATATACAAATTCAAAATAAATTTTAGTTCCTGCCATATAAGTAGATATTCCTTTGTGATTAACTTTAAAAGGATAAATTTGTGCAATACAAGGAGTGCCTAATATTATATCTTGATTCAAATCTTTTACTAAAATAAATTGATTTCAAAGCAATATCTTCCATTGCAAATATGAGCATTAGATAATTCATAATTTATTTTTAATCTTCCTGCATTAGCAGTTTTTAAAGTTTCATAAGTTTTCTCATAATATTGACTAGGTATTAATCCTTCTGCAATACAATTATAGTTGGCTCCTAAATCTAATAAAGCTATTCCTTCTAAAGTAAATTCTTTATTAATCTTAATTTTTACTTTAATATACCACTTATGTAATATCACTTTAGATATCATATTTATAAAATATCCTTGTTCTCCTTGTTCTCCTCCCAGTACTTCTTTGTTAACATTTTCATCTTTTATTTCTTTACCCTTTTTAGATTCTTTAAATAGTTGAACTTTAGTTTGCAAGGTTAATAAAGTATACTTTAAATTTGAATTTTTAGATTTAATTTGCTTTGCTTCATCTTTTAAATTTTTTACTTCTTTTTGTAAATCTTCTAGTTTTACCGTAGTTTGGAGTTTTTGAAATCTTTCAAATACTTCTTTTAAATTAAAAGGTTTGATATCTTTAAGTTTTTCTTCTTGAATTATAGCATCCTTTAAAGTAGTCAAGTATTCTCTTTTAACTTCAGAATCTCGAATTTTATCTATAGCATCTAATAATAAATTTTTAGAATCTGCTGAAATTACATTTATACTAGAGTCACATCCACAAATTCCTATACTACAATCACATTCACTATAATCTCAATTTTCAAAATTTTCTTGTATCTCAAATACTTCTTCTTGTGTACTAATATTATCTTCATCTGTTTCTTTAGTTTCTAATATATTTATTATCTATTTTTTCAAATCTTCTATTTCTAATCCTTCTAAATTTATTTCATTAATCTTTTGCTTTACTTTACAATTTCTAGCGATACGTCCTAATTTTCCACATTTCCAGCATTTATTAGTATTATTCACTTCTTGAGTCTTTTTATTATTATTTTTCTTTCTTTTTACAAATCTCCTCACTTTAGTATTTGATTTATTGTATTCATTATTTTTAGGATATCTTTTCTTAAATCTCTTATTTTTCTTTTCTAAATATTTTTTCTTTTTTGAAGGGGCTGTAATTTGTTCGTATCTGTATTGAGTACAAAAATCTTCTAACTCTTCTCAAGAAGAAGTTATTATATTATCCCAGTTTAATCTCTTTGGAATAAAAATATTATTATGTGCAAGATTAGCTTCCATTATCATAGTTTCTCTTGGTCTAGATATCTGGTATTAATCTTTCATCCTTGGTGAAAGCTGAGTTTTCATAACTTTATAAGCAACTCTATCTATAATAGCTATAGATCTTACTCCTTCATGAAAATCCATGTTTTTAGCTTGAATAGTTAATGTTAAAGTCTTTAGTATCTCGACCGAAAAATTGGGATAGCCATTAAAATAGACGGGTCCACCTTCTAGATTAGAGTCTAATATTCCAAGTAAAGAATTCTTAAAGCTTTTATGTCTAGCATCCCTTAGAAAAAGTAAAATTGGTATATCTAAACCTAGTCTTAACAAAGGTTTTACTACAATCTGTACTAATCTAATATGTAAATACCTATATCCATTCCTAACATGATTTTTAATAGCATTAAAATCTAATAATTGAATACTTTCTAAGTCTTTATTTAAGCTTATAGTTTGTTCATTAGTTTTTATTGAATAATCTGTTTTAAATTCAAAGCTCCCTTTAGAATATATTTTGGTAAGAATAGAATTAACAAATGGATCTAGTAGAAATAATATTTGAAAAGGAAGTATCAAGGACTACAAATTGTTGATAGAACTATATATGAAGGAGAAAGTTCTAGATTAGAAGTAGAACCACCTTCAATAAGAAAGAGAGTGGGTAAAGAGCCTATATTAGAAAAGGTTGATTTTAATCCTAATATACCTAACGTATATTATAAAAAGGATGAAGATAGCGAAACCCATATATCACCTACTGATAGTCAATTAAATGTAATTACTAGAGATGATTTTGAATTAGATAGAAATGCAATTCAAAAAATGTTTTTAATTGAAAAACATAAAAATAAAAGGAAATGGTACTTTGAGACCTTTACTGTAGAACAAACTACTAAATATAAACAAATGTATTTAGAAAAATGTAAAGCTTTACAAATATATCTTGATTTCTTCGAATGGTTAGAATTATATAAGCCATATGAAAAAGAATCAAGAAATTTCAGTAATTACCCGAAAATGGTTAACTATAGAAAGTAAAATACAAGAATCTACTTATCCACCTTTAACAGAAATAATGATTAATCATAGAAATGAGAATATTAAAGGATCTCCATTTCAAGCATACTTCAAATGAAAATAGAATAGATAGAAACTAAAGATATCAATAAAGTAATCAACAAAATAATTATACTAATCAATTACTTTATTCTATATCAGAACATTTAACCGATATTGAAAAGGAAATATTAAAAAATAAGGAGGCAACCACTAGTAATCCTTTACCTAGTAAATCCAGAAAAACCTCTATTTAAGATATTTGATTTTTCTAATGACTTTGAAATGGGAAAACCCTAAATTAGACACTACTAAAGATCTTCTTCAGACAACTAGATCAAAAGCTTTCAGAATTAAAATAGTAAATAATCATTCTTCTACATAAAATAATGAAAATAAACAAGTAAATATGCTTAGTTATGATATAGGATAATATACAATCACAATTTCAAGATACTATAATTGATAATTTAGAAATTAATAAGATAAAATCTTATTCAAAAATCTCGGGAGGAATAGAATTAAAGGTCGCACTCTAAATTTTTACCCACAACCAAGTTTTCCTGACATGCAACATGAAGAAAATTATTTATATTCTCAAATGCATTATGATGGAACTTCTATTATAAGTTGGAATATAGATGGTATGACTAGAACATCAAATACTGAAAACTGTAAGATGAAATGGGAATAGCTACTACTTCATATAAAGCTAGAAATAAGTCTGATAAAGCAACTGCTATGATGTTAGTTTCTGGTTTTACTAGAATGTTAAAATCTTGGTGGGATAATTATTTAACTACTAGAAGAAAGAAATAAAATAAAAAATGCAACTAAGACGGTTATTCTAGATAGACTAGGAACTAGTAGTGGAGAAGATACTACAACGACAGATACCGTAGAGGATGCTTTAGCTATCCTAATTTATGCTATTTGTAAACATTTTATTAGAGAACCTAAAAATGTACAAGAAAGGAGTTCAGAAATATTAAACAATTTAACTTGTCCAAAATTACATGATTTTAGGTGGTATAAAGATATGTTCTTAAGTAAGGTATTTATTAGAACAGACTAGTAATCATTCTTATTGGAAAGAAAGATTTATTTCAGGACTACCTAACTTATTTGCAGAAAAGGTAAGACAAGAATTAGAGATGCTTTTAAAGGAGAAATTCCATATAATAATTTAACCTTTGGAGAAATAATAAATTATATAAATATGGAAGGATTACATTTATGTACAGATTTAAAGTTAAAAGCACAGATGAAAAAAAGGAGTAAATACTAGAGAAGAGTTAGGAGATTTTTGTACTCAATACGGATACGAACAAATTACAGCCCCTTCAAAAAAGAAAAAATATTTAGAAAAGAAAATTAAGAGATTTAAGAAAAGATATCCTCAAAATAATGAATACAATAAATCAAATACTAAAGTGAGGAGATTTGTAAAGAGAAAGAAAAATAATAATAAAAGACTCAAGAAGTGAATAATACTAATAAATGCTGGAAATGTGGAAAATTAGGACATATCGCTAGAAATTGTAGAGTAAAGCAAAAGATTAATGAAATAAATTTAGAAGGATTAGAGATAGAAGATTTGAGAAAACAGATAATAAATATATTAGAAACTGAAGAAATAGATGAAGATAATATTAGTACAGAAGAAGAAGTATTTGAGATACAAGAAAATTCTGAAAATTCATATTATAGTGAATGTGATTGTAGTATAGGAATTTGTGGATGTGACTCTAGTATAAATGTAATTTCAGCAGATTCTAAGAAATTATTATTAGATGCTATAGATAAAATTCAAGATTGTGAAGTTAAAAGAGAATACTTGACTACTTTAAAGGATGCTATAATTCAAGAAGAGAAACTTAAAGATATCGAACCTTTTAATTTAAAAGAAGTATTTGAAAGATTTCAAAAACCCCAAACTATGGTAAAACTAGAAGATTTACAAAAAGAAGTAAAAAATTTAAAAGATGAAGTAAAGCAAATTAAATCTGAAAATTCTAATTTAAAATATATTTATTAACCTTGCAAACTGAAGTTCAACTATTTAAAGAATCTAAAAAGGGTAAAGAAATAAAAGACGAAAAAGTTAACAAAGAAGTAATGGGAGGAGAACAAGGAGAACAAGGAATATTTTGTAAATGTGATATCTAAAGTAATATTACATAAGTGGTATATTAAAGTAAAAATTAAGATTAACAAAGAATTCACTTTAGAAGGAATAGCTTTATTAGATTCAAGGAGCCAATTATAATTGTATGGCAGAAGGATTAATACCTACTCAATATTATGAGAAAACTTATGAAACTTTAAGAACTGCTAATGCAGGAAGATTAAAAATAAATTATAAATTGTCTAAAGCTCATATTTGCAATGGAAGATATTGCTTTGAAAATCAATTTACTTTAGTAAAAGATTTGAATCAAGATATAATATTAGGCACTCCTTTTATTGCACAAATTTATCCTTTTAAAGTTAATCACAAAGGAATATCTACTTATATAGCAGGGACTAAAATTTATTTTGAATTTGTATATGCTCTAGTGGAAAGAGAAATTAATCTGATTCAAAAAATAAAAAGGCTAATAGAAAAGGCTATTAGAAATAAAGAAAATCATATTGCCTGTCTAAAAGAAGAAATAAGAATTAAAAGGATTGAAGAACAATTAAATACTCCAATTATTAAAGAAAGGATTTTAGATATAGAAGATAAATTAAAACAAGAAGTGTGTTCGGATATCCCAAGTGCATTTTGGGATAGAAAGAAACATGCTTGTGAGATTACCTTACATTAAAGAATTTTCTGAAGATAAAATTCCTACTAAAGCAATGGCCCATACAAATGAATAAAGAATTGTTAGATTACTGTAAGAAAGAAATTGAAGAATTATTAAATAAAAAATTAATTAGACCTAGCAAAAGTCCATGGAGTTGTTTTGCATTTTATGTACAAAATTCTGCATGAGATAGAAATAGGGGCCTCAAGATTAGTAATTAACTATAAACCTTTAAATAAAGTACTTCAATGGATAAGATATCCTATACCTAATAAAAGAGATTTATTGAAAAGAATTTTTAATTCAACTATATATTCAAAATTTGATATGAAATCAGGTTTTTGGCGAAGTACAAATTCATGAAGAAGATAGATATAAGGCAGCTTTTAATGTTTCGTATGGACAGTACGAGTGGAATGTAATGCCGTTTGGATTAAATAATACCCCTTTCAGAATTTCAAAATATAATGACTAAAATATTTAACCCCTATTCAAGTTTTTCTATAGTATATATTGACGATGTAATTAATATTTTCAGACTCCATTGAAAAGCATTTTAAACATTTAAATATTTTTCTTAAATTGTAAAAAATAATGGTTTAGTAGTCTCTAAAAGAAAATGAAATTATTTCAGACTAAAATAAGATTTCTTGGGTTTGATATTGATAAAGGATTTTATAAACCTATTTGTAGAAGTTTAGAATTTACTCAAAAGATTCCCAGATGAAATTAAAGATAAAAATCAATTGCAAAGATTTTTGGGATGCTTAAATTATGTTTATGATTTTATTAAAGATCTAAGAATTATTTGTGAACCTTTGTATAAAAGATTGAGAAAAAATGCCCCATAATGGACTGAAGAACATACTAAAGTAGTAAAGAGAAATAAAAGAAATAATTAAGAATTTTCCTTGTTTAGGTATACAGATCCAGAAGCTTTTATAATTGTAGAGACAGATGCATCAGAAAATGGATATGGAGGAATACTAAAACAAAAGAAAACAAAAGATGCTAAAGAAGAATTAGTTAGATATTGTTCGGGAATTTGGACAGGACCACAGAAAAATTATTCTACAATTAAAAAAGAAATTTTATCTATTGTTTTATGCATAACTAAATTTCAAGATGATTTGATAAATAAAGAATTTTTTATTACGAATTGATTGCAAAGCTGCTAAAGATGTTTAGAAAAGGATGTAAAGAATTTAGTATCTAAACAGATATTTGCAAGATGGCAAGCATTATTATTGTGGATACCAAATTTTGACACACCATTTATTTTAAATATCGAGGGCATGTTTAAATTTTTTGGATCAAATTCTAAGTTTTCAATAATTTCGGGGGGCAAAATAGTAATTTTTAATTGTAAATATTTTTTAATTAGTTTTGGGCTTTTAAATTGATATTTTGTACTTTCATACGTACTTTTTAAATTTTGGTGATTTTTTCTGGTTTAACTGTCATTTTTCTGTATTTCACCAACATAGGGACAAAATGGTAATTTTGCCTCGGGAATACCTTTTTCAACCAATTTTTTAGTGCCAAATTTATTTTTCAAGTTTTTAAGCATGTTTCTAAATTTTTTTTTATTTTTTCAGGGATGATCGCTATTTTTTTCTGTAAATACCGCGTTTAGAGGCAAAATTGTCATTTCACATTCCAAATGCATTTTTCACCAATTTTTGAGTGTTAAATTCATTTTCTAGGATTTTAAGCTCATTTTTTATTTTTTTGGTAATTTTTTGAGTTAACTGATATTTTTCATATATTTTGACAGTACAGGGGTAAGATTGTCATTTCACATTCCAAACTCATTTTTCACCAATTTTTGGATGCCAAATTTATTTTTAGGTTTTTCAGCATGTTTCTAAGTTTTTCTAACTTTTTTTGAGATGAATTTCTATTAACAAATTTATTATTTACATTTTTAATTTTTTCTATTTTTGTGAGAGAACATACATTTTTAATTTTTTGTATGGGTAAAGTTGTAAGTTTGGTAGTTAAAGGCGTTTTAGTATTTTGATCATTTCTTGGAAGATAAGTCTTTTGTGTACTATAAATAGTTCATTTTAGAAAGAGACAAAAAAAGAGTGGGTATATAGCCATAAACACTCACACAATACACACAGGACCATTCTAGTAACAGAGGACCATTTCAGTCATATACACACAGATACATGCACAAACAACACAATCTGCACATACATTCACACAAAGATTCACAATTCACAAAACACACACATTCGCACGTAACACAATCATCACACACATTCACACAAAGATTCACAATTCACAAAACACACAGTCATACACTCAAACACACTCATTCATACACATTCACAACAACGACTCAAACATGCACAATACACACACACAATATACACACTATACACACTCACACTCTTTCACACTTACACACACAAACACACAAAGACACGGCCCAAACACACACAATACACACACAATCACCTCACAAATACACACACTCACACTCTCTTACTCACACACAGTCACAGATTTTCTCACACACTACACACACTCCTCACATACATAAACACACATTCATACACGATTCATCAGAAACCACTGCCAAAAATCAACTACCAGAACACCCAAGATCACCATCTCCAATCTCAAACTTCATAGCCAGTTCCACTATTTTCCCACTCTCCACCACAATTACACAAACACCAACTTACTATCAGCCCCTCAACTATCATGCAACCTGTAACTTAGACACAACCTTCAAGCCCCAATTGAATTACCACTACCCAATTACAGTCCAATTGCAGCCTCACTGTAGTTCCAATTGCCAGAACCAAGCCCCAATTGCCACTCCTTACAACTTGCAGTCAGCAGTCCCTGCCATCAGTATTGCCATAATTTCACAACCTACAAAAATAGCTCCCTGCCACCAACTAGCCGACCTATAAGCAGCTCAGTTCCACAGCCAACCACAGCTGCAACCCAACCAGTTCGTCTATCAAACTTCTCCCAGCAACCACCGTAGCAATTATTCACAACCCAAATACCAAATTAGAATCACCAACTCCACAAGTCCCACCAAACACCATCACAGCCTGGAGAAACACATCAAAATAGACCAACTTCACCATTCCACAGCCTGTAGAAACTCATCATCCCCCTGCAACAAACCAGTAACTGCCTACCACTCCTTCCATCTAGATTCACTACCACAGTCCAGAGACAAATCAAAACCACCGAAGCTATACACATCCAAATTGCCACAAATTATCACCATCATCAGCTCCAATTTCGCCTTAGAACCCAGCTCTCCACCCAAGCACAAAAATACCCACCAGACATCAAAACAATTCCTCATCGCCGTCTCCACCAGCAACGACTCCAGCCTCATTGCCTCCACACTCAAACCAGCAGTAGCCATCCAGTCGAGCTGCCAATCACTGCACTCACCACCGCCTACCATCGCGTCCACAAGATAGTCACAATCACCTCCATAAATCGCCAACACCATACCCTTCAAATTTGGGTAAGACTCTTGGCTCTCCATTTTCTTTTGAGTAGATTTTAATTATTGCTGGGATATTGTTTAATTCGTGGAAGAAGTGAGGACATGGATTGAAGGAGACTTGGAAGAGATTGGAGATTGAGTGAAATTTGGGGTAAATTGGAATCTCTGATTATGGTTGAAAGGGCCGATTGTGGGAAAATTAGGAGGTTTGGGTTTTGAAGGAACTTGGGAACGAGTTTGGAGGTCATTCGGTTCGAGGTCGTGACACAGAGAGAGAGAGAGAGGGAGAGAAAGAGAGTGGACACAGAGAAGAACGGAGAGAAGGGAGAAGAGAAAAAGAGAACAGAAGGGAGGAAGAAAGAAAGAAAAGAGAGAAAATCGAGGGAGAGCCATGAGAGAGATTGGGATAGAAAGTGAGAAAAAGAGAGAGACAGAGATGCGGAAGGCTAGAGAGAAAGAAAGAATAGATAGCTGGAACAACAGAGATCAGGAAGAACAGTGAGAAGATAGAGAGAGAAATTGCGAGAGAGATAGGGGGAGGAGAAGAGAGACAAGAGAACGCTGGAGAGAGGAGTTGAGACTAGAAACAGAGAAATAGAGAAGAGAAATGGAAGTAAAGAGCCGCGGAGAAAGAAGAAAGAAGAAAACAGAAAGAAGAAAAAGAGAGGAAAAGAAAGGAAAAAGAGAAAAAAAAAATCTGAAGGAAATGAATCGGAAAGGAGAAAAGACCAAAAAGGAAGAGAGAGAGAGAGAGAGAGAGAGAGAGAGAGAGAGAGAGAGAGAGAGAGAGAGAGAGAGGAAAAGAAAGGAAAAAGAGAAAAAAAAAATCTGAAGGAAATGAATCGGAAAGGAGAAAAGACCAAAAAGGAAGAGAGAGAGAGAGAGAGAGAGAGAGAGAGAGAGAGAGAGAGAGAGAGAGAGAGAGAGAGAGAGGAAAAGAAAGGAAAAAGAGAAAAAAAAAATCTGAAGGAAATGAATCGGAAAGGAGAAAAGACCAAAAAGGAAGAGAGAGAGAGAGAGAGAGAGAGAGAGAGAGAGAGAGAGAGAGGAGATTAGTTTTTAGCTTTAGATTTTCTTTAGTTTTCAGTTTTATTTAATTGTTAATTTTTTTAGTTAATAATGCAAGTTTAATTAATTTAGTTTAATGGTTAAACTAAATTAATTGAATCGTCTTATTTGATCAAGCTGGTTTCTTATATTTTAAAATTGGATGTTCTTATTGTTAGAAATTTATTCTTTAGTTCTTAATTTTTGGTTATTATTGGTCTGTCTTTAAAAGATTTCATTTTTATTGCAATCAAGCCCACCCAAATTTTAGATTGACCCTCCAGATTTTACTTTCATTTCAATTAGGTCCCATCATTTGCAAATTTGCCCCTCAATTGCTAGAATTTATCATTTTATCCTCCTATATTTGCGTGAATTTCTAAATTACCCCTTAAGTTTTATAGATATTTACTTGTAGCCCCCTTAGTTTTATAGAATTTATATTTTACCCTAATTTTGTCAGGATTTCATATTTTTAACCTTTATTCATTTATATTGCAGTACCTTGACGTGTGTATTCATTTTCTTAGCGTTTAGTACCGGGTCTTCAAAAAGAGGTATTTTTGTTACCTTTTAATTGCTTCTTTATGTGCTTCAACGTGCTCCTATGTGATTTTTTGTGCATTTTTTATGTCTTTCTTGTTTTATATACCTTTTGCATGTTTATTTACTTTATGCTATTTAGTTTCAAATTTTTATTATTTGGCAAAATATAATAGTTAGATCACAATTGCCTTTATTTTGTGCTTTTTTTTTTGTATTTAGATAGCCAATGTAATAGTTAGATTACAAATATTTGTGTATTTAGATAGCCAATGTAATTGTTAGATTACAAATATTTGTGTATTTAGATAGCAAGTGTAATAGATAGGTCATTTTTATTTTTTCCCTTTTAATTGTAAGTTAAAATCCCCCGGTATAATAGTTAGGGCTTATCTGCTCTCGTGTGCTTTTGCGTGCTTACGTGCTTATATGTTTTACCGCTTTCCTTAAGATTTTGCATCTAGATATTATGTTTACATGTTATATGCTTGTATGTGCTCTTATATGACTTTATATGTTTAATTTGCTTTTAATTCATGTTTTATGTTATTCCGTTACCACACTAGTCCAACGCTAGTTGTGGCTTTATCGTTTCTCCGTTAGTCCAATGCTAGCGGGAATTCCTAGAAAGGGCTAGTCCAAGCTAGACCCTTAGGGCATTTTGGTGTTAGGTGCACTCGTGTACATTTTACATCACATTTTACACATTTTTAGTTTTATTTTCATTCTGCATGATTTTTATTATTATTATTACTATTATTTATTTATTTTTGACACATCTTCAAATGCATGACATCTAGGTTGCATCTCACTTAGAATTTAGGTCATTTTGTGTGCTCCGACTAGAAATAATCGCCTACTCACATGGGAAGCTGTGGCGTACATGTCGTTCCCCCCTCTGTGAGTAAGAACATTCAATCACGAGTTATTAGTTCCCCGTACCCGTTATGTTGCGTACCCACTTTCTTTGACACTTACTGTCTATATTATTTTTCTTTTTGCATTTCATTTTGCATTCACACTCGTGAATCCCTCGAGGTCTCGACTCGAGTTTCGCAATTAATGCGATAATCCCATTTAAACTTCGACGAGACATTTTGGCCCTCCCGATAACACATTTAGATTTAGGATTTGCATTCATATAGACGCATCCGAACGCGATAGAATTTAGGGGTTAATTTAGGAAATCTTGATTAAACCTCGCAACTAGCCTCGACTAGGTGGCAAGGGTACCTTAGGCGTGAGCCTTTGCCTTCCCTTTCTTCAAATGTGACTCTCGTACCTTTTTCTCTCGTTTTCATGGATTGCAGTCGGAAAAGGGTTTTTCAAACATTTTTCTAAAAGTTTTGTCATGTTTTGTTAAATGATTTTTTTGGTGACTTGGTAAACCCTAACTCAATACCAAGTGGCGACTCCATTTTTAAATAAAACCATTTTTCAAAATTAGTTGGCCAAAACTGTCGTACTTTTTTGTCGCGGTCTTATTTTATTATTTTTTTCTAAATAACACTTTTTCAATAAGAATCCGATTTTTCACACAGCACATGGTTTTTTCCAAAACTTGCTTTTCAAAAAGGGTCACACAGCCAACGACCCCACAAATCCTTATCGATTTTGGATGCGACAATTATCTAATTTTGATTTTTAGATAGAATTCATTAAGGAAAATCCAATTCACTGCCAGACTTTTTGACTAGAGAATTTTTATAGGGAAAATAAAATGAAATGGACTACTTATGCTCACAGATTGGTGATTCAAGAAGTTATTTGGCAAATAAAAAGAGAAATGGAAGAAAGTAAAACTAATTTATTAATAATGAAAGATTTAAAGAAAAGATTACAACATCAAAGAAGTTTACTAAAACAATGTTATTGACAGGGACAACCAGATGGCTCAACGGCCTCAAACTCCTTCTACTCCAAATCAAAGGACAAAAGCATATTACGCTATGCATAGTCCTAATACATTTTCTCAAGTTGTGTCTGGAGGTTCTTCTTCTTACAGACCTTCATCTCCAGTTACTCAAGTTACTCCAGATAATACCTTAAACACTCCGGTATCTATAACTCTAGTTCAGTATACCTCTTCTTATATTATTAAAGAGCTCTCAAATTTCGTATGTTTTATTGAACCATAATTTTCCAATTTAAATTTTCAACAACTGAAAGAAAGAATATTTTTGCTAAACTTTAATTTTGAGAGTGAATGCCCTTTTAAAACCAGGAGATTTTATGACTTTATATTAGTTGATACATATTTATTGATCCACCTAAATGGATTCCAGATACTGTTCTAGAAGAGCAAGCCAATTATCATAAAATAGTTATTAGAAAGGTCCTTTGCCCTCGAGATTGGACAGGCTCCTTAGCTACTCCAAGACAATTCTCTCTGCCTTTTAATCCACCCATTTTACTTATTTTGACCATATTATTATTATTTTTTTGGCTAACCTCGTTCACGAGGGGGGTCGCCACTCCCAAATTTTATTAAATTGAATAAAAAGTAAGAGGGGGACATAAACCTTACCTCTGTAAATACATGATTAAAAAAATTGATGGGGACATTAGACCTTACTTGAAAACAGATATTTAAAGCATAAACAGGGGAATACTATTCCCTTACATTAAGAAACCTGACTAGAAGGACATCCTAATCTATCCATACGCATTTCACCTCGAGCCAAAGTAGGAAGACTGGATTCTTGCAAGTAAATATCTTCCTGTTCATTTTGAAGAAGAACTCCACTGTTAGATAAGCAGTCAGCCACTCGATTCCCTTGACGCAAGCAATGAGTAATGAAAATATTCCCCTTTAGAAGATGACGAATACCTTGTACCTCCTTTCGAATAGTCCATGGGCAACTGAATTCCCCAACAACACCTTAACTAAAAGTAAAGAATCTGACTCAATCAAAAAATGTGAAAAACCATGCAAAATACTTAATCTGACTCCACACAACATGGCCTTTGCTTCTGCTTGGATAGAAGTACCATATCCAAAGGATGCAGAGAATGCAACCATCATTGCACCCTTAGAATCTCTAATAACTCCACCTCCACCCATAAGCCCCGGATTACCTTTAGAACAACCATCAATATTCAACTTGAACATGCCTAAAGGTGGAAATTTCCACTTCACCATTTTCCATAATCTTACCTTTTCATACCTATTCACCTGATCCAGAAAATTATGCCAAAATTGAGCTTGGTGCATAATTTTAAACTCCAGATAGAAAGCATTTTTTATATCCTTGAAAATAGCCCCACAAACCTCATGGATCTCCTGGGAACTCATCCTTCGAATACATGCCTTATTCCTAAATTTCCACAGATTCCAACAAACAAACAAAGGGAGCACATGAAAGATAAATCGCAACTGAATATTATTACATTTAATCAACCACCAATTCATCAACCTACCCCTTAGATTATGTGAGGAATAACAGATTCCACAACTAGCAGCAAAATAACCCCAAACTTGCCTCAGGCTAATTCACCATTAGAGAATACATGCTCAATAGACTCTACATTTGATTTAACACAACATCTACATTTAGAAGGTAGATTGAATCTGGAATCTTGACATAATGACCTCATCCAAAGGCAATTTGCCCCTTAACAATCTCAACATAAAGAAAGAGACTTTAAGAGGAATATGACGATGCCATAACTGAAAATGTATGAAAGATGCATTGCTACACTTTCGTACCTCTTGAAAAGCTGAAGCTATAGAAAAAGCCTCCTGTGTGAGAAGGAGTCCACACCATACTATCTGGACCACTCCTATCTGGCACTGCAATCTTCAAAATCGCTATGATAGTATCCGGGGATAACCACTGTTTCATCAATTCCACATTCCATTTACCCTCCTTCACAAAATCAATTAAAAGTAAGAGAAGGTTCTACTGGATTCCTCAAATACAAAGCTCCTGATCCCATCCAATTGTCAAACCAGAAGTGACAATTTCCTTCATTGAGCATCCAAAGAATGTTGAGTTCAGTTAGACCTCGAGCATTTACCATCCTCCTCCATGTTGCTGAACAATTCACTTGGAATCTCTACTTGACAAGGATGACAATTTCGACAATATTTGGCTTTCATGTATTCTGCCCAAAGGGATCTTCCCTCCCTGAAATTCCACCACAATTTACAGGAAAATGCATTATAAATATCTTGTAAGGATTTAAAACCAGCCCCTCCTTCTCTGTAAGGCAAGCATAATTCCTTCCATCCAATCCAGTGATGTTTCTTTTCCTCACCTATACTTCCCCACAAAAAATCTGCACATACTTTTTCTATATTGCGAAAAACACCTAGTGGGATTGTTGCCGCTGCCAATAAATGGATGGGTAGTGAAGATAAAACATGTTTAATTAAAATTAGCTTCCCACCCATAGATAATAATCGTGCCTTCCAGGAGAGTACTCTATTGACCACCCTTTGACATACTTCAGCATAGTGAGAAATTTTGCACTTACCAACATAAAGTGGACACCCCAAGTATGTAACTGGAAACTCCTTCCTAGCAAAGCCCGTTAGTCTTTCAATGCTTCTCAGGCGAGGCATAGTAGTCTTGGAATGAGTTAAGTAACAGCTTTTGTGAGGATTGATACACTGGCCCGATTGCACTTCATATTTTTTCAAAACCTCCATCACCTTTTTCAGTGAAGCCGAGGAAGCATTTGCAAATATCATCACATCGTCTGCAAAGGCTAAGTGAGAAACTTTGGGGCATGATGGGGGCACTGAGTAACCCGATGAAGGAAGATCGATCAATTAAAGCATTTAATGCTCTAGACAACACTTCTGCACTAATGATAAATAATGCTGGGGACAATGGATCCCCCTGACGAAGACCCCTGGTAGACTTAAAGAAGCCAAAACTTGCTCCATTCACAATCACCGAAAACCAAACATTAGATATTAATCTCCAGATCATATCAATAAAACATTCACCAAAACCAAGTCTTACGTAAAACATTAATCAAAAAAGGCCAGGAAACTCTATCATACGCTTTAGTCATAGTCTAACTTCATTGCCAAGTTCCCTCCTCGAACCTTTTTACCAATGTGATGAATCAGTTCTTGAGCCAACAAAAAATTGTCTGTGATATGCCTACCCTTGACAAAGCCAGATTGTTGTGGAGAGATAATCCTAGGTAAAATATTACCCAGCCGAACTGCTAGAATCTTGGATATTATCTTGTTAAAAAAATTACATAGACTTATAGGCCGAAAATTAGAGAAATCTGAGGGACTAAGTACCTTCGGAATCAAGACAATAGAGGTGGCAGTGACTGCCCGAGGTAGCTCAGCTCCACAGAAAAAACTGGAAATTGCATCATGAACGTCTTTAGATATAATATCCCAAGCAGCAATAAAAAACCTCCCAGTAAGCCATCAGGACCCGCTGCACTCTCTCCATCCATTTCCTTAATCACCTCCCGGATCTCAGTTTCAGACGGAATCTTTTCCAATGCCGTATTATCTACAGATGAAATAATCTGAGGAAGACTATCAACCAAATCAAATTGTAGGGAGGATTCATCTGTAAATAATTTAGAGAAAAAAGATACTGCCTCCGCCCCTATTAATTCATCATCAGTTAACCAATCTCCACTAGCATTTCGGACCCTATGAATAATGGACTTCATTCTCCTTTGTTTGACAGTTGCATGGAAAAACTTTGAGTTTCGGTCCCCCTCCTTGAGCCACTTGATGCATGATTTTTGTTTCCAAAATTGTTCCTCCAACAATATAGCTCTACGCAAATTTGCATTGGCCTTGCTTAATTTTTCCTCCCTATCTTCAGAATTGTTACTCTCCACCATATTTCCAGCTATCTGCACCTCAAGTTCTGCCTTCTTCACATTTGCAAAAATGTCACCGAAAGACTCTTTGTTCCACTGTTGAATATTTCTTTTTACTGTCTTGAGCTTCTGACAAAATCTTGAAATAGGAGAACCATGAACTTCTTGTTGCCAAGCATTCCTCACAACTTCCAGAAAACCAGTCATGATTAGTCCAGACATTCAAAAATCTAAATGGGTGAGGTTTATTATCTAACCTGGTATAGAAGCTCATTAAAAGTGGACAATGATCAGATGGATCCCGCACTAAATGTTTAACCGAGATAGATACCAAGTCTGCTGCTTCTGAATTCAATAAAACACGATCTAATCTCTTCCAAATTCGAGCCTTCCCTTTTCGGTTGTTGCACCAGGTGAAATTAGAGCCTGAAAAACCAGCATCAAATACTCCTGCCTGACTCATGAAATCCAAGAAATCCATCGCTTCCAATGGATTATATGGTCTGCCCCCTTTTTTTTCCTGCTCATCTATAACCACATTAAAGTCTCCACATATATACCATGGACCATTATTCGGTTTATTAGCTAATAAACTAGGCCAAAGACTCCTACGTTCCTCTGATGTGCATTTCGCATGAACCCATGAAAACACAACCGAAGATTGCAAATGAGGATGTTGAACATTAACAGACATATGTTGTTCCGAGACATCAAACATATTACAATCAAACGGATTATTGAAAAATAACCAAATATCCCCTGAAAGACTACAAGTAACATGATCAAAGTGAAGTTTCCATCGAATGAAATCAGCTTTAGTCACACTTAATTTCGGCTCACAAATGACTACCACTTGAATTTTATGAAGACGAATTATTTTCTTCAAACGTCTAAGTTGGGGGCCTTTGTTAACCCCTCTAATATTCCAGAAAATTACCTCAATCATTGGAAAGCAAATGGAAAGCATTTAAAGTGAACCTTGAGGACGATCTAAGCTGGCGATCCGATGCAAATTTTGCACGTATCCCACGCTTTTTAACCTCCTGAAACCCTGGTTCTTGGCCCTCTATATTTAAAGCATCCAACACTGAGTGAGACTCTTCTTCATGCACTACCATTCTGCAATTCCGGGGAGATAAATTCCCTGCTGAAGGAAGTATATCAACCTGCATGTGCACCAGTCCATCACCTGGTTCTTCGACAATGTCGTCTCTATCATTGTTCAACTGATTTACCTCAACATGACCCATGTTAACCTGTTCAAACATAGCCTGTTCACCAGAATTTATTGTGCGTATATCTTGCTTTTCTTGGCTATCGTCAGTATATTCATTCATCTTTGAAGTAACTGGAATTGCTGATAAATCTTTCTCTCCACGCAGCTGTTGATGAGCTATATTTTCTGCTGTCATTTGAGGTTGCTGGGATTGAACATTCTCCTCTTCCACAGGTTGCTTTCCCGTATGTTGTTTTTTTGGTGTCCAACGTTGCATATTAGCATTTAATCCAGATTTCCTAACACTGTTGACATTATCCTTTTGCTGATCATCCAAAGTGTTCATCTTGCATTGCTCAGTAGCGTGGCCTAGTTTCAAGCATGAGCAACAATATGAAGGCACATTCTCGTAAACTACAGGTTGCCAAAAGCCCGAACGTCCTTGCCCAATCCAGATTCGATGAGGACAATCCTTCAAAAGATCTAATTCTACACAAACTCGTGCAATGCTAGGCCTCACCAAATCAGCTGTTGAGGCGTCGATTTTTAGTGGTTCTCCTATCGTTCTTGCCAAAGAGAATAACGTTGTTTTGTCAAATAGATGAAGTGGCAGATGTTCAAAGCCTACCCACACTGGCACTATAGAAGATTCAGCATCCAACTTGAATTCTAGGAGTCCACTTAAACACCCTCATTCCAAACCCTTGGAACACCCAAAATCCACGCATCCAACATCGCTGGAAATCCTCCTCCATTTCAAATTTAATAGAGATGTGCCTTGGATTTTTGACCATATTAAAGGCTGGTACAACTACTTTTTATTCAGACCTTCAATCACTCTTGGTTTATTCAATTCGGTTACAAGTTCAATCATCAGGATATTCCAATTTGGTTTCACAAATGGTGGGATTATTATGGTGCTATGGTACAAATGCTCCCAAAAAATTATACTGAAGACTTCAAAAAATTCAAAAATGCCTTTCTTCAAGGTGATATGAAAGATAATTGAACTTTGCTCCATTACTGTAGTGAGAAGAGAGTTCCCTTTATTTATTATTGGAATTTTACTAAGAAAGAATCTGATGGTTTCCAATGTTTAGTGAGAGAAAATAAAATAAAATAGTGGGATAAGATTCAAGATTTGTCGGATGATAAACGAAAAGAAAAAGAGAATCAAGTATTTTTAATGCAAAAAAGCAGATTTTAGAGTCAATTAGCAGCAATAGGTTTGAGGGAAGAGTTTGCAAATATAGTCAAATTAGCATTACTCTAGTTGTCAGACGAGAAAAGAAGAGATTTGTTAGGTGTCAACTCCCCTACTCAAAAGGAGAACGAGGCATCGTCATCCACTACCAATCCATCTACTCTATTCGATCCCTATGGAGGGCCCTGTAGCCAAGATCCATATCTTTTTTAACCAACAGGACAACAGAAATTTCCAGAGAAATGACTAAAGCCTGAGAATAAGGACAACTTATGGCATAAAAGAAGGCATGTGTTAAATAAGTGAGAAGACTAAAGAAAAAGTTGACAAGCAATTAGAAGACTAAAAGCTCGCCATGAAGGACTAAGTGGCTACTCCCATGATGGATTTCAAAATTGGATTTCAAAAGGAAAAATAAATAGTACTTCAAATGCCTATATAAATGAATCATTTCTACGCTTAGAGGCATCAGCCGATTTTATTGGCTTTTTTCCTTCTCCTTCTTTGTTTCCTTCTCTGTTTTCCTTCGCATATACATCTATAGTGTCATCTATGTACATGTTACTATTGATCATCTTTTTTGTTCTGGAGAGATTGCAAGTAGAGTTTGGTCTTATTTTTCTATTGAATGTGACACGTTGCTTGTTCATTGTTCTATTCGTCTGTTGCTTGCATCTTAGTGGTTCAAAAAGACTAAGAACCAATATTATGCTTTCCTTCTTCATGTTATTCCCTTGGTTATCTGTTGGTATGTTTGGAAATGGAGAAACTTAGTTAGATTCCAAGGTAAGTGCCTGCCTTTTGGTTCTTTAGTTTCGAACATTGTTGATGAGGTTCAAGTGATTTTTAGTTGTAAATTTAATAAAATTGTGGTGGCTAAAGATAGTTGGTCTTCATTTGTGCAATCTGTTAAAGGCCTTCACAAGTCATTTTTTGTTTTGCTGGTTAAATGGATTAGTCCTCCTATGTTGGAACTGAAGCTCAATACGGATGGTTGTTGTAACAGAAATCGAGGGCCATGTGGTGGTGGTGGAATATTGCAAGATTCAAAGGGTAAAATGATTTTTGCATTCTCATGTTTTTTTGGGGATGATACTAGTTTAACTGCTGAGATAAAAGCTCTTTTGTTTGGTCTAAAAAAATGTGTTAGTCTAGGGTTTGATAAATTCATGTGGAGTGTGATTCTCAGGTTCTCATTTCGCTATTGGAAAAGAAATTTGAGGCTCCATGGTTTATGACATTAGATATTGAGGAATTGCTTAATTATTTGCCATATTTTCTATCTTTTAAACATGTGTATCATGAAGCTAATAGAGTTGCTGATGTTCTAGACAAAGATGGATGCGATCGTCAAAGAGAGTCTATAATTTTCCATGACAAAGATCTTCCAAGGGATGCAAGGGGTGAATCTAGACTTGATAGATTAGGTTTTTCTTCAATTCAAAGATGTGAAGTTTAAGTTTTTGTAAGGGAGTAGTACTCCTTTTTTAATTTATGTATTTTCAGTCTTTTGCTATGTATTTATGAGGGTAAGGTTTTATGTCCTCCCTCCTTTTGTTTTCAAATTAATAAAATTTAGGAGTGGCGCCCTCCCTCGTGTACACGGTTAGCCAAAAAAAATAAAAAAATACATCTATATATATGTATACATACTTATATATATGTATACATCAATGTATATATACATGTATATATACATATATACATACTTATATATGTAGACCCAAAAAAAAAAACTAACACACACTTTTCACACACACAAGGATCAAATATATTTTTTGTACACACTAATATTCAAAGTCACACACTAACATACAATTGATTTCTCTTACAATTTACTCTGCATAAACTTAGGTTGAATTCCTAATTTCTCTTACAATTTACTTGATTAATTATCCAATGGGTGAAATGTGTGTTTGAGTGTAGATCGGTGAAACAAAGCTGTAAAATGTTAGTTTTTTTTTTCCAGTTCGCAGGTCGAACTGAACTCGACCTTTTTCTTTGAGGGTGAGTCAGGTCCAACCCAATTTCAACCTGACCTGCCAAGTTTAAACCCAAATCCATTATTTTCGCGTTAGGTTCATGTCGTGTTTTTGGGTGGTATTAGAAATTGCCACCCCTAATTGTCCATCCACTTTAAATGTCCTATTGTCTCTATGCATTATCTCTGAAACACTAAAGGGGACAATCTCGTTAACCATAATGGACTCGTCCATCTAGACTTGAGCTTACCTAGAAAAAGGTGAAACCTCAAGTTTAATAGCAACACTTCATCCTTCAGCTTGAATTCATTCATATACTTAATGTTCTTATCATGTCATGTCTTCGTCCTCTCTTTATAGATATTTGAGTCCTCACATGCCTCATGTGCCATTCCTCGAGCTCATTCAATTGCATACCACGTTTTTCATCTGAGCATTACAAATGAAAATTTAAGAATTTAACTAGCCCAATAAGCCTTGTGCTCAAGTTCTACTGGCAGGTGACTAGACTTCCCATAAACAAGTCTATATAGGGTCATTCCTATGGGTGTCTTGTAAGCTGTCATATAAGCTCATAAAGTGTCATCTAACTTGATTGACCAATCCTTTAAGACACGTTCTACGGTCTTTTTTAGTATGCGCTTCAATTCCCTGTTTGTCACCTTTACTTGGCTACTCGTTTGAGGATGATTAGGGGTAGCTCTTTTATATATAACACCAAATCTAGTCAAAATCTTTTCAAATTGCTGGTTACAAATATAAGTACCCTATCACTTATTATCACCCTAGGAGTGCCAAATCAAGTAAACAATTTCCTAAGGAATTTAACAACTACCCTAATGTCATTAGTGGGTAGAGCTTGAGCCTCTATCCATTTAGAGACTAATCCACAGCCACTAGAATATACTTATTTCCATAGGACATAGGAAACGAACCCATAAAGTTGATGCCCCAAATGACAAAAATCTCACAGACTAATATGTTAGACTCAGGTATCTCATTTTTATGAGAAATATTACTTGACCATTGGCAACTATCATAATGCTCCACATACCTCTTGACATCCTTAAATATTGTGGGCTAGAAAAAACTTGGTTTCAGTGACCTTTCTAGCCATCCCATTCGCATGGTAGTGGGCACTAGCTGGTTCTTTATGACAATGCTCCAAGATTGCCATAGTATCAGGATATGTCACACACCTCCGAATTACTTGATTTGCACACATGCAAAATAAAAATAGGTTATCCCATAAGTAAAACTTCAACTTAGCGAAAAACTTCTTCTTCTAGTGGTGGCTCATCCCTTTTGGAAGAACCTTTGTAGCCAAATAATTAGCATAGTCAGCAAACCAAAGCAAATTCAATTAAAATCTATAGAATAAATTCGTTCATTTGGGAAGTCATCATTGATATCATCTTCATGAAATTCCTCTCCTGGTCTGCTGCCAGGTTCTCTGCTTCCTTCTTATGTCTTATCTCTATGTCAAATTCCTGCAACAACAACACCCATCTTATTCGTCTTGGCTTTGCATCTTGCTTAGTCAACATATATCTCAATGTAGAGTTATCAGTGTGAACAATAATCTTGGATATAATAAGATAAGATCGAAATTTAAAATGCAAACACAATAGCAAGAAGCTCCTTATTTGCAGTAGTGTGATTCTCCTGAGCATCCGTTAGAGTTTTGCTTGCATATTAAATAGGCTGAAAATGCTTACCCTTATACTGTCCAAATACCACTCCCACTGCAAAGTCACTCGCATCACACATTAGGTCAAATGGGAGAGACTAATCAAGTGCTACCATTATGGGAGTGTTAGCCAACTTTTTCTTTAAAGTATTGAAAGCCAACAAACATTCATCATCAAAATCAAAGGCAGCATCTTTCTCTAGCAATTTAGTCAAGGGTCTAGCTATCTTGGAAAAATTCTTTATAAATCTTATATAAAAACCAGCATGTCCAATCCTAATTGCCTTGACTGAAGTTGGGAGAGGCAATTTCTTTATAGTTTCAATTTTTGCCTTATCAAATTTTATGCCTCTCTTAGGAGATTTTGTGACCTTAAACAATACCCACTTGTATCATAAAGTAACATTTCTTCCAATTAAGTACCTAAATTTGTTTATTCACACTTCCTAAGCACTCTCTCTAAGTTATTCAAACCTAAGTCAAAGGAAACGCCAAAAACAAAGAAAGCATTCATTAAATACCTCCATGATGTCCTCAACTGACTTATCAAAAATAGCTATCATGCATCTTTGGAAAGTCATTGGTGCATTACATAGTCTGAAAAGGCATATTATGATACGCAAAGGTATCGTAGGGACATGTGAAAGTTGTCTTCTTTTGGTCCTCAGGAACAATTAGAATTTGAAAGTATCTTGACAAGCTCGTCCAAAAAGCAATAGTACTTATGCCGGGTAGTCTCTTCAACATTTGATCAATGAAGAGCAAAAGGAATTGATCATTTCAAGTTGCATTATTGAGCTTTCTATAATCGATGTAGACTCTGCAACTCGTGATAGTTCTCATTGGGATCAATTCATTCTTCTTATTTGGCATCACTGTTATGCCTGCCTTTTTAATGTACTACCTGCACAAGACTCATCCATGAACTATCAGAAATAGGATAAATCACTCCCGTCTCAAGCAACTTGATCACCTCGGTCTTAACCACTTATTTCATGTTTGGGTTAAATAGCCTTTGGGATTGCACCACTGGCTTGAAATTCTCTTCTAATAGTATCTTGTGAGTACAAAAAAATGGCTAATGCCTCTAATGTCTGCAATCTTCCATTCAAGTGCTCCCTTGCGTTCTCTTAAGACTTGTAGTAGCTTTTCCTTCTACTTATCTTGTAGGCTAGTCACAATGATCAATGGTGTATTGCAATTTTCTGCTAAGGCATACTCCCAAGTGTTCCAGGTAATCTTTTCAACTCAATCTTTGGTAGGTCCTCAATTGATGGCTTAAGGCCACTACCTCTTAATCCTTCAATCTCCTCAAATGCTCTTGTGCCTTGAAATGGCTTCTTGGCCTCTAGATGAGCCACCTGTTTTGCTATGGTAGGACGAGAATCATCTTTTTCCATTGAATGATACATGCTTCCAATAGATCATCTATAATGACTTCCTACAAAACATTAACCAATTTAGTATCAATGGCATCTATATAAAAACAAGTATCATCTTTATCTAGAGAATGTCTCATAGCCTCAGGTATCCTAAAGATCACTTTCTCATCCTCTACTCTAAGAGCTAGCTTCTAGGCTTGAACATCAATCAATGCTTTATCCGTAGCCAAGAAAGGTCGTCCTAAAATAAGGGAGATTTCTACATCATCTTCCATATTTAATATCACAAAGTCAATGGAAAAAATAAATTTATCAATCTTAATCAAGTCATCCTCTATTATCCCTTTAAGATACGTTATAGATCTTTTTGCTAGCTGAATACTTATCCTAGTGGGTTTGGATTCTCCTAATCCTAACTACATAAACATCTTACATGGTATCAAATTTATGCTTACATCTAGGTCAGCCAAGTTTTTATCAACCAAAAAAAACTACTAATATTACAAGGAATAGTAAAACTCCCCAGTTCTTTGAGTTTTTAGGGTAGTTTGTTCTATAGCTTGGCAGAGGATTTCTCATTGAGCGTCACAAGTGCTAGCTTTTTTAGCTTCCCCTTGTTTGTCAGCAAATCTTTCAGAAAGTTTGCATACTTTGGCATTTGTAAAAGAGCTTTAACAATGTTAATTTGTAATTCCTTAAAAAGCTATAAAAATTTACCAAAGCGTTCATCCTGATGATTCTTCTAAAGTCTGCTTGGGTAGGGAATCATGGTTTGTACTCCTTTACCACTTTCTTCTTAGGCTCCACCTTACTCTGTTGATCTTCATGTTCTTGTTTGTCCCCTTCTTATTTCTCATCATTTTTCTCATCAACATCCAGTTCTTTTATCCTTCTTTGGTTCTTCCTTGTGCAATTCCTTACAATTCCTTAGTGTGATTGCTTTAGCTTATTCTCTTGTGATATGAACCAAGTGACGAAACTTCAAGTAGATGAAGGCATTCGAGTCGTTGCTAGAGTATCGCCAAAGCATAGGGCCTTACCAACCCAAAATGGAGGCTTGGAGGAAGAGGCTATACAAGGTTGGAGAGGAGTACGCCTATGGAAAGTGCAGAAGACAATGCGAAAAAAAGGCCATCAGAAGTTTTCTGATGAAGGCCATAGCCTAGCCCGTGGCCTTCGTCCATAACTTTATGATTTTATTTGTTTTTTATGTTTTTACTTAGTTTTTCAATTGTTATAGACTAGCTATTTACCATATTAGTTGTTTAGAGTGTTTTTGCTATATAAGGCTAATTATTATCATTTTTTAGACATAACGCTGATGAATAATAAAATTTGGTGAGGTTTTTTCCCCTTTGGTTCTCTTTGAGTGATCTTGATTCTTCAAGTGATTCATTGAGCTATTGTAATATCTTAAGTTCTAACCAACATGTGGGGTTAGGGTTTAAGATTCTCTTCAAACTAGTTTCAATTCTCGAATAGAATTGGGGTTAGATTGCCCGTTGATATACAAGAACGATCCTTGGGAAGGTTGTCCCTGTGGTTGGCGATCGTTGTGAAAGTTCTCGTTACGAGATTAATGTGTGGTCCTAGGGGTAGATCGCATCAATTGGTATCAGAGCTTCTTGGGTTCCTGGTACTCGGTATATTCAATTCATCTCATGAATCTTGATTCTTGAGATTGGATATATCTTTTCCTCCTTATTTTTGTCTAAATTTTTTGCAGTAATCCTTGTGTTTCGCCTTCTATTCTTGTGTGTTTCGTAAGTAATTTGTTTTCGTAGAGTTTTCATTCGTGCTTCCATTGAGTTTTGTCCATCTATTGAGTTTGGGTCATTGTTCCTTTCAATCTTTGCCATCTTGTTGAAATTTTTTGATATTTTTCTGCAAACTATTGCAATTTTCTGTAATTACTTGCTTGCAATCTTGCCTCTTTAGTGCTGTCTTGATTTAGGGCATCTAGAAACCTTGCAAAGTTTATGTCTTTTGTCTCTCTGCTCATTGGGTCGTTGATTCTTGGTGATTTGTTGACTATTTGTTAACAAAAATATCGAAAAGTCTCGTCTCATTGTTTTAAAAAAATCATCAATTTGGGTCGTATAAGTATTTATCTTTTCATAGTATTCTTTTCCTCATTCAAGTTTATACCGTTCAAATTCTTTGTCCATTTTCTTTTCACTCTTGAGTCAAAATGTTTAACGAGGGTTAATCCAAGGCATTTGACCATTAGAGATTCTGCTAAAATAATAAATGCTAGTGTCCAAGACGTTAGATAGGCAGTGGAAGCCATGTGTGAGCAAATGGAGAGGCATAGCCATTCACATTCCAGATCAAAGTGCAGCCATAGGAGTAACTGGAGAAGGTCCCAAATATCTAAATCAAAAGATTCCAATGATGAAGGAGTGGCTGATAGAAGGCACAAACGAGGAGAACCTACTTGTGATGGCAACATTGGTAGCATTAAAATGAAGATTCCTCCCTTCCAAGGCCAGAGTGATCCATAGCTTTATTTGGAGTGGGAACGAAAAGGTGGAGCACGTATTTGACTACCACCACTACTCAGAGGAGAAGAAGGTCAAGTTAGCAACTGTGGAGTTTCTAACTACGCAAGTGTGTGGTGGGACCAATTGGCCACTATTAGGAGAAGATGTGAAGAGTGACCTGTCCGTACATGGAAAGAATGAAGATAATCATACGGAGAAGGTTCGTACCTAATCACTACTATAGAGAGTTGCATCAAAGGTTACAATCCATGTCACAAGGTAGTAGGACCGTATATGACTACTACAAGGATATGGAGTTGCCCATGATCTAGGCAAATGTCATGGAGGACCATGAGGTAGCAATGGCCAGATTTTTAGTTGGTTTGAATCAAGAAATCAAAGATAAGGTGGAGTTACAATCTTATATTGATGTTGATGACCTAGTTCAAAAAAATGAGACAGTGAAAAAGCAACTCAAGACTAGGAGGAGGAGTGGATCGGGATCCTCTTATGGAAGGACTAGTTAGTTTGGCAGTAGGGAACTGTGATGACAGGCCAAATCAAGATTTCCATGAGAAAGATGATAGAGCAAATATGAGGCCTAAAGAAGCATTTCGGCCAAAGGAGGGCATAGTTGATGTCAAGGGGCAAACGAAAGCACCTATGAGGGCATGAGATATCAAATGTTTCAAATGCCAAGGACATGGTCACGTGGTTCAGTGTCCAAGCACTAGGACCATGATTATATAGGATGGTGGAGGGTTGAAGAGTGCTTCATCAAGTGATGATGAAGGGATACCACTACTAGAGGGAGGTAGCGATGGTGAATGTCTTATTATTTACGAAGTTGACAAATGAGCACTATTATTCACGAGGAAAGCTTTAGATGAGTTGCCTAAAAAAATCGGGCCTGACTTGTAGAGGGAGTCAATTTTTTACACTCGGTGTTTCATTAGGGACAAGATATGTAGCATTGCCGTTAACTTTGGTAGCTACGCTAACCTTGTGAATTTGTTATTAGTAGAGGAACTTGGATTGAAGACATTGACTACAGTGGGTGAAGGATAGTGGGAAACTGAAGGTAACCAAGCAGGTTATAGTTGAGTTCTCCATTAGTCATTACAAGGATAAGGTTTTATGTGATGTGGCTCCGATGGGCGCATGTCATTTGTTGTTGGGTTGTTCATGGCAATTTGGTCGCAAGGTGATGTATGATAGATTTCAAAATTCAGTACTCATTTGCTTGGGATGGAAATGACATCACTCATGTGTCATTGACACCGTTGGAGGCTCATTGGGACCAAGTGAAACTAGTCAATGAGTGTGGGGTTTACAAAGGGGAAGCATTTGAGGAAGACTACTACTACTAACAGTCTTTCTGTTTTTCCAAATAATTCTTCCTTGTAGGTTATTGATAGTTCTTGTATTGCAGACATGAAGAATTTAGATTTGTGGATGAATCTTCTTGAAGAGGAAGGGAATGATATGAACCAAGCAACGAAGCTTCAAGTAGATAAAGGCATTTGAATCGTTGTTGAAGCATTGCCAAAGCATAGGGCTTTAACAACTCAAAATGGAGGTTTAGAGGCATCAAGAATGGTCAAAAGAAGCGAGAAGAAGAGGCCATCCAAGGCTGAGAGGAGTACACCTGTAGAAGTGCAGGAGACAACGCGGAGAAAAGGCCATTAGAAAGTTTTTAATGAAAGCCGTGGGGAAAGCCGCACCACAGCCTTCCCTACAACCTCCATTAGAAGTGTGCCAAGGTCAAGATAGCTTTTGACTAAGGCTGCACCTAAGACCGCTATGTAGCCTAGTCCGCGGCCTTCGTCAGCAACTTTACGATTTTATTTATTTTTTGTATTTTCACTTAGTTTTTTTACTTGTAATAGACTAGTTATTTACTATATAAGTTGTTTAGGGTGTTTCTGCCTATATATGACTAATTATTATCATTGTTTAGACATAACATTGATGAATAATTAAATTTGGTGAGGTTTTTCCGTCTTTGGTTCTCTTTGAGAGATCTTGATTCTTCTAGTGATTCGTTGAGTTATTATGATATCTTAAATTCTAACCAACACGTGGGGTTAGAGTTTAAGATCCTTTTCAAACTAGTTTCAATTCTTGGGTAGAATTGGGATTAGATTGTTCGTTAATATACAAGAACGATCCTTGGGATGCTTGTCTTTGTGGTTGGCGATCGTTGTGAAAGTTCTCATTAGGAGATTAATGTGGAGTCTTGGGGCGGATCGCATCATCTTGGGTTGGCCTCAATATTGCTTGGTAAAGCTTTGTGACATCTTTCAGACATGAGCTTTGCAAGCTATCTAATTTGATTTTTCAAATTATGAATTGAGGCTTGTTAATTTCTAAAGAATGTCTCCATGTTCTGTATTCAGTTCGTAGAGGTATTGATGTATTTGATCATCAAGTCCTCAAGATTTGACTTATTCTCTTACTGTGGTTGTGGCTGTGGCTGTAGATAGTATCTAGGTGGTGGTTGTTGCCTCTGTTGCCCTTGATTTCCGCATGAAAAATTGGGATGGTTTCTCCAATCTAAATTGTATGTGTTGCTGTAGGGTTTGTTTTGTTGCTTTGATGTATTGCCCATGAAGTGACATTGTTCATCTGTTTGCTGCATAGCATGAATTTCCTTGCACTCATGGTTATAATATTCACCCCCACATATGTCACACTGCATCACTTGAACCTGCCTTTGATTGACTAATAAGCCATCAATTTTCTTGTTTGGTGCTTCAACTTGGACTGCTAAAGTTGTGACCTGCATCTACATCATAGACACCAGCTGGCTTACTCGGCCTAGAACGTGTAACTTGCCATTGGTATCTATGCCATTTCCTCAATTAGCTCATTCGTTGCTTCCGGTGTCTTATTGTATGAGCCTCCAGTGCTGCATCAATCATCTGCATGGTAGTTGGATTGAGCCCCTTTTAAAAGGTGTATACATGTATCCATGTGGGAAATCCATGGTAATGACACTTCCTTAATAACTCCTTGAACCTCTCCCATGTTTCATAAAATGTCTTAGCTTCAATTTGGGCAAACAAGGAGATATCATTTCTCATTTTAGCAGTCTTATTGAGAGGAAAATATTTCGCTAATAATTTCTTTGCCATCTGGTCCCAAGTGGTTATAGAACCTCGAGAAAAAGAGCTTAGCCATTTCTTGGCTCTATTCATCAACGAGAAAGAAACCAACTTCAATTTGATGGCATCATCTATCATCCCAGTTGATTTTAAATGTATCACAAATCTCCAAAAAATTGGCCAAATGAGTGTTCAAGTCTTCATCTGGGAGGCCATCAAATCGAACATACTGTTGCATAATATGTATAATGCAAAGATTGTTCATAAAGTTATTTGTTGCAATAGGAGGCCATATTATACTAAACTTAGTCCCCATCAATGATGGTCTAGCATAGTTGGACATTGTTCTCGGTCTCTGGGGTTGTTCTCTCCTTTGCTCATCCATTAGAGGATCAAATGGGTTTTGGTTCTCTGCCATATCCAGTTCTACATCAATTTCTTCTACTCTTTCCTTCAATCATTCTCTCAATGCTCATAGAAATGTCATTTCTATCTCGAGATCGACTTCAAGCAGAGGTGAGCTGGAGCTTCTGGTCATACACTAAGGCAAAGTCTTATGAATTCCATGCCATAATAGCAAATCAAACAAACAAAACAATAAACTAAGTAAATTAAAGAGAACAACTGTAAAATGATGACTAGACTAATAAAATGCCAGTTTTTCCTGACGATGGTGCTAAAAACTTGGTATTCCTTTAGCTACACTATAGTACTTTAAAAAAGTGCACCTATCGTTCTCGTAGTATAGTATGCAGGAGTGCCGAGTATTGTTCCCAAAAAGGGTTGCAAGTACTAATAGTCGCTTTTACTCTATTATCTAGCCTAACCGATGAATAAAGGATTAAATTAACTAAATGACAATCAAATAAACTAAATGAGAAAGCAATTGAGAATAAGAAATGAGAGAAAACAACAAGATATGCAAGTAGAGTCTAGATGTGGCATCCCCTTAACATTTCCTTGTTAGAATTAATCATGGATTAATGAAACAACTAACTTGATTGGACCTTAAACACCTCAATTAGGCTATAACCTTTCTCAAGAGAAATAACCCCTATACCTCGG
This sequence comes from Mitragyna speciosa, assembly GCA_024721245.1. Classification (NCBI taxonomy): domain Eukaryota; kingdom Viridiplantae; phylum Streptophyta; class Magnoliopsida; order Gentianales; family Rubiaceae; genus Mitragyna; species Mitragyna speciosa. The sequence continues at coordinate 4,294,928 of CM045567.1, read as the reverse complement.
TTGATTAGCCGGAATCTCTTTTCAACTAAAACCCCAAGAAGATGCATTAATTTATTATTTGGCTAAGTTTTTATCCCAAAACCCAACCTAGGGAAAAACCCATGTAATCCTATCTCTAAAGATTCATTCAAGTTTTCTTCATTTGTGAAATGATTAGTTAATTAGGTAATTTCTCAATATACCCAAATTGAAATCAAGGATTGAATCATGAGTTGTGCACAAACCAAATTCAATTAGACAAGGAATTCACAAATAAACCCAAATCAAGAAAGATAAATTGCATTATTCCATAAAATTAATTCAAACATTCATGTTAGGGTTTAACCCATCTAGACTATTCCATAATTTCTAGAAAAAATATAATAACAATTGACAAATGGAAAGCAAGAAAACATATTCTCATGTAATCCCCTTGAAGTCCACTTGTAATTGCTGAAGAATTCCTTTAGATTGCTGCAATTTTGATCTAAGACCCTTGAATTGCCTCTTGATGCTTCTTCTCCAATCTCCATATATTTACTCTCTCTCTAAGGTAAAAACCTTAAGTCTCTACTCTATTTTGGTTAAGGGGGTCTAAAAACACAAAACGGGGTAGAATATCCCATAAAATATCTATCCTAGCTGCTAAAAACTTTCACAGATTTGCTTAGGAACCGTGCATGTTTACTCTTCTTGAAGTTCCCACGTTTTCTCCACAGCGAAGCAACCGCGGATGTGACCCTTAGGAAATCGCGTGATTCTTCCCATAGTTTCTTTCCAACGAGCAACTGCATGAGTTTTCTTGTGCGTTTACTCCTGTAGTTGGGTTTCTACCCATCAAGCGACTTATTCACTTGGACCCTTGGTTTCTCTTTCTTATGCCAAAAATAATCTTTCACCTCTTAACTTATTCTAGCAGTTACTTCATTCCTCTTCATCTCTTCATCTATGATCAATTTCTAGTAGTAATCTTTTGCTAAAAACTGGCCACATGATGATGGATGCCTTAACTTACAAAAATCATAGAGTAAATGTGAACAAATAACTCAAATAAGCTCAAATATAAGCTTCAAGTGGACAATTCAAGATTCGTTAGGAATATTAGATGAATTGACCCAAAATAGTAAACTAAAGCTTAAAAACTAACCTAAAACATCAACTTAGACCCTTTGAATGTATGTTTTAAATTGACCATTATCACTATTCGCTCTATCTCGTGATCGTCTAATAGCAACTTAGATAGACGGCTTCTAGTCATGCACTATCATATCCTACAATAAAATAAAACAAAAAACAAATAAATAGCAAAGAAAATAAGATACACAAAAAAGTAAAACCAAAGGATAACAAACAAATTGACTAGATTAGTAAAAATAATATGTTCCTAATATTCGAGTCCCCAGCAATGGCTCCAAAACTTGGTATCCCTTTGGTTACACTATGGATATTTTAGACAAATGCATCTATTGTTTCTTGTAGTACATTCTATAGGAGTACCGAGTGTCAATTCTATGGGGATTATGTGAGTACATGTACTAACGCTTTTTCTATTATCTAGTATACAAATTTGAAAGATTGCATAAGACTAAAAATAAGCTAATTAATTAAAAATACTTAGAAAACGAGAGTTGTCGACAATGAGAGGTAGCAATAATCAAAAGTGGGAACTAAATATGGAATTCCCCTAATTCTTCTTTATTATGGCTTAATTCTTGATTAGTGAACAATCTCAATTACTTAAATCCTAAAATCCTGTAATTATGTTATAATCTTTTCTCAAGTATTATAGCCCCTATCCCTTGGTTGATTTTTTGGAATCTCTTCTCAATTAAAACCGCAAGTAGATGCATTTACTTTCTGTGAATTTTATTGTTTTGATCAAGTTTTAAACCATAAAACCTAACGTAGAAGACCTCATGTTATCCTATCTCTAGTGATCCATTCAGGCTCTCTTTATTTATGAAATGATCAAATCAATTAGGTAATTTCTCAATATATCTAAGTGAAATGAGTAATTGAATTGAAAGTTGCATGCAAAAACCAATTCAATCAATCAACAAAATAACCCATAAACCCAAGTAAAGCAGATTTTATTCATTAATAAAAAGAATAAATCCATAACAAAAGAATTAGGATTCAACCCATCTAGTTCCTAAGAAATTTAGTTTATGACTATAGAGAAAAACTCAACAAACAATAAAGTTAAAATAGCGAAACTCATTCTCATGATGTCACAAATCTTCCCTTGTGTTTTTGCAGATATCTTCCCTTAATTGTTGCACTTCTCCTTGATGAATGGTTCTTGCCCTCTAATCTCCTATCAAATGTGTTGTCTCTATGTTTAGGGTTAAAACCCTTAATATACAGAGTCTCCTTTTGCTAAAATTCCCAAGTGGAACTCTTCCAAACATACTCTTAAGTGGCAAGGTTTGTTTTTCCAAAGTTGTCGCGCGTTACAGAAAAATAGCAAACTTACGGTCATTCTCGCGCCATATTCCCGCGCTTGGGAATGAGCCGTTGGAATGTGGCAAGTAACCACTCCTTATGTGCATCGTCTGATTGCACTTGAGAACTGCTATGGGAATGGTCAAAAGCTTGGCTTCATTCTTTCTTCATCTACTCTTGCTTGATTCCACTAGTAGTCTCTTAACTCTTGCTGCTAATTTGAAATTCCAGCTCTCTAGGCAACTTTTACCATTTCTTCATATCATCTCTTCGAATCAACTATTATAGTTCTAATAATTGACATTTGCTTTGATTCAAATTGATGGTAGAAGATGCAAAACTCTACAAAAACACACAAATATTTTAATACACAATTATTAGGCAGTATCACTCAAGGTGAAGAGAATTAGCACTAATTAAGTGAAAGTGCATAAAAGCACCTAAAATTGACATAAAAATCTTAGCCTACAAACCCTAAATTTTGCTCTACTTTAGAATTTATTAGTTTGCATGTCCACACCATTCCCTTTCTCTTGAAAATGATTTTCCCTCTAATCAAGCTCATCATCTACAAGGAAAGAACTAAGATCAAATACATCGAATGCAGTGCTAACACCATATTGACCAGGCAACTAAATCTTGCAAGCATTAGTATCTCCAAGATTTGAAATGGTCCATCTCCACCAGGAAGCAATTTATTATGCCTTTGCTTGGGGAATCTCTCTTTACTCATGTGTCTCCAATCAACATGCTCAACTACGATTTTGCAGTGCCCCTTGTTGGCTTACTTTACATATTGCTCAATACTCTTCTCTATGTTCATCCACACCTTTCATGCAGATTTTTTACAAACTCTGCCTTCTTCTTCCCATCTAGATTAAAATGCTCAAAAATAGTTTTCAAAAGATGAAAACTAGTAGAATGCTACACGAAAACTCTACATGAGGTAAACATTCTTCCTATGTTTTGATGCTCTTTTTAATCGTGGCACACAATAATATAGATAAAATTCTATTAATTATCATTTGCTCATCAGTTTGTGAATGAGTAGTAGTTGAAAACAACAGCTTAGTATCCAAGTTAGACCACAAAGTCTTCCAAAAGTAGCTAAGGAACACAACATTTCTATCGAACATTATTGCTCTAGGCATGCCATGCAATTGCACAATCTCTTTATAGAAGAAATTAGTCATATGAGATGCAATTTTAGACAAAAATAAAATGAGCTATCTTAGAAAAATGATCAACAACCACAACAATTGAATCATTACCCTTTTCAGACCTAGATAAACAAAGTATAAAATCCATAGAAAGATTTATTCATAGTTCCTTACATATAGGTAACGAAGTATACATACCTGTATGGTTGAACCTTGGGCTTGGCTCATACAAGTCATGCTTTTTTCCACCAACTCTTTACATCCCTCTTCATGTGTGGCCAATTAAGATTTTTCTGCCAAATAGCTAATATCTTTGGAATACCAAAATGTCCCATTAGATCACCACTATGATTTTCTAACAAGCAATGCTCCAATTGAGCTACTAGGAATACATAGCTTGTCTAAGTATACCAAATAACCATCCAGATGTAAGATTCCCTACAACACTTTTGCTACACATTATAGACACTAAAATTTGACACGCTATTTATTTTTCTAACATTAGGGGTCATTTTTCTACTTTTGGGGTCAAATGCTAGTGTTTCGGTAAAAGGGGCAAAATTAGCAATTTCAGGAGTCAAAACGGTAATTTTCAGTATGTAAATATTTTTTTCATTAGTTTTTGAGATCTAAATGTACATTTTTGTACCTTCATGCATGTTTTTGAATTTTTGGTGATTTTTCAGATTAATTGCTATTTTCTTTATATTTTATCACCATAGTGGTGAAATGGTCATTTTACCTTGCAAACATCATTTCCACCCATTTCGGATCCCAAAATTATTTTTCAAGTTTTTTGACATGTTTCTAAATTTTTTAAAAAATTTTCGAGGATAATTGCTATTTTTTCGTAAATAACGTGTTTAGGGACAAAATTGTTATTTCACACCTCAAACATAATTTTTGTCATTTTTGAGATCTAAATTCACTTTTTGGGTTTTAACCTTATTTTTTAAATTTTGGCAATCTTTTGAGACCAATAGTTATTTTTCTATATATTTCGTCAATGCAAGAGCAAAATGGTCATTTCGCACCCTGAACGCATTTTTTGTCAATTTTGGGCTCCAAATTCATTTTCTAGATTTTTAAGCCTATTTCTAATTTTTGATAAATTTTCAAGGTCCATTGCTATTTTCAGGTAGATACCGCGTTTGGGGGCAAAACTATCATTTTACACAAGAAATGTATTTTTGACTGATTTTTTGTTAATAAAATTTTTTTATTTGCATTTTTCTATTTTTCTATTTTTTTGGTATTTTTAGAAAAATCATGACATTTTTTGTGTGTCAAAAAATCATTTTTAGTGTAAAATGGTAATTTCATTGTAAAGAGCATTTTGGTCTTTTAACCATTACTTGGAGAATAAGATTTGGAAAGATTTTCAAATTTTATCTCTTGTGCTATAAATATTCCATTTGGATTAAATAAAAGAGGAGATAACAGAAAAAGCTAGGGAAATTCTTAGATTCTTCACACATTTACACACATTTTTACACACTCAATACCTACACACACTAATACACCACACAAACACACACTTGGATCTTTTTTTTTTTGTAATGGCAAAACCCCATACACGGGGGAGGGAAGCCAACTCCAAATTTTATTAATAATGAGAAAATAAGTATATAGAGGGGGACATAAACCTTACCTCCTTAAAAATACGAATAAAAATTCAAATACAAGTTATTTGTCTCAAAGTAGGCATTACACTTGGATCTAATTCACACACAAACACACCAAAATCCATACCTAATGATCTAATTCACACACTAACACACTAAAATCTTACACACAAATGTTAAAACACACACAGTCACACACAAAAATACACACAAAAGAAGATTTCATTTTAGCCATCCAAGACCATCATTAACCGAGGTAATTTCTTATCTTATACCTTCATTTGTTTGATTCTTTCTTCTTTTTTTTTTTGAATTTGGTTCAATGATGAATGAATTTTTTTTTGTTTAAAAAATTCTAATTATCCATTTTAGGGTTTTCTTTTTCTAGGTTTTTTGGTCTTTGTATTTTTTGGGTTTCGGTTCCTCCTTTCTGGGTTCATATTCTTCCCCCTCTCTTCCACCACCAGCAGTCAAGCCCACCGCCTCATCCTCCTCTATTTTGACCACAAGCATTTTACCACCTTCTCACCACTGGTTTTCTCCACCCAATCTTCTGCTCAGAGTCTTATCTCCACAACCCCAACCCATCGTCAACTCCTCCAACCACCACTGTTCTGCTAGAGCTCCACTTATCCAAACCCCTCTCCTGTTTCCACCAAGAAGGCCACCCAAACCCACCTTTATTTATCGATTAACAGCACAACCTATAACTACTGGACAGGACACAAGAACCATAGCCAGCCCCTTCCCTTCTTCAATATCCATCTCAGCCTTAAATCACCTCAATCAGCCATAATCCTTTGCCTATACACAACTAGAAACCACAATCCCACCGAAAATCTTGTCACATAGCCATTCTTCATGAACACCACCCTACTCCACTGATCCTCAGCCCAACTAGACAACCAAAATCAAATAATGCCACCCTCCTTCACTCACCCTCAATTGCTAGTCAACCATCGAATTCCCAAGGCCAAGCCACAAAAACCACTATTGACAACCTGCAATCATTCAACAAGAAAAATCAACAGCTTCTCCATTCTTATTCACCACCACCATTGACAGAAACTTAGAAGCCCAAATCACAGCCTCTTCCATTTCACTACCAGTCCCCACTTGACCAAACCCACCAAACCACGCCTCTTAAGCCAACCCAAATCACAAACTAGCAATCAAACTACCTTCAACCACCCATCATCACTATTGGATTTTTTTAATCCACCACTTCCACCACTTGCAAAAAGAACAAAACCAACATACCTTCAATAATCAAATCCTAGCCAAGAGCCACAATTCACAGCATTAGCAACCAATCCACAACCATCTCCACCACCGTTCAAGCTACTAGTGGCTGTGAATTACCACCACCTTTGGTTCTCCTCTGAGCGCCGTCGACTAACTCACCAGCAACAGCAAACCACTGGCACCCCAACCACCATGTTCACTCTCCAATAGCACTGCTAGGAATCACAACCATCCTTAATCTTCCATCACCACCACACCTTCACTTGGGGGAAGCGAATCTGTAGTTTTGAGGGAGAGAAAAGGAGAGAACAAAATGAGAGACAGAGATGGTTAGAGAACAAGAGAAATGAGAGAAACAAAGAAAAGTGGGTTTCGGATAGGGAAAGAGAGAAAACAAGAAGAGAAAATAGAAAAAGAGAGTGGAAGAGAAAAGAACGGAGAGAGAATAGAAACAGAGAGATAGAGGGAAAGACAAAACGAGAGAGAAAAAGACAAATACAGGGGAGAATAGAGAGAAATTAGCAAAAACTAGTGAGGAGGAAGAAAGAGAGATTGCTGAAGAATTGTAAAAAAATTTGGGGAAGTGAAGAAGAAGATGGGTTCAATTGAAAGAAAAAAGAAAGGGGGGGGGGGGAGTGTTTGCTTTGTGTTTCTTTCTTCTGGTTGCATGACCAATTGGGTTGGGGGTGGTTTTTAGTTTTAAGTTTTATTCTTTTTCTTTCTTTTGTTAATTTTGTATTAATTTAATTTGTGGTTCAGTTCCTTGTTTTTTAATTTAATTTAGTTTTATGGTTTAATTAGTTGGTTTAGTTATTTAGATTGACATAAACTTCACCTCAATTGGGTTTGTTATTTTGGCCTATTTTTACTTTTGATTAATTCCTTTATTTGTTTCTGATTTTTCTTTCGCTTAAGTTTTAGTTTAATTAATTGATTCAGTTAAGTTGATTAGTTTAATTCATTGATTTAGTTTTTATTATTATTTAGTTGGCATTTCTTTATCCTAGTTATCATTATAAGATAGGTATTTACACTTCAGCCTTAGCTTTCTTTGAATTGCATTAATGTGATACGTATTTACACTTCAGCCTTAGGTTTCTTTGAATTGCATTAATGTGCCCCTCAATACTTTGTTTTATGCACTTAAGTCTCCCAAGTTCTAAATTGACTCCCCTAGGTTTAGTTTCTTTCAATTAATCTTAATTACTTGCAATCATGTCCTTCACTTGCTAGAATTTATCATTTTAACCCCCAATTTTGCCTTATTTGCCGATTTTACCTCTTTGACTAGTTGGAATTTTCAAAATTTACCCTTTGAGCTTTATAGAAGTTTGTCTTTAGCCCTTTAGTTTGATAGGATTTACATGTTCACCCTCAATTTGTTAGTATTTCATGTTTTTTTTTGTTTTATTTCATTAAATAGTGGTGCTTTTAACACATTTGTTCATCTTGTTAGCATTAGTACTGAGTCTTTAAGTGAGGTATTCTCACCACTTTTAATTTTTCTTTCTTTTTACGTGCTTCTATGTGTTTTATGTATTTTGTGTGTTTATCTTATTTCGTTTACTTTTTGAGAATTTATTTATTTTGTAATATGTTATGTTTGTTTGTCCGAATCTTTAATTTTTAATTATTCAGAAAAATGTAATAGATAGATATTTTTACTATTTTGCAAGATTTTATATTTAGATAACCAATGTAATAGTTAGACTACTTTCTTTTTGTATTTTTTATAAATATTTGTATTTAGATAGGCAAGTGTAATCGATAGGTTATTTCACCCCTTTTCCTTAAATTGTAGTCAAGTCTCCCGGTGTGATAGTTCGGCTTTATATGCTTTTGTGTGCTTTTGTGTTTGTTGTTTTACCACTTTCTTTAGGATTTTACATTTAGATATCATGCTTACGTGTTAAGTGCTCCTGGGTGATTTATATGTTATTATATGTTTATTCATTTATATTATGATTTTATTATGATTTTATATAAATCAATCAAAGCACCATTCCTTATAATCTCTGTTTACAACCGAAATCCTCCTCCCTTTCTCTACAACCAAAACCCCCTCCTTTTTGAATTTCAAACTTACCGGTGGTGGCCATGGCTGCTCAATGGCCGGCCACCTCCATCTCCAACAATCTAGGAATGATTCTCCCATGACAAAAAAAATCCTTCTCTCAACTTTTCTCTGCATCTACTTCGTCTGTCATGGCCCTTAAATCTCCCTCTTCTTACAAAGGGAAGGTGACTGTTTTCTTTTCTAAAGAGGAGATTGAGAAAGCTTCTTCGCTATTTAAACTTTCTGTAGTTGGGAAATTCTCCCATGGGAGACCGAAGCTGGAGGATATCTGAAAATTTTGCTTTTCATTGGACTTAAAAGGGGATGTTACAGTTAGACATTTGGATTTTAGACATGTGCTTATTCGCTGCTCTTCTGAAGCAGATTTCCTCCAGATTTGGACCAAAGGAATCTGGCATGTGGGTAGGTTTGCTATGCATACTTTTCGCTGGACCTCTTCCTTCCATGTTGAGAAAGAATCCTCTGTAGTTCCAGTATGGTTTACACTGCCAAGTCTGCCGATTCATTTTTTCGATAAACAATGCCTTTTTTCGATTATGAATGTTGTTGGACGCCCACTCTATACAGATTCAGCCACTGCTTCTTTATGTCGCCCTAGTGTTGCTAGGGTTTGCATAGAAGTTGACTTGCTCAAGGATATTCCAAAGAGTGTTTGGATTGGGATTGAAGGGGAATCAGGTAATGGTTTTTGGTAGAAGATTGTACCAGAAAATTTGCCCAAATACTGCTCTGCGTGCTAGTAATTGGGACACTCCAGGGAAGTCTGCAAGAAGGAGAGGTTGGATGAGGAGCCTATGTCAAAAAAACTTGCTGAACCTATTAGGCAGTATGTTCCAATCAATAAGGGCCTAGACGAAGGTGTGAAGGAAGGAGGCAATAATGTTTCTACAGCCCCCCAACAAATTGTGCAAGCTTTGGTGGCTCAACCTGATGGAAAACCAATTCAAAACCCTCTTGAAAAACCTATTGAACCTGTTGTGCAGCAAGCCCTTCCTGATGGCGTCTCGAAGTACGAAAGAAGTGGATCTGCTCAACCAGTCGTGCAGGCTTTGATGGATCAAGATATGCCAGATTTGCCAAATATAGCTGTTTCGACTGGGGTCGCTGCCACCAAAGGGAGTGACGTTAATGATATAGCTACAGAAAATAATGGAGTCTCATTGGAAAAGAATGTGCAGGTGGTTTCTTTTCCTGAGTATAACAAGAAGGATATTTCAGTGCTTGAGTCCATCACACCTGCTCCGCCATTGGCAGTCGTTGCTCAGCTTCCTTCGGCAGCTGTTCCCTTGGTGTCTGTCCAGGTAGTTGCATCTGAAGAGGACGTTGCTCAGCTTCCTGCTGCAGCTGCTCCCTTAATGTCTATCCAGGTAGTTGCATCTAAAGAGGAAGACTCGCAATTTGTTGTGGATCATGACAATATGCAGGCTATTATTTTGAAGGAGCTGGTAATTTTTGAAGCCACCAACTTTCATTCAGAGGACATGGAACATTCAGTTGCAGGGATTTTGGATTCTTCGGTGGAGCAATTTCAGCAACCCAAGAGGGGACATAAAGGCCGGGCTCAATTTCCATTGGATAGGGAATTGCGTTCGATGGTAAAATCTTCCCATAACTCTTTTTCCCCATTACTCAATGATTAAGTCTCTATTTGGGAATATCCGAGGGCTGTCCAAAGCTTCTCATCTTCGTAGTTTAAAGAAGTTAATAAGGATGTTTAACATTCAATTTGTGGCTTTATGTGAGGTTAAGTTGGAAGAGAATAAATTGGAAAGTTTTTGGTGCAAGTTAGGGTTTGATTATGGCATCAATAATGAAGCTAATTCTTTATGGGTTTTTTATAATAGTCCTTTTAATTGTTTGGTGGTGGGTCATGGTAATAAGCACTTATCAGCTTTGTTAGAAAATCCCCAATTTGATTTGCCTATTCTGGTTTCAATGGTTCATGCAAAATGTTTGGTCAGGAACGGGTATCTTGTTGGGAAGGTTTACTTAATGATAAAATTAGTAGGGATAATCCATGGGTGATTGTTGGTGATTTTAATCTTATCATGGATCAGGCTAAAAAAAAGGGTGGGATGCCTTTTAATATGGACCATGCACTTGAGTTTTTGGATTTTTTGAGTCATGCAAATTTGACTGATGCAGGATTTACGAGATTGCCTTTTACTTGGTGCAATAATAGGATGGGTTCAGCAAGAATTTGGAAATTGCTTGACTGGCTTTTGGTAGACACTAATGCCGTGGATGTTGGCTTGAGGATTACAGTAAAACATTTGGCCCGTACTCCATCAAACCATGCTCCACTATTGATCTCCTCTAGTGTCAGATGTGATGATAAACCTAGATCCTTTAGGTTTATGAATTTTTGGACTGATCATAGTGATTTTCTGCAGGTTGTTAGGGATGCTTCGGAGGTTTCCTCAAATGGCTCTCCCATGAGGGGTTTAGCTAATAAGCTAAAACATACTAAAGAGGCTCTAAGGATGTGGAATAAAAGAACCATTGGCAACATCTCCTAGCAAGTTAAATTGGCTGAAAAAGGGGTGGAGGAGTCAGAGGCCAATCTTCTATCTGATAATTGTGAAGTCAATCTTAAATCACTACGGAAGGCTCAAAATGCTCTACAGAATCAGTTGGCAATTGAAGAACGGTTATGGAAACAGAAGGCTCACGTTAAGTGGTTGAAGAAGGGAGATAGAAACACATAGTTCTTTCATTCCACGGTGAAACAAAGGCGGTCCATGTCTATTATTCATAGAATAAGGGATGCTCATGGTCAATGGTTGGAGTCGGATGATCAGATAGGTCAAGATGCATCTTCCTTTTTTGAGTCTCTTTTTTCAGATGAGGGAGTTGATAGTGAACTTGCCCTGGATATGATTCCAAGGTTAGTTACTCCTACAGATAATGTAACTCTTGAAGCGTATCCAATTGAAGAGGAAGTTTTTCAAAAGATTAATAACATGGATAGTGAAAGTGCACCAAGTCCTGATGGATTCACAGGTTTGTTCTTTGTCAAAGTTTGGAGTATTATTGGAAAAGACTTTTTCAGAGCAATTTTAAGTTTCTTTGCCGGTGCTGAGTTGCCAAGGTGTAATACAGCCACTACCCTAGTTCTAATTCCAAAAACGAAGGTGCCTCAACATTTTTCTGATTTCAGGCCCATTAGCCTTTGTAACTTTGTTAATAAGTTTGTATCGGGCATTCTTTTAGGCCGATTAGCAGGTAAACTTCCCAAAATTATTTCTCCTCAACAAAGTGGGTTTGTGCAAGGAAGGACAATTTCTGATAATTTTTTATTAGCCCAGGAATTACTTTTGGGAATTGGGAAGAAGAACTTTGGAGGAAATGCAGCATTGAAATTAGATATGGCCAAAGCTTACGATAGGGTGTCATGGCTCTTTTTGGTTCGAGTTTTAAGGGCTTTTGGGTTTGGTGAAATATGGATTGATATGGTGTGGAGAATTATCTCCAATGTATGGTTCTCGATTTTGATCAATGGATCTCCTATGGGTTTCTTTAAGTCTTCTCGTGGCTTGCGACAAGGGGACCCGCTATCTCCTGAATTATTTATCATTGCTGCAGAGGTGCTTTCTCGTTCTCTTAATGGTTTATTTCAACATAAATCTTTTGTTGGCTTCAAAGTCCCAATGGGTTGTCCTTCGATTTTGCACTTAGCTTATGCAGACGATGTCCTTATCTTCACTGGGGCGAGTAAGAGGTCATTGTAGTTGGTTATGAAGTGTTTACGGGAATATGAGCATATGTCTGGGCAGAAAATTAATATTCATAAAAGCTATTTTTTGGTTAATTATCGCATGAAGTTGGAACATTGGAAGAAAATTGCTCACATTACTAGCTTTGTTTACAAGCCTTTTCCTATAAGGTATCTGGGCTGTCCTTTATACATTGGTAGAAGAAAGTCTGAATACTTCCTGGAGGGTGTTCATTCCATCGCTTCTAGAGTTCTGAATTGGAAGAATAGACTTTTGTTTATGGGGGTAAAATTGTTTTAATCAAGAATGTTTTTTCCTCTATTCCTATGCATATACTAGCTGCCACTAATCCTCCTAAAAAGATTTTGCAAATGGTTGAAAAGGCATTTGCTCGGTTTCTTGTGGGGCTCCAATGAGGAAATAAGACATTGTCATTGGATAAATTGGAAGGATTTGTGTGCTCCAACAGATGAAGGTGGAGCGGGATTTCACTCTATAATGGAGGTGCATGAAGCTATTTGCAATCAAGTTGTGGTGGAATTTTCGGACTGAAGGATTCTCTATGGGCTAATTTCTTGAGAAGTAAGTATTATTCTTCCTTGCATCCTAATAATATTAAACCTGCTAGAAACTCTTCTTTGATGTGGTGTAGAATGTTAAAAGCAAGAGATATTGCTGAATATCATATGCATTGGATAGTGAATTCTGGGAGTTGCAATTTTTGGGGTGACAATTGGACTAGATTGGGGCCTTTGGTATGGAAATATAATTGTGACAGCTCTCATATTGTGGCTAATTTTATTTGTTCTAATGGCTGGAATTTTCTGGAGTTATCAAAATGGGTGGATCCGCAATGTATTTCACTGATTGCCCAAATTCCTTGCCAAATTATGGCATCCCAGGATAAAGTTGTTTGGTTCGCCTACTGTCTGTGGAAATTTCTCTTTCTCCTCGGCCTTCCACTTAGGTGCGAACTAGTAGGTGCAAATCTTGGATGTATGAGAAGCTTTGGCTCTCGCAAGTTCCATTCCAAAATTTCTTTCTTCATGTTGCGGCTCTTCAAACTGAAAATCCCTACGGCTGAGGTACTTGAAGGCTTTGGTGTTTATGGTCCTTCTAGATGTGTATGTTGTGTCGCTCCTATGGGGAGAGACAATTGATCATTTATTTACTGCGAGGGAGTTAGCTAAAGGGATTTGGCATTGGTTTGGCTCCCATTTTAATGTGGTTATAAACAGGACTTATGATTAGGGAGGTGATTGCTACTTGGTGGTTTGGGGATTCTAATAATCCCAAGGTAAACTTTCTGTTTCAGATTATTCCTTTGATGGTTTGTTGGCATATATGGAAATATAGAAATTCGTGTGTCTTTAATGATGTAGCTCCAAATATGCATCGATTGATTTGTGCAATTTGTAGAGATATTGTAGTTGCTTTTAATGCTCAAATTCAGGGACATACCTGTGCATTCTTGGAGCGACTTAATTAAGCTGACTACTGAGGTTTGTAGAAAGGAAATCATACAGGTGATTAAATGGCTTAAAACCGAATGAGGGTTGTTATCTTCTGAATTGTGATGGCTGTTCCAAAGGAAACCCAGGCGACAGTGGAGGTGGTGGAGTGTTACTGGGATTCTCATGGTAATCTTCTTTTTGCTTATCATTGTTTTTTTGGTTCTATGTCAAGTTTTTCTGCAAAGTCCAGGCTTTGCTTTTTGGCATTCGAACTGTGCAAAGACCGCGGAATATTTGGAATACATATTCAATTGGATTCGAAGGCATTGGTAGATCTCTTAATCATAGTGGTGATTGCCCGTGGATGGTTTCTCATGAAATTAGGGAGTTGAAGTTATATCAATGGGCTTCGATCACTCATTGTTTTCGTGAAGTTAATAAAGTTGCGGATGGTCTTGCTAACATTGGATGTTCTTTTAGATGTAATAAAATATTTCTTAGTTGCTCTGAATTTACCTAAAAAGGTTTTAGGGAATTTTAATCTAGATAGACAAGGTGTTCCTTCTTTAAGGGTTAAGTCTTTGTTCATTTAAATCATGTAAGGGAGTAGTACTCCTTCTTTATATTTTTGTAAGTGTTCTTGTATCTTAGGAGGTCAGGTTTATGTCCCCCTCTCTTTGTTTATTTAATTTTTATTAATAAATTAAGGAGTGACGCCCTCCCCCGTGTACTGAGGATTAGCCAATAAAAAAAAATTATGATTTTATTCATGCTTAATTTGTAAAGTCACCACACTAGTACAACACTAGTTGTGGTCTTATCATTTCTCTGCTAGTCCAACACTAATGGAAATTCATAGAGAATGGGTTAGTCCAACACGAGACCTTTAGGTCATTTTAGTGTTAGTTTCACTCATCATGTGCATTTCATCTCACTTTACACACTATTTCTCTATTTTTAATTTTATCCATTTTTGTAGCATTTTTATTATTATCATTATTATCTATTTTTAACATATGTGCTATGCATGATATTTAGATCATAGTTTACATAGAATTTTAGGTCATTTGTGTGATCCAACTAGAAATAGTTGCCCTCCTCATACAGAAAATGGGCAAGTTTAGCCTCACATAGGCCTTATCATGGTGTTCCCTTTCTCTATGAGTGAAAATAGTCGGTCACGAGTTTCTTAGTCCCCCGTACCCATTACGTTGCATCTCCACTTTCTTCATATCACTTACTATCTATATTACCATCTTTTTTTTTTTTTTTGTATTCTATTTTTGCATTCACACTCGTAACTCCTTCAAGGCCTCATTTTAGAATTTGCAAATAATGCAATAATCCTGATCAAGTCTTGAAGGGATATTCCATCTCTTTTGACAACCCACTAGGCTTAGGATTTGCATTCATTTACTCACGTCCAAATGCGACAGAATTTAGGGTTATTTTAGAAAATTTTGATTAAACCTTGTAATTAGTCTCGGCTAGGGAGGAAGGGTGCCTTAAGCATTAATCTTTGCCTTCCCTTTTGTTAAATGTGACTCTCGAATATTTTTCTCTTGTTTTTCAAAGACCTGGAGTCGTAAAAAGGGTTTTTAAATATTTTTTCTAAAATTTTGTTTTTCATTTGTTAAGTATTTTTTAGGTGACTTGGTACACTGTAACTGAATACCAAGTGGCGACTCTATTTTTAACAAAACTCTTTTTCAAATTATTTGGCAAAAATTATGGCACTTTTAGTCCTGACCTTGTTTTGTTTTTTCAAAATACTATTTTTTCCAAAAATATACTTTTTCACCAAAAAGAACCCGATTTTTCCACGCACGATTTTCCAAAATCCAAAACAATTTAAAAAAATATTTTTGACCGTTTTGGGACTCGACAGATTTTGGCAACTCCGCTGGTGATTACTAGTGAGTCCAAGCAATAAGATTTGTCATCTGTTCCTCTGTTAACCATTTTATTGTATTTCATTTGAATGTTTTAGGATTGCATTTTTCTTTTTTAGGTTTTTTTTTCTTTGCATTTCACACACCTTGGTTTCTCGTTCTATCTATGTGATGTATGGTTTAATTATCTTTGTTTTATTTGTCCCACACTTGCATTTTGGGAGGAGTTCAGTCACCCTTAGAGCTTTTTGCATGTTAGCATTATTATTCCCTCCTCTCATAGGAGCATTTCATACTTGCATATGCTATTTTTATCCCTTTTTCTCTTTTTGGTGGTTGTCATCCATCCATCCGTATTAGGATTAGGATTAGGATTGATCTACTTAGACATATGACCGTGGTACGACATGCAAACAATGTCTGGGAGATCACTCAAACTCTTGGCTTAAGTCCATATGTCTAGAGGTTTAGAGACTTTAAGAATCGATCCACTTGGACATGTAGCCGTGGCCCGATGTGCGCGTAGCAGTGTCTAGTGGATCACTCAAACTACCGACCTAGGATCCTTGGAATTGACGGACTTGTTACTTTTTGGATCTCTCAGTCTGAAGGTTCGGGAACCAAACCCTTATCGAGTTTAGATGCATTAATGAGCCCGACTTCTTGCATCCATGTAAAATAGCCTAGGATAGAGTTAGCCTCACCTTGTTAGGAACTCTAGACACGAGAAGAGGAAACACACTCCCTTTTGTATTTTTTATTTTTGTGCATTATTTGTTGCTCTAACTGTGTTGTATGCTATCTGTTGAATTGACTAACTTTATTTCTTCTTTTGTTTGCATTCATAAGCCATAGAATAAACAGCCCTAGCTTGGTGCTCTTGTAGGAAACCAACTTTCTATTGGCATATTTAAATTTCTATTTTACAATTAATTTCTTCTAGAAAAGATGGAAATGTGATATTCATTTATAAATTTTTACAATTTTTTTTGCAAACAAAATATCCCAAGGGTCCAATCATTGCAAAATTTTAAAGTCTCAAAAATCTGATTTTTCAACTAGTATATTCTTGAATAAGAGTTGTAATTTCAAATCTTTTTCAAATTCACCCATCCTTGTTATACTTGTTAGTTTTGTCTGATAATGTTTTTTAAAAAATCAATAAATGTACCTACGAGGATAAATTTTTGTACAATTTATGTTCATCTTTTTCAAAGAAATTATGCATCATTTTTGCCTTATCCCCCACCCTCCTTTCCCACACTACACAAAAAGGGTTTAAAACATATTTTATCCTACTTTAATAAACTGGCATTTGTTTTACCTATTCGTCCCAGATAAAAGTTACGATTTTTGGCTTTCCTTCAATACTATGTCTAGTAGTCTCATGGAGACTCAGATTTTTTTTAAAGTCAAATAAATGAGTTTGAAATCGATAATCCTTTGTATAATTCATGTTCCATCTTTCTCATAAAAATTCTGCACCATTATTAGATTAGATAAAAAATTTTAGGACATTTTTTCAAATTTTTGCACTTTTGCATTTGTTAATTTGTTTTAATAAACTGGTATCATGCATAAACCCTAGAGGAAATGCCATTTCAGGAATCCCATTATAGGAAAGCCGTCCTTTTATCTTGGGTACATAATCCTAAAAAGACATGCACATTTATATTTTCAATACCATCTTGGCGAGTGAGACCCTCGGTAAGGTAGAACGAGCAGGATGGAGGTATTTTCTTCCCGGTGGATCTGACTCTTCTTTGGTTAAAATGGAGGTTCAATCTAAAGGATTGTATTTCCAAACTAGGCCTACCCTCGGTAAGGTAAGAGCTCTCCTTTTTGAATGTTAAGGTTTCATGGCTGCCCTTCAACCTTGAAGGGCAACCTTCGTCTACTACCAATCGTTCCTTTGCTGAAGTCTTAATGCAAAAATCATCTTCTCCCTTAAAGATCAAGCATCCCATCCCAATATGGAGATTCTATGCAAATCTTTTGCTGCTGTTGGTTTTGGTAGGGACGTATTCAATAGGATTGTTAGATTCTAGGCATTTATACTAGGAATCTGTCGCCTAGAGAAGGAAGCACACAGCCTGATAGTGGCGTGGACATGTCTATTGGGAAGAGGCTGGACTTCTGCAATTTAGAAACATTGCCTCATTAGGATGAAGTTCTCCACCAACTTCCAAGTATTCCAGGTCCTCAGCACCCAGGTAAACAAAAAAGGACTGTCATTGCTTTAGATAGGGTTCTTCATTCTAGAACCAAAACAGTAGTTTTATTTCCCACTATTTAAATGTTTAATATCCATTTTTTAAATATTCAAGGTGTTGCTAAAGCCTTGAATCAACATAGATTGAAACAACTAATAAAATTGCACAATGTCTTGTTAGTGGCTATATGTGAACCGAAAGCAAGAGTAGTTAAGTTTGAGGAAATAAAGCTGAAGCTTGGAATGGATAAGGGGATTCATAATGCTTCAGGGTCTCTTTGGTTGTTTTTTTCACAATCTATTTCTTGTAGCGTATTTGGGGAGAGTGAGCAGCATATTTCTATGGATATTCAACATCTTTTTTTTGTTTCAACATGCAAGTTCTCATTTGTACATGCCAGTTGTGACATGGAAGGTAGAAGACATTTATGGGCTGACTTGAAATCAGATAATACAGCCAATGGATCATGGATTGTAGGGGGTGATTTCAACGTCATTACACATGCTGAGGAAAAGAAAGGGGGTAGAGCATTCTAGGTGCATGAAGCCCTTGATTTTCTCCACTTTATCCACGATAGTCAGCTTGTTGATGCTTGGTTATATAGGGACGCCTTTTACATGGTGCAACAACAGATTTGGTCGATTAAGAATTTGGAAGAGGCTTGACAGGTTTCTTTTTAATCAATCTTTCATGGGCATGAATGTCAGCCTATCTGTCCAACATCTTTCGAGGATGCCATCTAACCATGCACCAATATTGTTGAAAGGGCTGCTGAAGAATGAAGATAAACCAAGGGCGTTTAGATTTCTTAACTTTTGGGGAGTACACCCCAGTTTTCTTAATGTTTTCAAGCTAGCTGGAGGTCTGATTTAGGTGGTTCTCCTTTAAAAGCATTGGCAGAAAAATTTGAAGTCCCTCAAGAAGGTTTTACTGTAGCTGGTCTAAGCAGACATTTGATGACATCTTTGCAAATGTGAAATATTGGTAGGAAAAAGTAGCTGCAGATGAAAGAAAGTTTGATGAGGATGGCTCGGATCAAGCAGTTAGAAGACATGTAGAAATCTAGAGACTCCTTGAATGAGGCGTTAATATTGGAAGAACACTTTTGGAAGCAAAAATCAAGGCCTCAAATGGTGGAAGGAGGGGGATAAAAATTCAAAATATTTTCATGCTATTGTAACAGAACGACTAGCCAAATCAATCATTCATAGAGTGAAAAATGATTTCGAGTGTTTGGTTGAATGAGGAAGAGGATATCATGCATGAGGCTTGCAAGTACTTCTCTAGTCTTCTTTCGCATGAAAATTCGAACATTCCCATATGACTTATCTCACATTACCAAAATTATTGACCTTGGAGGATGTAGATTATTTGGAGAAATATCCTACAATGGAGGAGATTCGAAATGTGGTTAATGATATGGATGGTGAAAGTGCACCGGGACCAGATGGATTTACTGGGAGATTTTTCTCAAAGGCATGGGAGATTGTGGCTCAGGATGTGTATAATGCAGTTATTAGTTTCTTTTGTGGAGCAGAACTTCCTAAGTCGATTTCTTCAACATTGCTTGTGCTTATTCCTAAGACAACACACCCTCAGGACTTCTCACAGTTCAGGCCGATCAGTTTGTGCAACTTCCTGAACAAAATTATATCAAGAATTTTATCTACGAGACTGGCTTCGATTTTACCGAAGATTATTTCTCCTCAACAGAGTGGCTTTGTGCAAGGTAGATTAATGGCTGAAAATTTTTTACTTAGCACAAGAGTTAATTGGTGGTATGAAGAAGAAGCAACGGGGAGGGAATGTAGTTTTAAAACTTGATATGACAAAGGCATACGATCGAGTTTCTTGGCAATACTTGCTTCGAGTTCTACGAGCCTTTGGATTTGGTGAATGATGGATTGATATGATTTGCCAGTTTAATCTCTAATTGTTGATTTTCTATCATCATCAATGGCACTCTGAAAGGTTTCTTTCGATCTTCCAGGGGTCTTCGTCAGGGAGATCCTATATCTCCTGCTTTATTTGTTATTGCTGTAGAAGGCCTGACTAGAGCTCTAAATCTCCTACCAGGGCAATGGAGTTTTTCCCCTTTCAGCACCATGGGAAGCAGAGAAAGAGATGCGAAGAAAATATTCCGAGCTATTCAAGAACTAGAACAGAATTTCGAGGACAAAATTCCTTTAAGGGGGGGTGAATGTAAAACCCAAGAAACTTAAAAAAAATACTTAGTTTCTATGTTATGAATGTTAATTGTAAAATTTCCTTATTAGTTGTTATTATATAATTTTCTTTTATAATTTGATTTCTTGAATTATTATTAATACATGTTTGATAATAATCATAGGAAAATTACACCAATTAAATGTTACCAACCATGTTTAGATATTTAGAAAAGTAAGGCCACTTATTACTTAGATATTTAGGAGATTATGCTACCTGGCACCATGAATGGCCACCTATTATTGGCTTTTACTTTTACCAATTCTTTTTAATTTTTTTGGCTCAAATTTCCTTGCACTTTTTGCTGCTCTTGGCCGCAACCATAATGCCCAAAATACTCTTCAATTTCAACCATTTTAAACACTTGAAAGACTAACTTAATCTTTCCCCAAAAGCTTATCCTAACTAGAAAAGAAATCCCCTCAAATTTCATCAAATTCTCTCCAAGTTTCAAGCTCAAGTTCTTGCTCAAAAGTTCAACGTTCTTGAGGGACCAATCATTCACCTTTCTTCAACTAAAACCCTACCTATTTTGAGGTAAATTCATCAAGAAACTTCAAGTTCTTTCAAGTTTTATTAGAAGATTTCTTATGTTTTTCTTATGATTTCATTAAGTACTTAAGATTTATGGTTATATTTTGTTCTCTTGTTATATATATGAATATTTATGCTCATGATTATGAGGTTTTCCCTTGTTTTGATCCTTTCCTTGATAGTAGATTAACTATGTTATGACCTACTTGATTACTATGGACTTGTATAGGAGATTGATGCTTTATTTGAGTGGAAAATCTAGAAATTTATGGCTGAAATTTTGACTAGAGTTAGAAGGCATGTTGGTTAGTCTTGTTAGAGGAAAAATTCTGGAAGAATTTCAGTATTTAAGGCTTGTTTAGTGGGCTGAAGTTCCTTAGAATTTCACTACCTGCGCTAAGGGAATGGAGCAGCTGATGGGTTAGCAAATGTGGGAGTTGATCATCCAGACAGGAAACATATATTATATGATCGAGATTCAGATCTACCTAATTGCATTAGAGATGAGTTACATTTAAATAAGATTGGTTTTCCTAATTTTAGATTTAAAAGAAAAATCTAGTTTTTATTTTTTTGTCTTTCATGCAATGTAAAGGGAGTAGTACTCCTTCTTTATTTCTTTAATTTGATGTAATCATGAAGGTTCGGTTTATGTCCCCCTTCATACTTTATTTTGACAAATTAATAAAACTTAGGAGTGGTGCCCTCCCCCGCAATTGGGGTTAGCCAATTAAAAAAAAAAGGGCACTTTCTTGTTCTAAACCTTGAACAAATTTCAGCTTTACTAGTTTACAAAAATTCAGCTTTGATAACTTAATATTTCCAACTATATTAACCTTGTTTTGTCCATGTTTTGATGACAAAACTACTAGAAATTTCAGCTTGTGAATTGGTTGAAGTGACACCAAATATTGAGCACCTTAAGTTTAATCTACTTAACCGGTTTTTAGGAAAATGTTGTGCAATGATTTCGGAACCTTGTTAATCAATTTTAGGAAGAAACTCTTATAAATTTTGAAGATTTAAACTGGTTAGAAACTTGACTTTAAATGTGTAAGTGAAATTTTGACTAGTTTAACTTTCACTTGATTTAGTATGTTTTCACCAAATAACCCTAATTTGTTATTTAACTAGTCTTAGTTTAATTAAATATCATAAGCTTGATATTAATTAGTTTGAAACCATTAATTTACCTAAGTATAGGATTTTTCGGAGTTCTCATATTTTAACCTATATTAATTTTGCTAAGTTATTAAAATTATACTTGACTATTACCAATAATTCTTTCTTGGACTTTAAAAGCTAGTTTACCTACAAATTAATTATTTTGGACAAATTTCTTCTTACACCAAAAACTTTGAACCCTAATCAATATTTATTTACACTACTTCTTTAGTCCATGATATTTAGTAATATTTTCTTTTGGTCCAAAATTTATAGCAAATTATTAAAGTTTTGCAACTAATATAGTAAATAAAGCAAAAATCAGTAACAAATTTCTAGTATTAATTATTCCTTTTGAATTTAACCTTAATTTTGACACTTAATGAATTATTTGCCCTCAGAACCAAATTACTTTCAAAAAGGGAATCTCTTAAATTTCTTTATTGGTTGATTTAGGGTTTTACCCGGATTCCTTTATTTCAACTTCTAGGATTTTCCTTATAACCAGTTTACATTTATTTTAAAACCCTAGTTAAGCTTGGGTACATTTTATAAAATTCTTTTGAAAGAAAATCCAGTAGGTAATTAGACTACATATGAATTTCAGGATTCAAGTCTGAACCTCGCACATTTTACGAGGCACTTTCTTGAAATTTTCAGGTGAGTGTTTCCTTATGTGCACTTGATGCATGTTTAAGTGTAAATTCTATTTTATGCCTGATACTTGTTGTCTACTACAATGTGCTATATGAGGGTAAGATGTGTACTTTATCACATCTATCCCGCAATGATATCTACCGAGATATACTACGGATCGTTAGGCAAGTATACGTATCATTCTATAGTATAGTGTAGGTGAATATCAGGTATTGTTTCTCACAAGGACTATAACTACTAGTACTAACTCTTGTTCTATTATTTAACCTTAAAAAGATCAATTGGGGATTAATTCACTTGTTGTAAAATTAACTAAACTCTAATCTAATTTATCTAAAATAGGATGACACTAGGACACTACGTAATTGAATTCAACAATTAATCAAGAGAGAACCTAGATTGGGAATCCCCCTAGTCGTCCTTCGTAGTATTTCAATTCATGGTTAATTAAGTTACCAATTTTCCTAGACCCAAAAATTCCTTTTATGGCATATAACCTTTTTCAATGATTATATTCCCTATCCTCTTAGTTGATTAGCGAGAATCTCTTCTTCACTAAAATCCTAAAAGAATGATTTAGACATGTGAATTTCACAAAATGAGTTAGGTTTGAATCTAACTTGGGAAAATCTAAGCCATCCTATCTCTAGTGATTCTTGCAGGCCTTTTTATTTGTGAAGTGATTCAATTCAACCAAGTAATTTCTCAATTAACTTACGCTGAAATCATGGATTAGAAAAGAGCGTGCACAACTCAATTCAATCAATCAAATTAATTCACAAATAAATCTAGGTAAAAAGAGTAACTTTCATTAACCAAACTGAATCAATCCACAACAAGTAAACTAGGGTTCAACCCTATATAGGTTCATAACAAATCAGTTCATAATCGAATAAGAAAATTCAACAATTAACAGAAGAACAACAAAACCCATTCTCATGGTGAAATTGAATCTTCCAGTGTTGTTGTGAAGATCTCCCTTTATTACTGCGATCCTCTTACTTAGAGTCCTTGCAGGTGTCCTTGATTCATTGGAGGGTGGAGTTTTGAAACCCTTGCTTCTTGCTTGGTGTTTCTTTCACTCGTTCTCTCCTTTGAAGTTAGAAGCCCTATTTCTGTCTGTGTCCCTTGGTTCGAACTGATTTCCCTTCTTTCATCCCTCAAAATCTCGTCAAAACGCATCAACTAGTGACTCCAGGAATTAGGCTGCGGGGCAGGCCGTGGTGCGGCCTTGCCCACGGTCTCCATTAGAAACTTTGCCGTTGTTTTGCTTCTCTAGACGGACCTTTGGACCTAGGCCATGGGGAAGGCCTTGGCGCGGCCTTGCTCGCAGCCTTGGTAAGAAAGTTTACTTTCTTCTGCTTCCTTGGGTTATCATTCTGACCTTGGTTGTGGGGAAGGCCGTGGCACAGCCTTACCCGCAGCCTTGGTCAAAAGCTGTAATTCTTCCTTAACAACTTCACTCGGCATGTTCAACATTTCATTTGAGGGATCAACTTTGAATTTGGTGGTGAATTAAGTGCGGTGATCACAAGTTGACCTCAATTAGTATAGATATAAGTGGAAATCCTGTCAAACATACCAAAAGCAACCAAATGAATAATAATCACACTCAAGAACTCTAAGTAGCGAAAAATAAACAAATAAGTGACAAAATAACTAAAAATCTCTACAAACCTACACCAAAATCCTAAGAAAAAACTATGTCACCGTGGCACATATCACGCAATTTGTTACATGCATAACTTCTATCAAATGTGAATATACTTGTTTGTAAACTTTGAACTAAACTGAGCCTTCAGGCCAGACTTTCGTGGTCATACTTCACTCGTTACACCACGGTTAGTCATATTGGCATTGAGGAGGATATAAGGTGTTGGGCGTTAGGGTTCGTGTTCTTTTCTCTGAGTTGAGATTCCTCAAAGAGGCCAACTCTAGACTGAACAAGCTATTTTACCCTCTAAGGTTGAGATCTCACCCTGGAGTGGAGGTATTGAGGAGGTAAAGGTGCATGGGTGGTTTCGGGTACTGTTATATGATATTTACCTGATCATTAGCAAGGACTTGGTATTCTCTATTGGTCTGAACACTATTGCCACATGATTATGTACTTGATACTCCCGTGGTTGAGCTTGCTCCCAGTGGTTGAGATTTATCCTTCTTTGTTTGATCAATTGTTTACTCAACTTGTTCTTATACTGTTTTATGACACATATTATTTATTTATTTATTTTTCTAATTGCATGCATGTGTGATTGTATGTGTGGGAACCTCACTGGGCTATTATAGCTCACCCCTTTTATTTGTTCTCTTTAAATAGGCTCCTATTATTAAGGCTGGTGGTGAGGATTCAAGAGTAGTTCTTGGTAGGATTTTTGTTAGTAAAAAGGATGTTTGAGATTTCACTGTAGTGGTTAGGTGTTTGTGATGTAAACTACTTAAATGGTACCTTTACTCTTAAGTTTGAATCATATAAATGTATTTACGAGTTTTCTATAGAATATCAATTGTTTCATGGATTCTAGTGCGTACTTGATCTGAATCCTGACGAGAGCTAGGCAGGCAGTCCACTAAGCCCCTTTGGTATGCCATAGGGTAGGATGGGCCTGTCACATGTTGCCTCATTATATGGTGCAAGATATTTTGTCTATATCCCCTCCATGCTCTACTAATGAATGTGATAGGATGATTTGGAGGCTAACACCATCAGGTGCTTTTACTACAAGGTCCGCATTTGATTGTATAAAGAAAGGGAAAGTTGCTGGTTTTTTCTTTAAAAGAATCTGGGACAGTGCAATTCCTATTAAAATATCCTTCTTCTTTTTGCTGCGATTACTTCTTAAGAGATTACCGGTTGCAGATATTTTTTAGAAGACTGGGATTCATGGACCTTCAAGATGCTATTGTTGCACTTCTCCGTCCTTAGAAACTTTGGAACATATTTTTGTGACTGGTGAGATACCACAAAAAGTATGGGATTTTTTTGCGAACCCGATCGGTATTCGAAATACTTGCTCGACCTTCAGACAAAGATTGATGGATTGGTGGTTGCTGCTCGCTAATTCTTCTTTTATTACCTTCTTGCACATTATTTCTCCTATCCTTATTTTGTGGAATTTGTGGAAGGCTAGGAATGAATCTATTTTTGCAAGTCGAACTCGCTCTTGGGAAGCTATTACTCATAGCACCTTTAGATATATCAAACTTGCATGTGAACAAAAATTTTCTTTTCATTTTGGTGAATTGGGGTGGTCGGAGTTTTACATGCAACTTGTCAAACAAAAATGCAAGATGAGGGTGATTATGGTTAGATGGACCTCTCCTACAGATTTTGTCAAACTAAACACAGACGGTTGCTCAAAAGGAAATCCTGGAATATGTGGAGCTAGTGGTTTGGTAAGGGATACAAAAGGTAAAGTAATTTTTGGCTTTGCATGTCCGTTGGGTTATGGTATCAGTCTAGAAGCAGAATTTAAAGCATTACTTCATGATGTGAAATTGTGTTTGAAGAAGGGAATTGTTAAATTTTATGTAGAATCTGACTCCTTGTCAGTTGTTAATATTGTCAATAGGAGCAATGAATGCCCTTGGTACCTCAGTTGTCTTTTGGATGAATTTGGCTAAATTTCGTTAGCATGTTATCACCTTTGTTCATTGCTTTGGACAGGCAAACAAACTTGCTGATGTTTTGGCTAATCAAGGGTTGAAGAGTTCTGAAGATTGACAGTTTAATAGCTTTGCAAGTCTCCCTCGAGAAGATCGGGGCGCTGTCATAATGGACCAATTAGGCTTCCCATCTTTTTGTTTTAATTTTAAATAATTATGTAACGGTTTTACTTTCTTTAGTTTTCTTTAAATTTGTAAGGGAGTTAGTAATCCTTATTTCTTTCAAGTATTTTACTTATTTATATTGTAAATAAAAAGAGGTAAGGCTAATATCCCCCTCTTTCTTGTTTTTTAAATTTTATTAATAAAAGTCTGGGGTGGCGTCCCTCCTCGTATACGGGATTTTGACAAAAGAAATTATGATTTTTTTATTTTTATTTTTTCATGCCCTCCAACTGAGGCAGTAAATTAAAGAAAACATTTGATGCATATTTGGATTTATGTTCAAGCATTTTAAACCATAGATTTATTCAAATGAATCGTCACACACTCGACATCTACAAGGCCATAAAAACATGAGTGTTCCTTTTCAATTATTCAAAGGGCCGTAGGAACCATTTTGTTTAGAATTGATAGTGCTGAGATTTCAGATGGATAAGTTAGACTAAGATAATCAGGGTGGTTGATGAAATCGTATCGTGTAACCAGATGTCGGATTGTTTTAGATGCAATAATAATAGGAATAATCTAGATGCTAATAACTGTACTTTTTATGTAAATTTAAGATTGCCTAGTGGTTTAATTATTTTTTAAAGAAAGCCTTCAAATAAGTTTCTTTCTCAAAGTTGCTTATGGTATTAGATTATCCGTTCATGTTTTTCACTTAGCTTTTGAAAAGAATGTTCTTCAAATATTTTGTTGTAGTGAAGCAAATAATTATTTGATGAGGCCCTAAAATAAATCACATTTTTTCTCAAAGCCTAATGCTAAGTTTGTGAAATTATATGGTTTTCTCTTTTAATAAGTTAATGCAAGTTCAAATTTAATAAAAGGAAAATATATTTTCTTGTATGCTTCGATGGCCCAAAAACAAATGCCTGTCATCTTTTGGATGTCACCTTAGAATTGATAATTGCAACTTCGATATCTCTCTGGATTCTAATTAAGGCAAAGCTGTTACTAAGGAGCTAGAGTGATACCGAAAAGGGAATTTGGATTCCTGTTAAGGATTCTGAACGATACAAAAAGGAATCCAACCTTAACTTGAAAAAAGATGGAAGACACAAACATTGGCACCAAGACATTGGTCAAGAATTTAAGTCAAGATGCGCTTTTGCTTCGAAGACCTAGAATTTTGCAAGTTTGACAATGTATGATTGGAGGATTTAAACACAACAAAAGGAATGGACATGCAAGGGATATAATTTCAACCAATTCAGAAGGGGAGTTTCATTGTTTCATCTTTTTAATTTTTATCTGTGGAATATATTGTATACAATAAATGTGAAAAAATAGGGTAATGTCATATGTTTGTAAGTTGTAGTTAGCAACCATGATTTTGTCTAGTTCCCCTACTGGTTGAAATCACTTTATGTGATCTAACAAATGTTCTTTCAAGTGCTAAGAAATAATTACTACGTGATTTGGAGTTTTGTTCTTATAGAAAGTATATTTTGTAAT
Organism: Mitragyna speciosa; assembly: GCA_024721245.1. Lineage (NCBI taxonomy): Eukaryota > Viridiplantae > Streptophyta > Magnoliopsida > Gentianales > Rubiaceae > Mitragyna > Mitragyna speciosa. The sequence continues at coordinate 4,267,255 of CM045567.1, read as the reverse complement.
ATGGTTGGATTATGTCTAAATTTCGCATGTTTGATGAAAATTTCTCTTCTTTACTTAATTTCACATAATAAATGTTGATTATCATCAATTACTACAATCATGTAATATGTGATGTAACATCTATTATGAGGGCAAAAATAAACAAAAAAAAGGAAAGAAGAAAGAGAATGAAAGAAAAGAATGATGTAGTTTTTTCTCCTCCAATGGTTCTTGTGCTTAATAACCAGCAATCTTCATCCAAAAATATCGACTTTTGCGTCAAACAACACTTGAATTATAAGCAATGCATTACAAATTTGAGCAAGTAAATTGTTAAGTAACAAAGAATCTTCATTTGATCAATGTCAATTCTTGCGTAGTAACTCAATATCACTTCTCAAATACAGTTTTGTTATTTGCTTAAACATTGAGGTGTTGAGTAACTGAGAACTTTTATAGCCAATGTCGGTTATTGCATCAAAAGACACTCTTGTATTTTGAATGATTGTTCACTAAAAGAAAAATTCCCTCAAGCGAAGAATGAAATTGATCATAGACATGTGACGCTCTTTGATTGATCATATGATTCATTTACTTGCAAAATTTGGTAAAGTGAAAAAATTGAATTGAACTTGCTTAATTGTGATATAATTTCTTCTCATTTTCTTGATATTATGAGTATTAAAGACAAAGAAAATGAATTACATAATGGTTATTTACTTTTTCTTGAGGGATATAATTTAGAATGCACATTCGTGATTTCAATGCCTGAATCATTAGTTGATCTTGCATTTTTCAAATTGATTGAGGACAAACAATGATTATAGTGTAAGGGAATTGACAAGTGTCAAAATTATGCTTCTGAGTTTAAGGCAAAAACAATTCTTGAGCAAATTGACACACAAGTTGTGATTTTTTTTTGCAAGATAATAACATGTGGGCAAGATTTTGATTAATTGGAGCACGATTCCTCTCATCCAAAAAGAAAAGAGGAGACATATTACCCAATAGAGATTGTGTTCTAGCATAAATGGATGGTCGGATATTTCCTTGAATCATTAATTCGGATGGAAAAAAAAGAGTTTTTTCATTTAACAAATTTTCTTTTAAAAATCATTGCAAAATTGACAGATCAAAGGCGGATCTTCTTTCTTTTCCATGAAACATTTTCTTCCCCTAATTTTTCCTTTTGAACCTTTGGAATGTATGATTTTTTTTTTTCGCAACCCACTTCGTGGTCACACCCCACACTAGGGCAAATTTTATTTTATTTTTGTTAAAAAAAAAGAAAGAAAGAAAAGAGAGAGAGAGAGAGAGAGAGAGAGAGAGAGAGAAAGTGAAAAGCTAAAGTGATGCAAGAAAAGAGCCCAAAATAAAGAAATAAAACTGAAGTAAATTTTATTTTGTTTATTTTGTTAAAGAAAAAAAGAAAATAGAAAAAAATCCAAAATGCCAATGCCAACGTCAAGGTGAAAATTTTGTAAGAGGCAAAAAAAAAAGCAAAAATTGGGGCAAATTCTTTGCAAAAGCAACCTCAAGTTAATTAAACTCTTCTTGAATTCTGCTTTCCAGCCTAAACATTTCTGATGCCTTACTTGATCCCATTTCAAAAGTCAAGAATGTTACCAACCCCTGTTTTTATTTTGTGACAATTTTTGAAAATTTGCGAATTAAAAGGGCATACTGATGTTAACAGATCTATCCCGAACAAATCATGGGAAGAGTGTCTTACTGATGCTAAATGTTTTATAAATATTAGTCTGTCTTAATAAAAAGGGAAAAAATATCATAAATTTGGGTGCTGCCATTTGTTTAATTTCTTCTTTTGAAGTTGATATTCCAAAAGGCATCGTGGTTGGGTAAGTATGACTGGTTGAAGGTTCACAATTGAAAAAGTCGGTATGTCGGCATTAGATTCCATTGGAAGTTGGAAACTAAAGTTGCTTGGGTTTTTCGTCTATATTGATCATTCTGTGGCAATCTTGGAATTCAAATGGGAATGATATCTAAAGATCAAAAGGCGGCTCTTAAGCCATTATTTCAAAATCAGTATGAAAAAAAATGTGTTATTTGACTGTATTTTACTTATTTAAGTCTTTGTATGTTTTTTGTTTATTTACTGTACAAAATTCTTTTTTAGTTAGAGCACGTGAAATGCTTTTGTACAAAAATGAATAATGATGTTATTTTCATTGAATTTAAATAAAATCAAAGGCAATCCTAAGTTTACAAGAAAGGGAAAAGCCATGAGAATAAGTGGAAAGACTATCTATAGAGAATTTGATTTGAATCGTGAATTAGAATTTGTTGAATCTAGAGACTTGCAAAAAGTAAGGCAAGAAACTATATCGGAGATTTAAGACGGCCATCTTCATGTTTATATGTGCTAGTGGAGTCAAGGATGGCCAAGTGGCGGTGTCACTTTTGCAATTGTAGTGGTTTTCTCTTTTGCAGGCTGCTATCACACCGTCATTACTTGAGGCCCTCGCCAAATATAAAAATTGGGGCAGATTTCTTGTAGTCGGCAATGGTCTAACTAGGGCAAAAAATTCAATTAAAAAATTGATCTCAAATTGATACTAGGGCAAATTTTTTGGAAAAGAATTTTTCAATTCCAAATTAATTTTGATGCTTTATGTTGGATGCAAAACTTTGCGAAAAAGTGATTTAAACAGGAGCAAATGTTTTAGAAGGATTATGTCCAAATGTAATTTTTTACATGACTGCCAAACTTTGAAAATAGTGATTTCGAATTGATTTGATACCGCACACTGAAGCAAAAAAATTTTGAAAAATGCTTGATTTTTGAGTTGATTTAGATGTTTCAGCTTGATATTTGCTTTAAGTTTTCCTTTGTCTTGAATTTTCTATGCATTTGTTAGCAGTCTAGACCACATCAACATGTTTTAATTTTCCAAATCAATACTTGTGTAGTATTTGTCCAGCATATTGCACGTTATTTTTTATTTTGTCTAGCAATTTGCACATTACCTTTAAATTCTGTTCTATTCCAACTCATCTATTGGATCCCAACTCATTCATTGGGTTTTCTTTTCAGTTTAGTTCCGACTCGTTCATTGGACCTACTCGTTCGATGGGTTTTAGTTTTTATTCAAGTTCCAAATCGTCTAGTTGGACCCCAACTCATCCGTTTGGTTTTATTTCTAGTTCAAGTTTCAACTCGTCCATTAGACCCCAACTCGTCGATTGGGTTTTAATTTCTATTCAAGTTTGAACTTTTTCGTTCGATCCCTAACTCATCCTGTGGGGTTTTAATTTCTATCATTTCCAACTCTCTATTGGGTTTTAATTTCTATTCAAGTTTCAACTCATCTGTTGAGTTTTAATTTCTGTTTAGTTGGAACCCCAACTCCTCCGTTAGGATTTTAATTTATGTTCAAGTTTTAACTCATTCGTTAGAACCCAACTTGTTCGTTGGATTTTAATCTTTGTTCAAGTTCCCACTCGTTCGTTGGACCCCAACTTGTCCATTGGGTTTTAATTTCTCTTTCATTCTAACTCATCCATTGAATTTTAATTTCTATTCAGTTCCAACTAGTCCATTAGACTTCAACTCATCCATTGGATTTTAATTTCTATTCATTTTAGTCTGGCAGTCCAGACTCTGCATTTTCATTCTTGTATTCATGCATTCATTCGACAGTTTGAACCCCATTAGCATGTTGTACTTTTCCAAATTTACATTCATCTAGTAAGTATCTAGCACTTGTCCAGCATATTGCATGGTGTTTTAATATGTCTAGTAGTTTGCATATTATGTTCCCACTTCAACCGGTTTGTCATTTTTGTTCTGGGTAGGCTCAATCTGTAGCCTTGGGTATCGGTTTTCATTTTTTGTTTGCAATAGGCTCAATCCACATTATTGGGTACTGTTTTTATTTTCAATTCCCGGTAGGCTTAATCTGTAGAATTGGGTACCGATTTTCATTTTCAATTTAGTAATCCTTTTGCAGGTATTAGATACCATGTCATTTTAGTTACATACTTAGTTACCTTATTTCAGCATTTGTGCTCTTCTAATGCATTAGTCATCGTATCAACCCATTTACTTTCATATTTCCTCCTTGAAAAAAAAGATTTTTTTTAATTTTTGAGTTGAATTAGATACTATGCTCGACATTTGTTTTTAAAGTTTTTCTTCGTCTTAAATTTATCATTGCATTTATTTTTGTCTAGCAACCTAGACCTACTTTTTGACTTATTTCAGTCTGGCAGCTCAGACTTTGCATTTAGTATATTCAGCATTTATTTTGTCCAATAGCCTAGGACTGCTTTCTGTCTATTTTAGTCTAGCAGCTCAGATTTTGCATTTAATTTATCATTATTTATTTTGTTTAGCAGCCTGAACTCTACATTTTATTTTGTTCTGGCAACCTAGAATCTTTGCATTTATTTTGTCTAGCAACTTGGACTCACTTTCTATATATTCTAGTCAGGTAGCCGAGACTTTGCATTTTATTTTATCGTAGGTAGCTTAGGATCTTTGCATTTATTTTGTTTAGCAACCTGGACTCATTTTCTATTCATTTTAGTTTGACATGCCAGACTCTGCATTTTATTTTATCCTGACAGCTTAGGATCTTTGCATTTATTTGGTCCAACAACATGGACTTGTTTTCTAGTCTATTTTAATCTGGCAACTCAGATTTTGCATTTAGTTTTATTTTGTGTAGCAACCTGGACCACATTCTGTCTATTTTAGTCTGGCATTCCCAGACTCTTCATTTTACTTTATCCAGCATTTTTTTGTCTAGCAACCTGGACATACTATCTTCTATTTTAGTCTGGCAGCCCAGACTTTGCATTTAGCTTTTCAGTATTTATTTTGTCCAATCAACCTGGACTCTCTTTCTATTCATTTTAGTCTGGTAGTCCAGACTCTACATTTTATTTTATCCTGGTAACCCAAAATCTTTGCATTTATTTTGTCGAGCAGCCTAGACCACTTTTTGTTCATTTTAGTCTAGTAGCCCGTACTTTGCATTTTATTTTATCTTGGCAAGTCCAGGATCTTTGCATTTATTTTGTCCAGCAGCCTAGATTGCTTTTTGTTTGTTTTAGTCTAGTAGCCCAAACTCTGCATATTTTTTTATCTTGGCAACCTAGGATCATTTCATTTATTTTGTCTAGTAGCCTGAACCACTTTTTGTTCATTTTAATCTGGTAGTCTAGACTCTGCATTTTATTTATCCTGGCAGCCTAGGAACTTTGCATTTATTTTTGTCCAGCAACCTGGACTTGTTTTCTGTTTATTTTAGTCTGCAGCTCAGACTTTGTATTTAGTTTATTAGCATTTATTTTTCCAATAGCCTGGACCACTTTCTGTCTATTTTAGTCTGGCAACCCAGACTCTATATTTTACTTTATCCAGTATTTATTTTGTCCAGTAGCTTGGACTCACTATCTTCTATCTTAGTTTGACAAACCAGACCTTGCATTTTTGTTTATCAAGCATTTATATTGTCCAGCAGCTTGGACCACTTTTTGTTTATTTTAGTTTGGCAGCCTAGACTTCGCATTTTAGTCTATCCAACTTTCATTTTGTCCAGCAGGTCTGGATATTTTATGATGTTTTAGTTTGGTAGTTTAAATGTTGTGTTTCCTTCTCTATTTTTTTTGGTTACAAAGTTTGAAAGATCACAACCTTTGTGCTTTCATTTGCAATAGTATTTTGCATCCATAGTTCACTTACATTTGAATTACATTTGACCTGATTTCATTCACCGAGATATATAGGCAGTTCCTACGAGGCTCGATCACCTTTTAACGTGTTCATTTTTTTACTTATTTACACCTTATCACATTCTAATACTATTTTTTTTGGCTAACCCCGTGCACGGGGGAGGGTGCCACTCCGAATTTTATTTAATAAAACCAATAAAAAGAGGGGGACGTAAAACTTACTGCAGAAATACATGAAAAATGATAAAAAAATATAAATAAATAAGGAGTACTACTCCCTTACATTGCAACAAATGAATATTTAATTCTTAAAGAAGGGAAATCTAACTTATCAAGCCTTACATCACCCAATACAAAATTGGGAAGCTGCGAATAGTGAGAGAAAACTTTGTTACATTGCTTGGTACAACCCATATTTGCTAATCTATCTGCTACTCTATTTGCCTCACGAAAACAATGCGAAACTCATGCCTATTGAGCTTTCTTCAATTCATTAATCTCGCGAACCACAACCCAAGGGACACTGGAGCCATTAATAAGAATGTCAACCAGGGTCTTTGAATCAAGTTGAAAATGCACATTTTTAAATTATTTTCAAGACACAATCTAAAACCAAACAATAACGCCTTCACCTCTGCCACAAAGCTTGTCACAATACCAAAATAACAGTGAAAAGCCAATATTACATCACCACTTGAGTTTTGAATAACCCCACCATCTCCACCTTCACCAGGATTACCCCTCGAACACCCGTCTATATTGAGCATAAAAGTACCATGCTGAGGTTTTAACCACTTAACCAACTCAATGGTCTCCTTCCTCCTCCATTGACAAGCCCCCCAAACCATCTCATTCCAAGACCAGGAGCTACCAACCTTAGGCTGGAATTTGATCCTAAACGCCGCCATAGTATCATGACAAATAGAATAGAAATTCACCTAGAAGGTAATGCATTTTTCCTCAAATACCACCACATTCCTAAATTTCCAAATATGCCAGCAAATAAAAATAGGAATGACTTGGAGCAAAAATTCCAGCTTCGGATTAGAGGTCTTAGAAAGCCACCAAATAGCCAAATACTCTCTAACTGAAAAGCCCTGCCCATACAACTGAAAAATACAGCCAAACCTTTGCCACAAAAACGTAGCCAAATCTCCAGTAACAAAAAGATGATTAATAAACTTACCATTAGGATAATCATAACACCAATATTTAGAAGGACCATTAAAGCCAAACCTGAATAATACATCATCTAGGGGGATTTTACCCTTAATTAACCATAAGAGGAAAAATGAAATTTTCAAAGGGACTTGTGAGATCCAAATATTGTCAAAAATCCAAGACTTATGGCCAAGGGATCTTACCAATTGAAAAGCCAAGGATATTGAGAAAGACCCACTTGTAGTAGGCGCCCAAATACATTTATCAAAAGAATCCAAAGAGGGACATTGTAGCTACCCAATTTCCTGTATACACGAAACATACACCAACTTCAACAGAGCCACAAAATTCTAGCCACCCTCTTCCACAAAATCGGACACCCTATGTGAGTCATGATTGCATATTTTCAAAATAAAGGACCAGAACCCAACCAATTATCAAACCAAAAGTTACAATCACCATTATTTAACATATAGATCATATGTTTTTCAGCAACATCTCTAGCTTTCAACATTCTTTTCCACATTAAAGAATCACCATATGAAGGAGTAACTTGATTAGGGTGAATATTCAAACAATATTTCCCCCTCAAGAATGTCGCCCACAGTGAGTCTTTAGTACGAAAATTCTACCACAACTTCAAAGCCCAAGCATCATGAAGCTCCCCTAAGGACCGAAAACTCGCACCCCCTTTCCTCTGTAAGGAAGCACAACTCCTTCCACTTCAACCAATGATACTTCATATTCTCTTCATTAGCACCCCACAAGAACCTTGCAAATGATTTTCTCAATTGTCTGCAAATTACCTTTAGTAGGATTAGAAACTACTAAAAAATGAGAAGGAATAGAGGCAAGAACATGTTTTATCAACAAAATTCTCCCGCCAACTGATAATAATCGATTTCTCCAACCACAAATCCTAAATAAAATGGATTGGACAACCCCATCAAAATAAACAGTCCTTTCTTCTACCAATGTGGAGGGGACATTCCAGATACTTTACCAGGAAAGACTTATGAGAAAAACCTGTAAGTCTAGCAATTTTTGGACGTTTCTCCATTTTTATACGATCATCCACTAAAAAATAGCTTTTGTAAAGATTCACTTTTTGGCCAGATATAGCCTCATAAGATTCTAAACACCCCATGATCAATTGCAATGACCTCATTGAAACCTCCAAAAATATAATAACATCATCAGCATAAGCAAAATGAGTGATTTGCGGGCACCTCCTTGGAATTTTGAATCCCACAAAAGAAGGCAAATTCACTAACCGGTTAAGTGAATGTGAGGGAGCCTCAACACCAACAACAAAGAGAGCCGGAGAAAGTGGGATCCCCTTGGCGAAAGGCCCCGAGAAGACTAAAAAAATCCCACAGGAGCATCATTAATTAATATAGAAAACCAAACATTAGATATAATCTGCCAGATCATGTCTATCCATCGTTCACCAAACCCAAAAGCTCGTAGCACTTTTGTCAGAAAGACCCATAAAACCCTATCGTAAGCCTTCATCATGTCAATTTTTAGAGCTACATTCCCCCCAAAATTTTTCTTATCAATACCAGTCAATAGCTCCTGTGCTAGCAAGAAATTATCATTGATCATCTTGCCCGTTGATGAAGCCACTTTGTTGTGGAGAAATGACTTTTGGTAGAATATTAGAAAGTCGATCCAACAAAATGCCCGAAATAACTTTATTAAAGAAGTTACACAAGCTAATTGGACGAAAATCAGAAAAGTATTGAGGGGCCTTAACCTTGGGGATCAAAACAATTCGGTGTGGCAGTAATACTCCTGGGAAGAAAGGCGCCTGCAAAGAAGCTGAAGACAGCCAGATGAACATCCTTGCAAACAATATCCCATGCAGCAACAAAAAATCTTCCTGTGAAACCATCTAGTCCTGCTGCACTCTGCGCATCCATTCTATTAATCCTTTGAAAAATCTCCTTTTCTAATGGCATAGCTTCTAATAAAACATTATCGTCATCCCCCAAAACCTTGGGAATCATATCCAACTGTAAACTAGGATCATCACCACCCTGTGCTGAAAAAAGTGAACTAAAAAATTCAACTACTTCTTGACCAATTTGATCGTCAGTTTCTAACCAATGACCTTCAGAGTCTTTAATCTTGTGAATAATTGATTGATCCCTTCTTTGTTTCACCGTGGCATGGAAATACCGAGTGTTCTTGTCCTCATTTTTCATCCATTTTACATGTGCTTTTTGCTTCCAAAATTGCCCCTCCACTGCAAGCTTTCCCTGTAAAAAGTTTTGGGCAACATGTAGCTACTGCAAAGAGTCCTCAGATGAGTCTTCAAGTGTTTTTTGCTCCATTTCCTCCACCTTTGTTTCAGCTAATTTCACCTCCTTAAATATATCACCAAAGGCCTCCTTACTCCAAGATTTCAGTACCTGTTTAACTCTCTGAAGTTTAGATGAAAGAATAAACAATGGAGACCCATCCATCTGCACATCCCAAGCACCACGAACAATCTGCAAAAAAATCTCCATGATCAGCCCAAAAATTCAGAAATCTAAATAGTTTGGGTTTATCATCACTTTGCACATATGAACTAAAAAGTAATGGTGCATGATTAGACGGGATGCGAGAGAGATGCCTAACAGAAACCCTTAAACCTGTATCATGACAAACTTGATTGACAAGCAATCTATCCAACCGTTTCCATGTTCTCGCAGAGGCAACCTTATTATTACACCAAGTGAATGAAGACCCAGAAAACCCAACATCAACTAAACCCGCTGAGCTTACGAAGTCCAAGAATTCAGAAGCCTCATTCAAGTTGATTGGTTTACCACCTCGCTTCTCCTATTGATCCAAAATTAGGTTAAAATCCCCAAAAACCAACCATGCATAATCACCACTAGAAGACCATCCCAAAGCTGAGTACATTCAACAGCAGTACATTTTGCATGAACCATTGAGACAAGTATAGGAAATTCAATCTGAGGATGTTGGGCCATAACAGGTTAAATGTTGATTCCCCTCTCCCACTACCCAAAAACTGAAAGGAAAATTAAAGAATAACCAAATAGAACCAGCTGCATTAGCCATAGCAAAATCAAACCCTAATCTCAACTGATATTGTAACAATTTATTCGAATCCAATTTAACTTCACACAATACTAAGAATTGGATAGAATGCATCCTTATTAAATACTTCAATCTCCTAACATGTGAGGCTTTAGCAAGGCCTCGAATATTCTAGAAAAGAGACTTAATCATTGGATAAAAGGGAAAAGGAATTTTGAGAAACTTTTGCCCTTGATCTCAATTTCCTATTTGAAGGAAATCGAGCTCTTAAGCCCTTACTAGATCGCCTAGGCTGGTCAAACTTATCAAGTGCTGAATCCAAAATGCCTGCTGCCAAGTGTCTAACATCCACGGATGAGGTCTCTTTTGGAGTATCATTGCTCTCCATTCCCACTTGTATATCGTCACATAGCTGCTTGGTGTTGCTGTTCATGACTTTACGGAAGAGGAAAAATGGCAGGAGTAGTATTTGGACTGCACCCTACCACTTGCACACTATTCTCAACCCTCACATGCTCCAAACGCTGCTCATCTTCAGATATCATCACTTGCAATCCAGTCTCTTCAGTCGGCTTAGCAACCTGCAAACTATCAACCCCATTACTAGGATCAGGCACCATAGCATCCAAAACAGATGACATAGGCACCCCAGGCCCACCATTCTCCTGTTGCTGCTGCTATTGTATCATATCTGAAACAGGCACAAGCGAGATAACCCCACTAGATACCTACTGTAACTCTTGAGATTCAGAAGAAACCACATGCGCTGAATCCTCATTCTCAGACACCACAGGCGGAGCAGGCCCCCTATTCACTTGGTGTTGTTGCTGCTGAAGCGTTTTAGAATCATGCACATTAAGAGTACATACGTTCATCTCCTTGAACAGCTGTTGAGTCAAACCATCTGTACCAGCAGGCACATCTACAGCTTTAGCTTCACTTTTCTTCTCTATTCTATTAACTGGAACATACTGTTGCACTTGTTGATGTTGTTTAACACCAACCTCCAGTGACTTACTGACCTGATCACCCCCACGCTCCATCTTACAATCTTTGATCGAGTGACCAACCTTCTAGCAATGAGAGCAATACACAGGCAGATTATCCGCCACCAGTGGTTGCCAAAATCCTGCACTTGCATCACCCTCCACCCCAATCCACACACTTTCTGGAATCTCTTTCAACAAATCAACTTCAAAACAAACCCTTGCAACACTTGGTCTAGCAAGAGAAGACATTACATAATCAACAAAGAGTGGCTTCCCTACAACATTAACAATGGAAAACAAGCACCTTTTATTGAAAAAGTGAACCGGCAAATTTGGAAGTGAAAACCAGACAGGGACGATGGATGATTCCTTTGCAACTGTAGATATCAAATTTTGACACACTATTTATTTTTCAAACATTGAAAGTATGTTTGTGTTTTTTTGGGTTGAATTCTAATTTTTTTTCATAAAAAGGGGAACAAAATTAGTTTCCAGGGGGCAAAACAGTAAGTTTGAACTGTAAATATTTTTTCATTAGATTCGGGGTTTTTAAATTCATATTTTTACTTTCATACGTATTTTTTAATTTTCTGTGATTTTTTCAGCTTTAATTGGTATTCTTTTTATATTTTACCAACACAAGGGCAAAATGGTAATTTTGCATCGCGAATACCATCTTAGCTCATTTTAGGTCTCAAATTTATTTTTCTAATTCTTTATGCATGTTTCTAAATTTTCTTAATTTTTTTTGGGATGATTGCTATTTTTTTCTGTAAATACTGCATTTAGGGGCAAAATCATTAATTTACAGTTTAAATTCATTTTTCATTAATTTTTGAGTCATAAATGCACTTTCTAGGGTTTTAAGCTTATTTTTAATTTTTAATAATTTTTCGAGGTCAATAGCTATTTTTTTATGAATTTTCATTATCTAGGGACAAAATCGTCGTTTTATAGTTTAAATTCATTTTTCGCCAATTTTTTAGTCATAAATGCATTTCCTAAGGTTTTAACCTTATTTTTAATTTTTGGTAATTTTTTCAAGGCCAATAGCTATTTTCTGTGTATTTTCGTTGTCTAGGGGCAAAATCGTCATTTCACACCCTGAACTGCGTTTTTGATTAGTTTTAAGCTCTAACATTTATGATGAAATCTACTTTGAATTTTTTGAAGAATTTTAGAGATTTCTGTCATTTCTTTGTATTAATTTTTATTTCTTTTGGGTTCAAAATATTTTTTTAAATAAAATTAAAATTTTTGTTACCGGTGACGTTTTTGTTATTTTGTAGTATTCTTGATGACCAAGACAACTAGCCCTATAAATACCCCCTTAAATCAAAAAAAAGAGAGAGAAAAAATAAAAAAAACCTAAAAATACTTTTACTTTTAGGTCTTAAAGGTCAAAACACACAATTTCTCACAAAAAAAAAACACACACACACACACACACAAAACATCCGCCATCTTCATCTCATTGGTACTGCTCATCGTCATTAGGGTACTGTTCATGGCCCAGATTCTACTGTTCATCACCCAGATTCTACTGTTCATCACCAGACCATCTTCCAAGATTCAAAAGGTAAGTTTTTTTCGTAGACTTTCTCAATTTTTTGATTACTTTTCTCCTTTTTTCCCATGCGAATTTTCTATGTATTTATTTGGAATTTTAGTTGAATTTTTGAAGGTTTGCTCTGTTTTCTAGGTTCATTTATAGTTTTTCTTTCTAAGTTTCTTTCTTCCATCCCCACCATTACCGTTCTTTCTCCATTCCAATCGGAGCTACCTTCTGACCACAACAACCGAGAACCACCATCTAATCACTACCAGTTCCACCATCATCCTTGTGTTTTGCCACAACTTGCGAAGAAACAAAAATAGAAACATCACCCTCAAATTCCAGAAAGCCACCACCAGTTCAAATCTCCTCCCACTCACCAGCTTCCTCCATATCCCACTAGTAACTTCGTCGTCCCCTGAAGCCTCCAATACCAAAACCACCTAGACCTCCGCCGTTCTCCATCAATCACCATCGAACCACCTATAAACTCACAAGTCCATCTTTATGCACTGTCGAATCTCACTCCATCACCTAGCCATCAAATAATAGCAAACACACAAACATCAGCAGCCAAGGAAAAAAAAAAGAAAAAGCCTCCAAACCACCATAACCTACGCCATCCATCAAACCTGTAAAACAAATTCAAACAAACAAAACTAGAACAAACCAAACCCACTAGTAAACAATCAAAGCATCATTACCGCCCCTGTCATCAGCCATTTCCCAAGCCCAAATCCATCACCCCCTAATTGTTCCCTAGTAATAGTAGACCACATCCTTCCCAGCACCACCATCCCCTGTCTTAATTGCCCATATCACCACCAATGTCAACAATCACCACCAAATGGTCACCCATGGCCACTGCCCGAACAAACAGTCCACCACAATTCGTCCTAATTTCAGCCCTCAAAACAACGACCATTGTTCACCACTCAACTGCAAACCCCAAGCCAACGCCCACCATGTCAAAAACCTTACCACCAAAAGCCCATCCATAAACACCACCTCTCTCTGCCGCCCACATTATCCACTACCTGCAACAGCCACGATTCACCACCCATAATGCCTGCAAAATCACCAAAAGGCATTCAATTGCTACCAACAGCTAGTCCCAATTTGAGTCGCCACCCTTTTTAACCACCAACAACCCAACCTCCATTGAGAGAACTCCCAATCACCCCATCGTCGTTTCACTGGTCCCATATCTCCCCTTCCTCTCCGTTCAGCAGAGATTTGTTTCTGTTGGCATCCAGAGATAAGACAACGAGAGTTGCAGAGAGAGGAGAGTAGAGGGTGAGAGAGATAGAGAGATTAGATGGGAAAGACAGAGATAATAGAGGGGGAGAGAAGGAATTAGAAAGTGAAGAGGGACGAACACAGAGAGGGAGAAGAGAAAGTGAGAGCAACGAAGAGAGAAGGAGGAAGAGACTAGAGAGAGAAATAGAGGAATCTGGAGGCAGAGGAGAACGAGAAAGAAAGAAATTGAATTTTGGGGGTAGGTATTCGGTGAAGAAAAAACTAGAGAGGAGAGAAAGGGAGAGTGAGAGAAAAAAAGAAAGAGAATTAGACTGAAAGAATAAGAAGAAAACTTCTAGGGAAGGGGGTAGTTTAATTTTCTAGTTAATTAGTTGTTAGTATTTTTTAAGTTAAAAACTTAGGTTTAATCAGTTTAATTCAATAGTTAAGTTAATTAATTAGATTTAGTTTATTTGAATTAGGTTAGTCTCCTTTAATTCAAAATTTGATTACTTGATTTGAGGGTGTTGTAAAATATAAATATTACTCTTTAGTCCCTATATTTGGATTATTGTGGATATGCTTAAAAGATTGCTGGTCTTCTACATTTAGGTCTCAAATAATTATAGATTGATCCCCCAGATTTTTACACTTTTTTTCAACTAAGTCCCTTAATTGCAATTTGGCATGAACTTGCTGGAATTTACATTTTGTACCCCCCGTATTGTTGAAATTTCATTTTTGCCCCTTTCCAATTAGTGTTAATTTATAGTTGTGCCCCAAGCTTACTTGAATTTATTATTTGGCCCTTAGATTTGCGAGAATTTGTTTTTAAGCCCTTAGTTTCATAGAATCTACATTTTTTACCCTAATTTTGTTAGTATCACATATTTTAGACTTTATTTCTTTATATCAAGGTACATTGACTTGTTTGATCATTTGGTTAGTATTTGTATCGGATCTTCAAAGAGGTATCCCTATTACTTGTTAAAATTTCTTTATGTGCCCGAATGTGCCCCAACGTGATTTTTTATGCATTATTTTTATTTATTTATTTATTATTTGTTTCTTATTTTACATACTTTTTGCGTGTTTACGTATTTAAGTTATTTAATTTTGAAATTTTATTATTTTGACAAAATTATAATACTTTGCATTTAGCTAGTCAATGTAATAGTTAGATTATTTTTTTCATAATTTTTTGCAAATTTTGTATTTTAGATAGCAAGTGTAATAGATAGGTCATTTTACTTTTTCCCCCTTAAAATTGTAGCTAACTTCCCCGGTGTAATATTTAGGACTTATTTATTTTTACGTGCTTATGTGCTTATATGTTTTACCGCTTTCTTTAGGGTTTTGCATCTAGATATCATGTTTACGTGTTATGTGCTCCTATGTGATCTTATATGTCTTTTTATATTTATTTGCTTTCAATTTATGCTTTATTGTTTTGATTCATGTTTTATCAAGTTTTGTTTCGTTACCACACTAGTCCAACGCTAGTTGTGGCTTTGACGTTTCCCCGCTAGTCCAACGCTAGTGGGAATCCCTAGAAAGGGCTAGTCCAATGCCAGACCCTTAGAGCATTTTAATATTAGGTGCATTCGTGTGCATTTTACATCCCACTTCACACATTGTAGTTTATTTTCCATTTTGCATGATTTTTATTATTATTATTATTATTTATTTATTTTGACGCATCTTTAAATGCATGACATCTAAGTTGCATCTCACTTAGAAATTAGGTCATTTTGTATGTTTCGACTAGAAATAGTCGTTTACTCACGTGGGAAGCAGTGGCGTACATGCCGTTCTCCCTTCCGTGGGTAGAAACATTCAGTCACGAGATATTAGTCCCCCGTACCCGTCATGTTGCATATCCACTTTCTTTCTTCACTTAATATATATTATTCTTTTCTTTTCTTTTTGTATCGCATTTTGCATAGACACTTGTGACTCTCTCGAGGTCTCAACTCGAGTTTCGCAACTAATGCAATAATCTCGACCAAGCTTCGACAGAACATCTCGACCCTTTCGATATCACATTTAGACTTAGGATTTGCATTCATTTAGATACATCCAAACGTGATAGAACTTAGGGTTAATTTACTAAAATTTGATTAAACCTCGCAACTAGCCTCGGCTAGGTAGAAAGGGTGCCTTAGGCGCGAGTTTTTGCCTTCCCTTTCTTCAAATGTGACTCCCAGACCTTTTTCTCTCGTTTTTCATAGACCGGAATCAGAAAAGGGTTTTAAATAATTTTTCTAAAATTTTACTTTTGTTTTGTTAAATGATTTTTTCGGGTGACTTGGTACACCCTAACTCAGTACTAAGTGGCGACTCCATTTTTTTAAATAAAACCCTTTTTCAAAAATTAGTTGACCAAAACTATCACACTTTTAGTCCCGGCCTTACTTTCTTTTGAAAATACCATTTTTCTTAAAATACACTTTTTTTTATTATCATAAACCTGATTTTCATCATACATGCACGGTTTTTTCAAAACTTATCTTTTCAAAAAGCGTCACCGGACTGGACTGTCGTTTTGAGACGCGACAGTCAACGACCTCACTGTGTCACATTTCGGGGCATGACAGCAACATGAAAGGAAGGAGACCATTTGAAGGTCCTCATTGGGAATTTTCCAACATGCCACAATCCCCTTGTCCAAAGCCTTAAGAAATCTGCCTCAATCTTGCACTGAATTAATACATGCCTCGAGTCCAAATGGCCAACAACCACATCACTCTTCAAGTCTAGTGCAGCACAAAACTTACGAACGGTTTTCTAGTTTCAACTTTCCATGGGAGAATTTACCAACAATAGCAAGTATAAAGGGCAAGGCAGCCATAGCAATTTCATTTTTAGAGAAAAACACAGCCGCCTTAGCTTTGAAGGTAGAGGCCTGCTTGATCTCAAAAGGAGTCGTGCAGGGAGAGAAAAGTTGCGAGAATGATTTCTTAGTCATTGGAGAGATCTATCCATCATCAGCCGGAGCGCTGGAGGTAGACGGCCAAGCCAAGGCTATGGCCGCCACCTGAGGAATTCAAAATTTGAAAGTTTGTTTTAAGTTCGGTCGAGAGAGAAGAGAAGAGAAGGAATAGGGTGCTTCGGTAAGAAGCCATCACATTCTAATACTAAGCATGTTTAGATTTCCAGTTTACATTTGTATTTGTTTTCACATTTATGTGAGTCAAAATTTGGTATTGTCTATGTCTTTGTCTGAAATCTCTGCGAGATTCCCGACAAAGAGGGCACAGTGTAGACCTCAAATTTTGACACACAATTTATTTTTTCTAACATTAGGGGTCATATTTCTACTTTTGGAGTCAAATTTCAATTTTTCGGTAAAATGATCAACATCAGCAATTTCAAGTGTCAAAATAGTAATTTTCGCATGTAAATATTTTTTTTCCCTCATTTTTGGAGTTCTAAATGTATATTTTTGTACTTTCATGCATGTTTTGAATTTTTGATGATTTTTCAGATTAATTGCTATTTTTCTGTGTATTTTGTCAACACTAGAATAAAATGGTCATTTTGTATTGCAAATACCATTTTTACCTATTTCGAGTCCTAAATTTATTTTTTAGGTTTTTAAGCATGTTTCTAAATTTTTCTAATTTTTTCGAGGACAATTGCTATTTTTCTATAAATAACACATTTAGAGGAAAAATAGTCATTTTGCACCCTAAACACATTTTTCACTAATTTTTGAGTTCTAAATTTATTTTTTAGGGTTTTAAGCTTATTTTTTAATTTTTGGTAATTTTTCAAAGCCAATGGCTATTTTTCTATATATTTCGTCAATGTAGAGGCAAATGGTTATTTCGCACTCTAAATGCATTTTCAACCAATTTAGGGCCCCAAATTCATTTTCTATATTTTTAAACCTATTTCTAATTTTTGATAAATTTTGAGGTCCATTGCCATTTTTTTTGTAAAATACCGTGTTCAGGGCAAAATAGTCATTGTGCAAAAGAAATGTATTTTGACCCTTTTTTTTTTTAATAAAATTTGTTATTTTCTGGTTTTTCTATTTTTTGGTGTTTTTAGAAAAATCATGACATTTTTTTGTGTCAAGAAATCATTTTTAGGGTAAAATAGTAATTTTATTGTTATGGGTTTTTTGCTCTTTTATTAATTACTTACGGATAAGATTTAGAATAATTCCTAAATCTTATCCCTTGTGCTATAAATATCTCATTTGGATTAAGTAAAAGAGGAGATAATAGAAAAAGCTAGTTGTAGACACCAAATTTTGACACACCATTTATTTTCAAACACTGGGGGGCATGTTTGCACTTTTTAGGACAAATTTTAAATTTTTAATAATTTCGGGTGGCAAAATAGTAATTTTTATCTGTAAATACTTTTTTCATTAGTTTTGGGGGTTTTAAAATTCACATTTCACTTTCATATGTATTTTTAAATTTTCTGTGATTTTTCTATATTTAATTGGTATTCTTTATATTTTTACCAGCACAAGGGCAAAATAGTAATTTCGCCTCACGAATACCATTTTAGCTCATTTTTAGTTCCAAATTTATTTTTTTAATTCTTTAAGCATTTTTTGAATTTTCTTGATTATTTCAGAGATGATTACTATTTTTTCTATGAATTTTCATTGCTCGACGGTAAAATCGTCATTTTACAAATTAAATTCATTTTTCACCAATCTTGAGTCAAAAATGTATTTTCCAGTGTTTTAAGCTTATTTTTAATTTTTGGTAATTTTTTGAGGTCAATAACTATTTTTCTGTGAATTTTTATTGCCCAAGGGCAAAATTGTCATTTTACAAATTAAATTTATTTTTTCCATTTTTGAGTCAAAAATGAATTTTCTAATGTTTTAAGCTGATTTTAATTTTTTGATAATTTTCTGAGGTTAATGGCTATTTTTTTGTGTATTTTCATTGTCCGAGGGCAAAATTGTCATTTTACAGTTTAAATTCATTTTTCACCAAATTTTGAGTCAAAAAGGCATTTTCTAATGTTTTAAACTTATTTTAATTTTTTTGATAATTTTCTGAGGTTAATAGCTATTTTTTTTGTGTATTTTCGTTGTCAAGAGACAAAATTGTCATTTTACACCCCGAGCGCGTTTCTATTAGTTTTGAGCTCTAATTTTTATTTTTGAAATCTACTGTGAATTATTTTTGAAAATTTAGAGATCGCTGTCATATTTCTTGTATTAATTTTAATTTTAGGTTTAAAAATATATTTTTTTAATAAAATTAACATTTTTTAATACCGGTGGCATTCTCGTTATTTTACAGCATTCTTGGTCAACAAGATAAGTGGCCTATAAATACTCTCCCTAATCAGTAGAAAAGAAAAAGGAAGAAAAAAACCCTAAAAACACTATTGCTTTTGTCCTCTAAGATCAAAACACACACTTCAACACCATAAGCACACATACTGGGTTACTGTTCACTTTCCGGTTACTGTTCATCGCCGTTTTCCTCGCCGTTTTCTGGAAGATATCACTGTTCATCGTCAGGTTCTCTGCCAGCTCCAAAAAGGTAAATTCTTACCTAATTTCCTCTTTATTATAATTCCTTTTGATTGATTCTTGTTTATTCTACTTTGATTTCTGAATACTTGCTTCAAAAAGGAAAATTCTTACGTAATTTTCTCTTTATTCTGATTCCTCTTGAGTTGAATTTTGTTTATGCTATTTTGATTTCTAAATGTCCGATTCGTTTCTGGGTCCATTTTTGGGGTTTTATTTTCTTTCTGGGTTCATATTTCCACCATTCCTTCCACCGTTTCTCTCCCCTCACTACCGGAAACTCCACCATCCTCCTTTCTTCATCCTCCACTGCCTTGCCTTCTCTCCTGCCCACTATCTAGTCCGGCCAGACACACCTCAACCACCTACTACCCAAACCTGCAAAGAAAAATTAGAAACAACTGGACAATCAATTGAAATTGCAACCATTTCCATTTAAAATCAGCAGCTCCATCCTGCAACGTTCCTCCCCTGTCACCAATCTCATCTCTCCATCACTCCATCTCTCTATCTCCAAACCTGCCAGAAAATTACAGTCATCCAATTAGCCAAATCTCACAAAACAATCACCAGATTTAGCTAGAATCAAAATCACAGACCATCCACAAAATTACAGAATCAACAAGCCACCACCGAACCCAGTAGATACCTGCAATTACCAAGCCAAAGCCACTACCCAAACCACAAAACCACTCGTATCAAAGCTCCACCTAAACAGCCATATTGCAGTTGAAACCACCCATAATCACTACCCCTATCAGCCACCTCTAGCAACATAATATCACCGAACCACCTTGCAAAACTAGTCCCCAAAAATCATCTAAAACAGCCACCAAATAGCTCAAGTTAGACCCAAATTGCAGCCCCCAAAATACTACCATTGCACTCCCAAAATTGCAGCTTCTCAACCCCTTGGCAGCCCTAAATCACCACCAAATCACAGTTAAATCAACTCCCGAAGCCCCAAACCGCACCTCCATAAACCTGTAAAAAAAAGGCAAAAAAAAAAAGAAAACAGCCCAATAACAATATTTTCAAGGTACAATCACAACCCACACACCGTCTGTTTAATCGTACCAGCACCAATCAACTAAAACCATAACCAAATCTCCACTTGGGAATGGATAGAAGATGGGAAAGAAACAAAGGAATGAGAGAGAGATGAGGCGAGTGAGTAGAGAGAAAACAGAGGAATAGAAACAGAGAAAAGAAAAGAGCAAGAAGAGAAAGAAATGAAGTAACAGAGAGAGGCTAGCGAGAAGGCTAGAGAAGCCGAGAAAGAGTAAAAATGAAATTGGGGCATTTTTAAGGCTTTAGTCATTTTGGTCAAAGAAGAAGGGATTTGGTGTTTTTCCTTTGATTGAATCGAGAATTTCAGATTTGTGGGACCAATGTGGGTTCAAGGCATTTTGCAAGAACCGAATTGCGAGACACGCTTCATTGACGGGAAATCACATTTCTTTATTTGATTCATATCTTATTTGTCTTGTTTGACTAATCTATTTGTTTATTTGATTATTGGGTTTGGGGGCCATGGTGCTTTGTCCGGTTTTTATGTTAGTTTGTTTTAGTTAAGTTAGTTTTTGTTTCTTCTATTTTTTGTCTCGTTTTGTTTTTCTTTATGTTTTGGGTTTCCATTAGTTAATTAACTTAGTTATTCAATTTCACTTTTTATTTATTTATTTATTTAGTTTTAGCATTTTAACTTTCTGAGTTATTTTACATTAATATAGGTATTTCATACTAGTCCCCTAAGTTTTGGTTCGACCACCATGTCCCTTAAAATCTTAGTTAAGCCCTTGGATTGTTATGAATTGACCCCCTAGGTCCTAGTTTTTTATTTTATTTATTTTTACACTGTCGCCCCTAGTTTACTTTAATTTTGCATTTGCACCCCTTAGACTTACATGAATTTTTAATTTTTACCCCTTAAATTTTATAGAATTTTATTTTAGTCCCCTCAGTTGCAAAACTTTACATGTTTACCTCAATTTGTCAATAGTTATATATTCTGGGCTTTATTTGATTATACTGAGGTGCCTTGACTTGTTTGTTCATTTTAAGTAGTATTTGTACCGGGCCTTCGAGAGGTATCCCTATTTCTTATTAATTTCTCTTTTATGTCCTCCAATGTGCCTTGCGTGATTTTTGTGCATTTTTATTCATATATTTCCTATTTTGCATACTCTTTTCTTTATGCTATCAAATTTTTAATTTTATTATTTCTAGAATTTTATTATTTAGACTAAAATGTAATATTTTGTATTTTAGCTAATCAATGTAACAGTTAGATTATTTTTTTTATATTTTAGTAAAAATTGTGTAATTAGATAGAAAGTGTAATAGATAGGGCATTTTTAATTTTCCCCCTTAAATTGTAAATCAAGCCCCCCCGGTTTAATAGTTAGGATTTATTTGCTTTTGCATGCTTATGTGTTTATTTCTTTTACTACTTTCTTTAGGATTTTGCATCTAGATATCATGCTTACGTGTTAAGTGCTCTTACTTGACCTTACATGCCTTTATATGTTTAATTTGCTCTTAACTCATGTTTTCTATTTAATTCATATTTTATGTTATTCCGTCCCCACACTAGTCCAACGCTAGTTGTGGTTTTCTCGTTTTCCCGCTAGTCCAACGCTAGTGGGAATCCCTAGAAAGGGCTAGTCCAATGCTAGACCCTTAGGGCATATTAGTGTTAGGAGCACTCGTGTGCATTTTTACATCCCACTTCACACATTTTTAGTTTTCTTTCCATTTTGCATGATTTTTATTATTATTATTACTATTATTTATTTATTTTTGACACATCTTCAAATGCATGACATCTAGGTTGCATCTTACTTAGAATTAAGACATTTGTGTGATCCGATTAGAAATAGTCGTCTACTCATGTGGGAAGCGGTGGCGTACATGCCGTTCTCCCCTTCATGAGTAGAAACATCCAGTCACGAGTTGTTAGTCCCTCGTACTCGTCATATTGCATTCCCACTTTCTTCGGTCATTTATTATCTATATTATTATTTTCTTTTCTTTTTGCATTTCATTTTTGCATTCACACTCGTGACTCCCTCGAGGTCTCGACTCGAGTTTCGCAATTAATGCGATAATTCCGACCAAGCCTCGACGGAACATTCCGACCCTCCCTAATACCCACACTTAGACTTAGGATTTGCATTCATTTAGATACATCTAAACGCGATAGAATTTAGGGTTAATGTAGGAAAATTTGATTAAACCTCGCAACTAGCCTCGGCTAGGTTGAAAGGGTGCTTAGGCGCAAGCCTTTGCCTTCCCTTTCTTCAAATGTGACTCCCAAACCCTTTTCTCTCATTTTTTCGTAGACCGGAGTCGAAAAAAGGTTTTAAATAGTTTTTCTAAAATTTTTATTTTTTATTTTGTTTAAACGATTTTTCGGGTGACTTGGTACACCCTAACTCAATGCCAAGTGGCGACTCCATTTCAAAAATAAAACCCTTTTTCAAAAATTATTTGGCCAAACCTGTCGTACTTTTAGTCCCGGCCTTGTTTTCTTTTAAAATACCATTTTTTTTAAAATACACTTTTTCTACTAAAATTTGATTTTTCTCACACACGCACGGTTTTCCAAAAACCTTTATTTTTGAAAGGGTTATCAGACAGGACCGTCCTTTCCGGGACGCGACAGTCAACGACCCCACAAGTTCCCTTTCCTTTACCCCACGATTTTTGGGGCGTGACAGGATTTTGGCGACTCCACTGGGGATCACTAGTGAGTACGAGCACTAGGCTTAATGACCTTTTCCTTATTTAACCTTTCTATTTCATCGCGTTTGGATGTTAGGATTGCATTTTTTCTTTTTTAGGTTTTTAGATTTTTCTTTTGCATCTCACACACTTCCCGTCTCTCGGCTACTTATGTAATGTATGCATGATTTATTTACTTATTATTGCTTTATTCGACCGCGCTTGCATTTGGGAGGGGGTCGGTCACCCTTAGAGCCCACGGTTTATCATTCTCTCCTCTCATAAGGAGCACTTCATACGTGCATTCGATGTTTTTACCCTTTTTCTCTTTTTGGTGGTTGTCACCCACCCATCCCGGTTAAGAATAGGATTGATCTACTTAGGCATGTGCGCGGGGCACGATGTGCACGTAATCATGTTTGGGAGATCACCCGAACTCTCGACTTAAGTCCATAAGTCTAGAGATTCGGGGACTTTTAAGATCCACTTGGACATGTGGCCGGGGCACGATGTGCACGTAGCAGTGTCTGGGGGATCACTCGAGCCACCGACCAAGGGGTTTGGGATTGATGACCCTTACCCTTAGGTCTGAAGACTTGGGAACTGACAGCCTAATTGAGTCTAGATGCATTAGTGAGCCCAACCTCATGCATCCATGTAGAATAACCTAGAGTAGAGTCAGCCTTACCCTGTCAGGTACACTAAGGCACGAGAGGAGGGAACCAACCTCCTTTATTCTTGTTATGCCATTTATTGTTATCTATGTGTATTATTTATTTTGCCAATGTGTTATGTGTTATTTGTTGAATAGGCTAACACAATTTCCTTCTTATTTTGATTGCATTCACAACCATATAATAAAGAGCCCTGGCATGGTGCTCTCGTAGAAAACTAACCTTCTTTTGGCACATTTAAATTTTATTTTCATCATTAATTTTTTCAAGAAAGATATAAATGGAATTTCATAAATTTTTTGCAAATTGCGTTTTGTTATAAATACCCAAGGGATCAATCATTG
Organism: Mitragyna speciosa; assembly: GCA_024721245.1. Taxonomy (NCBI): domain Eukaryota; kingdom Viridiplantae; phylum Streptophyta; class Magnoliopsida; order Gentianales; family Rubiaceae; genus Mitragyna; species Mitragyna speciosa. The sequence continues at coordinate 4,243,313 of CM045567.1, read as the reverse complement.
TGAATTTCGTAAAAATCCTGAAAATTCGATTTTTCATCTTGTATATTCTTGAATAAAATTGTAGTTTTTTAAATCCTTAGTTTGTAATTCCTTTTCAATGATTATTCATTCTTGTTGTACTTGTCAGTTTTATTCGAACCAAATTTTCTTAGAGTTAATAAATGCACGCGGGTGGTCAAATTTTTTTGCACAGCTTGTATTTATTCTTTTTCAAAAATTAACATGTCATTTTTGCTGTATCCCCTGCCCGCCCATCCCACATTACACAAAAATGATTTTAGCACATATTTCATTTGATTTTAATAAACTGACATTTTGACTTGTATATTTCTAAACAAAGTTGTGATTTTCTTTCAATGTTGTGTCCTGTAGTCTTATAGAGGCTCAATTTTTCAAGTAAATAAATTTCAATTCAATAATCTTTTGTACAATTCATGTTCCATTTTTCTCAAAGAAATTCTGCAACATTTTCAAACCTTATATTTTTGCATAGTTTTAACTTGCTTCAATAAACTGGCATCATACATTAGCCTTAGAAGGGGACGCCATTTAGGGAACCCCATGGTAGGAATAAGCCAACCCTGTTTCCCGTGGGTACATAACCCTTGTCATGGGAATTGCACGTTTACATTTCTATAAAACTCGAGAAGTAGGGCCTGTAGGTAAGGTATCTGACATGATAATGTGCATCAGATGGACCGGCCCCGACGCATCTATCAAATGTTAGCAGTCCCGCCAGAAGTCAAGAAATGGCCGACACTTCTCTCCTGCAGTGAAATCAATCAAGTGGCAGCTTTTCTAGGACCGATTGGTGATTTTAAAGACATAGAGGTAGATGGACGCATGGTAGAAGCTTTGGTTCACCTATGGGATTCTAGCTGTTCGACATTTAGGGTTGGAGGTTGAGAGATGACTATTACGGTCGAGGAGGTTGCCGGGTTGTTAAATTTAACAACAGAACATACAATGCCAGTGTTTCCAACTGTTTAAGGGAAGACCGGGTTTTGTCATTTCACTGGGTTAAAGGAATTGTAATGAAAGAATCAGATCAGAGCATAGATGTGAAATTCCTATTTGATCGATTCGCAGCAAAAGATGGGTTTGACCGACACATGGAGGACTCACATTTGCATCCAAGACGATATGGGAGCATAAACGACCGATGGTGTATGGGTTCGTGATGGCCGGCATTTATTTTTTCTCTAGGAGAGACAAAAAGATCGGGTTCAGGACCACCAAGCTTATGACTGATTTATTTTTTGGGATTGGGGGTCGAAGAGCATCTATAGTGCCGACTGTATTGGCAGATATATTTGTCTCATGTACAAATTGTCAAAGAGGGGAAAATTTCTTTCATGGATCAAATCAGATTTTATACATATGGACTATGGAACACTTCAAAAGGCGTTCACTCACTTCTAATAGTTTGCCATTGATCGAATATAACTGGATAGTCACTTATCACAAGAGAATTGACAAGAACGACAAACTGATGAATGCATCTGAATATTTGGGTTTTTTAGAGACATTGCTAGACAAGAATGTCAGATGGGTCTTAGATTGGACCGATTGTCTAAATCCAGCTCTACGTACCAAGTCGTCAGACTTCATACCTTTGTTAGGGACTCAGGGTATTGCTGCTTACACACCGAAAAGGTTCCTCAGACAGTTTGGACGTATTCAAGGTCTGCCACCCACGCCTAGATCTAGCCAATTTCACCATCAGTTTCGATAAAGGGGTTTATTCCGGACTCTATTCCAATGAAGACCCAAATCATTCAGGCTTAGGGACACACTATTCAATGATGACAGCATTATTTATGATCCACAGTCTAAGCAAAAGGGTTTGGTGACCCATCAGTACGAAGATTGGTTTCAGAGATGCAAAGAGAATAGACCTGCAAGAAACACAATCCGAGGAGGTAAGGAAGTTAATGGCTATCATCGAGGCGAAAGATAAGGAAAACTTGCAATTGAGGCAAGTCAGTGGAACGGAATAAGGAAATGGCAGAACAGAACAAAGAGTTGTATGAGAATGCTAGAGAGAAAAACCAGGAGATAAAGAGGAAATGCAGTGAATTGTACGATCAAGCAGAACGCATGAAGAACCCATACTTTAGAGAATCAAAAGATGCTACGATAGATAGGTTGAAGAAGTTTAATGATCTTGTACAAAGTCATCTTCGAGAAATGATGTAAACAATGTATTTAAACTTTAACTTTATCAATGAAAGTGTTTCATTTCAAGACGTTATGATTCAAAGTACAGGTTCGGTAAACAGGCCCTATTTCGAGAGGATTGCATTTCATGCTAGGTCTACCCTTGGCATAATAAGGGCTCCCCCTAGGACATGCATTGAAATTATTCACACACTTATTAACTTTAGTATTTTTCTTTTTCTTTTTCTTTTTCTTTTTGAGCAATGAAGACAGCACCAATAATGAAAGGATGACTGAATCAGTTTCCTCTCCAACATGTATTTCAGGTACTCTTAATCATAGCTTCATTCTACCGAAGCCCCATTTACACGCGGTCTCGTGCCAAATTGTTGCATATAAACATGAGTAACCGCCCGAAGTCTCCCGAAGTGCCCACGGAAAATCAGTTATCTGAGGTGACAGCACTGAGGGTCCGGATGAACGAAATGCTATCCAAAATGAACGATATGACTCAGGAGGTGTCTTCTCACAGTCAGATTATTGCATATTTCATTAGCAACATGAACAATGGTGGCTCTACCTCTAACGCACCAGCTAGTCATTTTGGTTAAAGAAGAAGGGATTTGGTGTTTTTCCTTTGATTGAATCGAGAATTTCAGATTTGTGGGACCAATGTGGGTTCAAGGCATTTTGCAAGAACCGAATTGCGAGACACGCTTCATTGACGGGAAATCACATTTCTTTATTTGATTCATATCTTTGTTGTCTTGTTTGACTAATCTATTTGTTTATTTGATTATTGGGTTTGGGGGCCATGGTGCTTTGTCCGGTTTTTATGTTAGCTTTGTTTTAGTTAAGTTAGTTTTTGTTTCTTCTATTTTTTGTCTCGTTTTGTTTTTCTTTATGTTTTGGGTTTCCATTAGTTAATTAACTTAGTTATTCAATTTCACTTTTTATTTATTTATTTATTTAGTTTTAGCATTTTAACTTTCTGAATTATTTTACATTAATATAAGTATTTCATACTAGTCCCCTAAGTTTTGGTTCGACCACCATGTCCCTAAAAATCTTAGTTAAGCCCTTGGATTGTTATGAATTGACCTCCTAGGTCCTAGTTTTTTTTTATTTTTACACTGTCGCCCCTAGTTTACTTTAATTTTGCATTTGCACCCCTTAGACTTACATGAATTTTTAATTTTTACCCCTTAAGTTTTATAAAATTTTATTTTAGTCCCCTCAGTTGCTAAACTTTACATGTTTACCTCAATTTGTCAATAGTTATATATTCTGGGCTTTATTTGATTATACTGAGGTGCCTTGACTTGTTTGTTCATTTTGAGTAGTATTTGTACCGGGCCTTCGAGAGGATATCCCTATTTCTTATTAATTTCTCTTTTATGTCCTCCAATGTGCCTTGCGTGATTTTTGTGCATTTTTATTCATATATTTCCTATTTTGCATACTCTTTTCTTTATGACTATCAAATTTTTAATTTTATTATTTCTAGAATTTTATTATTTAGACTAAAATGTAATATTTTGTATTTTAGCTAATCAATGTAATAGTTAGATTATTTTTCTTATATTTTAGTAAAAATTGTGTAATTAGATAGAAAGTGTAATAGATAGGGCATTTTTAATTTCCCCCCTTAAATTGTAAATCAAGCCCCCCCGGTGTAATAGTTATGATTTATTTGCTTTTGCGTGCTTATGTGTTTATTTCTTTTACCGCTTTCTTTAGGATTTTGCATCTAGATATCATGCTTACGTGTTAAGTGCTCTTACTTGACCTTACATGCCTTTATATGTTTAATTTTCTCTTAACTCATGTTTTCTATTTAATTCATATTTTATATTATTCCGTCCCCTACACTAGTCCAACGCTAGTTGTGGTTTTCTCGTTTTCCCGCTAGTCCGACGCTAGTGGGAATCCCTAGAAAGGGCTAGTCCAACGCTAGACCCTTAGGGCATATTAGTGTTAGGAAGCACTCGCGTGCATTTTTACAGTCCCACTTCACACATTTTTAGTTTTCTTTCCATTTTGCATGATTTTTATTATTATTATTACTATTATTTATTTATTTTTGACACATCTTCAAATGTATGACATCTAGGTTGTATCTCACTTAGAATTAGGACATTTGTGTGATCCGATTAGAAATAGTCGTCTACTCATGTGGGAAGCGGTGGCGTACATGCCGTTCTCCCCTCCATGAGTAGAAACATCCAGTCACGAGTTGTTAGTCCCCCGTATTCGTCATGTTGCATTCCCACTTTCTTTGGCCATTTATTATCTATATTATTTTCTTTTCTTTTTGCATTTCATTTTTGCATTCACACTCGTGACTCCCTCAAGGTCTCGACTTGGGTTTCGCAATTAATGCGATAATTCCGACCAAGTCTCGACGGAACATTTCGACCCTCCCGATACCCACACTTAGACTTAGGATTTGCATTCATTTAGATACATCCAAACGTGATAGAATTTAGGGTTAATGTAGGAAAATTTGATTAAACCTCGCAACTAGCCTCGGCTAGGTTGAAAGGATGCCTTAGGCATAAGCCTTTGCCTTCTCTTTCTTCAAATGTGACTCCCGGACCCTTTTCTCTCGTTTTTTCGTAGACCGGAGTCGAAAAAGGGTTTTAAATAGTTTTTCTAAAATTTTTATTTTTTGTTTTGTTTAAACGATTTTTCGGGTGACTTGGTACACCCTAACTCAATACCAAGTGGCGACTCTATTTCAAAAATAAAACCCTTTTTCAAAAATTATTTGGCCAAACTTGTCGTACTTTTAGTCCCGGCCTTATTTTCTTTTAAAATACCATTTTTCTTAAAATATATTTTTTCTACTAAAATTTGATTTTTCTCACACACGCACGGTTTTCCAAAAACTTTTATTTTCAAAAGGGTTATCAGACCGGACCGTCCTTTCCGGGACGCGACAGTCATCGACCCCACAAGCTCCCTTTCCTTTACCCCACAATTTTTGGGGCGTGACACTTGTGAAATTCCTAAATTTTTTCACACACTCACACACATTTTCACACACTCAATTCCTATACACACTAACACACCACAAAAACACACACTTGGATCTTATTCATACACAAACATAACAAAATCTCACCCACGAAGATTAAAATACAAACACAATCACACAAAACACACACACAAAAGAAGATTTAATTTTTTGTAGCCATTCAAGACCATCATTAACTAGGTAATTTCTTATCTTAAACCTTTATTTGTTTGATCTAGTTTTCTGTATTTTGTGCAATAATGAACCTAATTTTTTTTGTTTAAAAAATTTTGATTATCCATTTTAGAGTTTTTTTTTTGGGTTTTTTGTTCTTTGCATTTTCTGGGTTTCGATTCCTCCTTTCTGGGTTCATATTTTCCCCCCCTTCTTCCACCACCAGCAGTCAAGCCTACTACCTCATCCTCCTCTTTTCTGACCATAGGCATTTCACCACCTTCTCACCATTGGTTTTCTCTACCCAATCTTCTACTCACAGTCTTATCTCCACAACCCCAACTCACCGTCAACTCCAACCACCACTGTTCCACCGGAGCTCCACCCATCCAAATCCCTCCCCTGTCTCCACCAAGAAGGCCACTCATAACCACTTTTATTTATCAGTTAACAACACAACTTATAACCACTAGAAAAGACACAAGTCCCACAGCTTGCCCCTTCCTTTCTTCAACCTCTATCTTAGCCTTAAACCGCCTCAATCAGCCATAATCCTTTGCCTATACACAACCAGCAACCACAACCCCACTGAAATCCTGTCACACAGCCACTCTTCATCAACACCACCCTACTCTACTGATCCTCAGCCCAAGTAGACAACAAAAATCCATCAATGCCACCCTCCTACACTCACCCTCAACTGTAAGTCAACCATCGGATTCCCAAGCCCAAGCCACCAAAACCACCGTTGACAACTAGCAATCATTGAGTAGGAAAATCAACAGCTTCTCCATTCTCACTCACCACCATCATCGACAGAACCTTAGAAGCCCAAATCACAGCCTCCTCCATCGCACCATCAGTCCCCCACCTGACCAAAACCACCAAACCACACCTCCTGAGCCACCCCAAATCATAAACTAGCAACCGAACCACCTTCAACCACCCGTCATCACTACTGGAATTTTTTTAATCCACCACTTCCACTACCTGCAAAAAGAACAAAACCAACATACCATCAATAATCAAATCCCAGCCAAGACTCACCATTCACAACATCAGCAACCAGTCCACAACTATCTCCACCACTATTCAAGCTACAAGCGGCTATGAATTACCACTACCTCTGGCTCTCTCTGAGCACCGCTAACTACCTCACCAGCAACAGCAAACCAAATATGCCCCAATCGTTGTTTTCACTCTCCAATAGCACCGCTAGGAATCATAGAGCCATCCTCAATCTTCCATCACCACAACACCTTCACTTGGGGGAAGCGAATTTGTAGCTTTGAGGGGGAAGAAAAGGAAAGAACAGAATGAGGGAGACAGAGATGGTTAGAGAACATGAGAAATGATAGAAACAGAGATAATTTTTGGACAGGGAAAGAGAGAAAATAGTAAGAGAAAACAGAAAAAGAGAGGGGAAGAGAAAAGAACGGAGAGTGGACGAAAATAGAGAGATAGAGGGAGAGATAGAAAGAGAGAAAAACAAAAACGGGGGAGAATAGAGAGAAATTAGGAAAAATCAATTGGGAGGAAGAAAAAGAGATTGCTGAAGAATTGCAGAGAAATTTGGGGAAGTGAAGAAGAAGATAGGTTCAATTGAAAGAAAAAAGAAAGGGTAAAGTGTCTGCTTTGTGTTTCTTTCTTCTGGTTGCATGGCCGAGTGGGTTGGGGGTGCGTTTTAGTTTTAAGTTTTATTCTTTTTCTTTCTTTTGTTAATTTAGTATTAATTAATTTGTGGTTTGGTTCTTGATTTTTTATTTAATTTAGCTTTTTGGTTTAATTAGTTGGTTTTGTTAATTAGATTGACTTAAGACTCAACTCAATTAGGCATTTGATGAATTCTGGTTTGTTATTTGTTATTTTGGCCTAGTTTTACTTCTAGTTAATTCCTTTATTTGTTTCTGATTTTGCTTTAGCTTAAGTTTTAGTTTAATTAATTGATTCAATTGAGTTAATTAGTTTAATTCATTAATTTAGTTTTTATTATTATTTAGTTGGCATTTCTTTTTAATGGTTATCATTATAAGATAGGCATTTACACTTCAGCATTTAGGCTTCTTTGAATTGCATTAATGCGTCCCTCAATACTTTTGTTTAATGCAATTAAGTCCCCCATAGTTATAAATTGACCCCTCAAGTTTAGTTCTTTCAATTACGTCTTAATTCATAAAAATCATGCCTAGAATTTACAATTTTAACCCCAATTTTGTCTTAATTGCCGATTTTTTATTCTTTGATTAGTTAGAATTTCCAATTTTTACCCTTTAGGCTTTATAGAAGCTTGTCTTTAGCCCTTTAGTTTGATAGTATTTACATGTTATCCCTTAATTTGTTACTATTTAACGTTTTTTGATTTATTTCGTTAATAGTGGTGCTTTTAACACGTTTGTTCATCTTGTTAGCATTTAGTACTTGGTTTTCAAGCAAGGTATTCTCTCCACTTTTAGTTTTTCTTTTTTTTACGTGCTCCTGTGTATTTTATGTGTTTTTGTATGTTTATCTTATTTTATTTACTTTTTGAGCATTTATTTATTTTATAATATGTTATGTTTGTTTGTTCAAATCTTTAATTCTTAATTATTCGAAAAAAATGTAATAGATAGATATTTTTGCTATTTTGCAAGATTTTGTATTTAGGTAGCCAATGTAATAGCCAGACTACTTTCTTTTTGTATTTTTTTTTATAAATATTTGTATTCAAATAGACAAGTATAATAGATAGGTTATTTTACACCTTTTCCTTAAATTGTAGGCAAGTCCCCCAATGTAATAGTTAGGCTTGATGTGCTTTTGTGTGCTTTTGTGTTTGTTTGTTTTACTGCCTTCTTTAGGATTTTGCATCTATATATCAAGCTTACATGTTAGGTGCTCCTAAGTGATTTATATACTATTATATGTTTATTCATTTATATTATGCTTTTATTCATACTTAATTTGTGACGTCACAACACTACTCCAGCACTAGTTGTGGTCTTATCATTTTTCAGCTAGTCCAACATTAGTGGAAATCCATAGAGAATAGGCTAATTCAATGCTAGACCCTTAGGTCATTTTAGTGTTAGTTTCGCTTGTATACATTTCATATCATTTCACACACGATTTCTCTATTGTTAGTTTTTTTTCCACTTTTGCATGATTTTTATTATTATCATTATTATCTATTTTTAACATATGTCCTATGCATGACATTTAGATCATATTTCACATAGAATTTTAGGTCATTTATGTGACCCGACTAGAAATAGTCGCCCTTCTCGCATGGGAAATGGGTAAGTTTGGCCTCACGTAGGCCTTAGCATGTTGTTCCCTCCCTCCGTGAGCAGAAACAATCAGTCATGAGTTTCTTAGTCCCCCGTACCCATTATGTTGCATCCTCACTTTCTTCGTATGGCTTATTATCTATATTACTATTTTTCTTTTCTTTTTTGTATTTTATTTTTACATTCACACTAGTGACTCCTTCAACGCATTGTTTCGGGTTTTGCAAATAATGCAATAATCCTAATCAAGCCTCGAAGGGATATTCTGTCCCTTTCAACACCACATTTGGCTTATGATTTGCATTCATTTAATCACATCCAAATGCAATAGAATTTAGGGTTATTTTAGAAAATTTTGACTAAACCTCACAACTAGTCTTGACTAGAGAGAAAGGGTACCTAAAGCACGAGCCTTTGCATTCCTTTTCTTCAAATGTGGTTCCCGAACTTTTTTCTCTTGTTTTTCAAAGACATGGAGTCGTAAAAAGGGTTTTCAAATATTTTTTTAATCTTTTTTTTCTTTTGTTAATGATTTTTCAAGTGACTTGGTACATCGTACCTCTATACCAAGTAGCGACTCTATTTTTAACAAAAACCTTTTTTCAAATTATTTGGCCAAAATTGTCCCATTTTTAGTCTCGGCCTTATTTCATTTTTCAAAATACCATTTTTTTTTTCAAAAATGCACTTTTTCACCAAAAAACCTGATTTTCCCACACATGCACGGTACCCAAAATAATTTCAAAAAGGGTTTCTAACTGTTTCAGGGTGTAAGGCGCATCTTGTAGATTTTGAGAAAATTAATGTCATTAGCATACAAATCTTTAATCAATTCAAACAAGTAAGTTAGCATCTAAAGCATTAGTTAGAGTATATCAGCGCAATAATGCATCAGTTACTATGTTAGTCTTACCCCATATATACATAATGACATAATAAAAAGTCTCCATGAAGCCTATCTACCTAGCATGCCTCTTGCTCAACTTATGTTGTGAAAGCTATCTGCCTAGCATGCCTCTTGCTCAACTTATGTTGTGCCTTCAAGTACTTCAAAAACTCATGGTCAGTATGAATCACAAACTCCTTAGGGCTCAAACAATACTGCCAAGTTTCCAAAGCATGGATAAAAACATACAACTCCTTTCCATTGGTTAGATAGTTCAAAGTAGCACCATTTAGCTTCTCATTGAAGTATGTGATTAGTTTGCCTTCTTGCATTCACACAGCACCAATCTCCATACCTAAAGCATCATATTTAATTTCAAAATCTTGTCAAAATTAGGTAAGAGTAATAAAAGTGCACGTATGAGTTTGTGTCTGAGCAACTGAAAAGCTTCAGCTTGAGCTTCTTTGCAACAAAATTTCTCATTCTTCTTTATTACAGCAATCAATGGAGCGGTTACTATGTCGAAATCTCTCACAAATCGCCTATAAAAGCTCGCCAGACCATGAAAAATTTTCACTTCTCCCATGGACAAGGAGTAGACCAATCTTGAATCGCCTTTACATTTTCCTTATCAACATATATTGCCTAGGAACTAACAAAATAACATAGGAACACAAGCTAGCTGATAATAAAAGTTCACTCCTTGAGATTAGCATACAACTTTTCTTATTGAAGTACATCAAGTACATCCCTAAAATGACCAACATGCTCATCAAGACTCTTATTATATATCAAAATATTAGCAAAATAGGCAAATAAAATTTTCCCTAAGAATACAAGTGAAACATGATTCATCAACCTCATGAATGTGCAATTGCATTAGCTAGTCCAAATTGGACAACTAACTACTCATACAACCCATGTTTGGTTTTTCATGCTATTTTCCATTCATTTCCTTCCTTAATTCTAATTTGCCTTTTTAGATCTATTTAGTAAAAATGATAGATCCATAATGCTTATCCGGCATATCATCTAACTTAGGGATAGGAAAGTTATACTCTGCTGTAATTGCATTCACAACTCTATAGTCAGTGCACAATATTCCAAAAATCATCTTTCTTAGGTAGAAGATGAATGGTACCACACATGGACTTAAAATCTCTCGCATTCGCCCTTTATTCAATAGCTTTTCCATTTGTTTTTGGAGCTCCTTCATCTCTTCAGGGTTATTTCTATAAGTTGGACGAGCAATAAGCACCCAGGATAAGATCTATTTGATGCTTGATCCTTCTTATAGGTGATAATCTACTCAGTTCTTCCTTGGGGAAGACATCTTCATATTCTTGCAAGACAAATATAACAACAATAGTCAAAGACGAGTCAGGCTCGTTTGTAGAAAACAACACCTATTTGCACAAAAGTACAAACAGAGGCTGACAAGAACAAAACACTTTCCTGACATTCTTGGCTTTTGCAATTAGACTTTGTTTTCTCTCTTTTTTCTACCTCTAAAGTTGAATCTTACTTACCTTTTTCCACTCATTTATCTTGGCATTTTGATTTCTCACAACTTGCTCTTTGTTTCATCTCACACTCTAGCTCACTCTCCTCTTGTAACCTCACTTGATCTCATACGCTTGTTTTGAATGAGTGGTGCAAGAGTGACCTTCTTATTATTATGAACAAATGAGTACTTATTGGTATACCTATCATAGCTAATCCTCCTATCAAATTGCCATGGTTTGCCAAGTACAACACATGGATAGCCTGCATGGACGCCATATCATAAAGTACTTCATCTTGATACTTTCCAGTCCTAAATTGCACCAAAACCTACTTTACTTCTCATATTTCACCACTATTATTCAACCATTGCAACTTGTAGGGTCGAGGATGATCAGTCGTCGGTAGTGCTAACTTCTCTACCATCAGCAAACTTGCCACATTACGACAGCTACCAGTATCAATGATCAAACTAAACAATTTATTTTTAGTATAACATTACGTATTGAAGATATTCTTATTTTGAACCTCATCCTCCTTGATTTGCGTGGTCAAACTCTCCTTGCCACCAATCCCACCTCATCATTGGTAGGAACCTCTTCATCTATATCCATGTCTTCTTCTACTAAAGGTGGCATTCCCTCATATTCATCTTTCTCATCCATCAGTATATCTTCATTAATAACTGACATAATCATGGACTTCTAATTTGGGCATTGGCTTGCAATGTGATCTCTTGCTTGAAATAATGTCACGATTGCGCCCTTGAATTGGTTCTAGATGTGATATCCCACATTGGTGGGAGTAAGAAAAAAAGAATAGTATATAACATCCTACGTTTGGGCTACTAAATAACTTGGCTTAAGCATTTTGAACTCGTGGTTTAAAGTTCAAAAGTTATTGGGCCAGCCCAGACGCGGGATGTTACACTAGAGCATGATCCATTACACATTAAACTTCTTCCCTTATGGTTTCCATTATCAATTTAAAATCAAATGTCTCAAATTCTCCTTCTTTAGACATGTTTATACTTGCAAGAAAATTTTAGTAATAAAAATTCCTCATGAACTCCTCGTGTATCTACTCACATTGGTGTTTCACTCAACAATACACTCCAGTGTGCTCTCTAATTATCAATGGCTTTTATTCACCTCCCTTGAAGAATTTGGAACTCTTCTGTAGAAGCACAATTAACCCACTCATAAAACCAACACAAGTGAAGCTAAACACAATTGAAGCTACTTATAACTAAGTGTGACAATGATGCAATTTGAGATGCACCAATGCACCACAAGCTTGTTGAGGATGGACTGGTGTAAGTTGCAAGCATTCACATCATTCTCAAAAATTAGAACAATGGTTTTAAGGTGTAAAGGGCACCAATGTTGTTCAAGTATATAGCACTTGCTTATGCCATTCAAGAGCCAATTAGATGCACTTTGAAGGACACTTCGAACCTGAAATCTAACCACAAACAATGTTTGAAGGTCACTAAAGCATGAAAAAAGTGAAGAGAAAATGGACCCAAAGATGTGGTGCAAAGGAGCAAGGGAAATGAAGAAATGGAGAGGAAAGGATTTGGTAACAATGGCATACTTTAGTATTTTGGCAATAACTTTAGCTATAAAATCAAATCGAGATGATTCTTGATGCATTTGAAGCAAAAGGATATTCTAAAATTCTTGAGGAACAACAAAGTCCAATTCTTACATTTTTATTGCTAAAATTCCAAATTACTAAAGTATGTTTTCGTTGTGATGTTCTTCTGACAATTTCTCAGTATTTTGAGCATATCTCAGCATCTAGACTCCAAATGACCTTATTCCTATGGCATTTGAAAGCTATCTCAAAAGGCTACAGTTTCTTGTTTTGTGTAAGAGCTAATTTGACCTTCTTCACCGAGTTATTTGGCCAAGAATCAGATCTACGAATTGATCCACAGGGTACAGATTCACATATCAGTTTGAGGATTGTTGGTAGAAACTAGCCACACCCACTATTGACTTCCAATGAAATTTTAGAGAGCAGACGTGAGCTTGGCTGCCCACGTTTGGCCATCAAGCAGGTTTGCAGTTGGACTTTAGAAAATTTTTGGATTTTTTTTTCTAATTTTTAGTACTTTGCCTTATCTTTAAATTGTTCTAGGCTAGGATTTTAAATAAGTGCTTTTATGTCATTTTCCAATCAAGATGTGGGCTATAAATACAAAATTTTAATTTTTTTTTGTTGTGCTACCCTATTTATTACCTTATAAAAAATAATTTTTGAAAACTCGAGATTGAATCAAGAACAAATCAAGAATAAATCAAGACAAAGAAACAAGATGATTTAATGAATTTTTTGAGAAAAAAATCTTGATTTTCTTTTGACATTCTTGAAATAAAGATTTCAAAGATCACTTTCTTGATTGTAGCATCCATTCAAGAACAACTTATTTTCTTTTTCTTTTCTTTTATTTTTCAACGTGCTTTCTTTTTTTTTTTCCTTTAACAATCAATCATACATATATCTTACAATCAAATAGACCATTATGAAAATACCAACATTTTTACCCTTGATTAATGTTGCAATGCATAAGCTTTTCTGATGATCTTCAAACCTACAAAATTAAATAATAGATTTTGGTACCCATACCTTCTTGGGTTCAAGAATGTTACCATAACCTTTCTCAATCCACATGGTATTCATGCCTAATTTAATATTTTTCTTAATATGGTATTCTCTTTGCATGTAACCATGTTGGCTACAAAATGACAAGTAACATTAGGATCTCTAATAAAATTGGACTTGATAAGTAAAATACCATTTTTCTTGAAAGTGGAAAACTTTTACTCACAAAATTGTATCTAAAAGCTTTCTTTTCACAAATCTTTTGTTTTTCACTTTGGAAAGATTTTGAATGCTCGTCAATTCTCTTTTTCAATAAATTCTGCTCATCTCTCATTTTCTCATAAAACTTGATTTTTCATCAAATTTCTTTTACAAAATATCATTTTGGCAATCAAGAACAATTTTGCATTTTCTAAAATCATCATTTTTCTTTTTCAACGTGATTTTCTTGAAAAATCTTTGAGTTCTCATTTAATAAAACATTTTTTTTTGGTTTTGAAAACTTTATTCCTAGCATGACTCTTTAAGATTATCTTGCAATTTATGATAAATGCCTCCGTATCATCATCATAATCACTATTGCATTCATCATGAGAAGAGTCGTTTAATGTTACCTTATTATCTCTAATAGCCATAAATGCTATTTGTGCCGTTAGAACCTCATCTTCAATTTTTTTATCGGAGCTGTAATCTTCCCAAGAAATTTGAAAATTGTTAAAATGCTTTCTTCTTTCTCCTCTTTCTTTATTTATGCTTGAATTACCTCTACCAATTCTTCTTTTGTTGATGAGATATTTCTTGATCCCCTTTGTGATGAGAGCTAGATCACTCTCATCCACATCATCATCTTTCTGCTCTTGAGAAGCTTTGAATGCAATGCTCTTCTTGATCCTTGCTAATAAGTGTCAAAGTAGTGCAATATTTAGTACTATTTAGGCTAGGTTTTCTAGGGTTTATCATGAGTTTTTCTCTATTTATTTGCTATTTCTTTTTAATTTTGAGTTCAATAGCTAAATAGTGTGTAAGTGCTATTTACTTATGTGTTCTTGTATTTCTATGGGGTTTTCACAATTCATTAACAATTTGAATCACTTTGGATGGCAATTGGATTGTATTTTATTGAAGTTGGTGATGGGTTGAAGTCAAGAATTTATCAAAGTGGAGCATAGGATCGAAGGTGTGACACTAAAGAGCAAGAAGAAAGGGTTTTGTAGCATGATATATTTTAGTGTTTTGGCAATATCTTGAGTTAGAGATATTGGATTGGGATGATTCTTGATGAATTTTGAAGCTGAGACAATGATCTACAATTCATGTATGACACCAAAGTCTAGTTCTCACGTTTTTATGGTCAAAATTCCAAGTTATTGAAGCTCAATTGTATTGTGATACTCTCTTGACCATTTCTTGGTACTTTGCACATATCTCAGACTACAGGACTTCAAATTACATGGATTTTGTGCTGTTGGAAAGCTAACACAAAGGGTTATAATTCCATATTTTGAGAAAAGGCTAATTCTACTATCTTTTTTACTACATCTACACCGCGGTTACGGTCGCGAGCACGATTAGAGAATGCAGAACATGAGCCATGGCCACGTCTCAAGGATGTCCATCCACGACTGGTGGCAAATTTCTACGATTTCTCAACAGCAAGTGGTGTGAATTGGATAGATTTGCAGCTATCATTTTAAAAGCGTCTCCCTTGTATTTCATATCTTGGAAAACAAATAATAGGGAGTTCTAAACCCTAATCAGAGAACTTGACACATCTTACACACATACATACATCTAGAGGGATGCAGGAAGAAAAGTAAGAGTAGATGAGCAACTCAAGGGCTTCAATAGTGTAAAGCAAGAAAAGACTTTATCAAGATTTAAGGGAAGATTCAAGAATATTGTATACGGATGAGTCTTTTTTATCTTATCTTTTTTTTTTGGCAAAAACCCCGTACACGGGGGAGGGACCCCACCCCTTTTTATTTTATTAAGCAGGAAAGAACAAATGAGGGTTACAAACCAGTTACAATAGGAAAACAGAAAAATAGGAGTACTTACTCCTTTACAATGAAGTTTCTAACTTGAGAAAGACCTAAAATATCAGCATGTACCAATCGTCTTACAGTTACAGGGAGATGGTGCAAAGAAGGGAAAAAAGTATCCTGGGTCAGGTCCAAAGACGCTAGACAATCCGCTGTTGCATTTGCTTCACGATAAATATGATGAATATTAGCATTAACCAAGTCCATACATTTTTTGATTGCCCTTAAATCATAACACATGCTCCATCTTCCCACTGAATCTTCTAAGAGAAGCCGTACAAGAGACCAAGAATCCACCTCCACCATGATGTTAAACATCTTGTGCTGTACACATAACTGAAGACCGTACAAAAGAGCCTTGCCTTCTGCTTGTAACACGTCAACATCCCCAAATTCTTTGTAAAAAGCAAACACCACCTTCCCCTCAGTATCATGCAAGATACCCCCTCCTGATCTCTTTGTCTCTCCTATGCTTGCATCCGTGTTGAGCTTAAAGTAACCCGTACTTGGCCTGCTCCAGCTTACTGACCTCACCTTTATTTGTTTCCTTGGCTTTAATCCAAAGAAGTCAGAAATATAACAATCTTTCTCCAATTGGGCATTAGACACCTTTGTAGTAGACTCTATCAACTTTAAGTAAGAATTGACCTCCCAGATGATCATTTCTGCATGGAAAGGATTTCCTTGAAATCGAGCTCCATTCTGTGCCTTCCAAATGAACCAGCAATATAACCAGTGGAATAGCCCACTGGATGTGACTAGAAGTTGGTGCTGACACATACCACGTCATTATCCTCGATGCCATACAAAGAGTAGAGGTTTGATGTAAACCCATGGCTCCTCCAAAATGATTCCAAACTCGATCAGCAACCACACCATCAAGAAACAGATGCCGTGAATTTTCCCCATTAAGGAGGCAATAGTTACATCTAGAAGCCAAATTCAAACCCCTTCTTTGCAAACACATGTCTAGGGGAACATAATTAAAGACAAGGCGCCATACAAAGAAAGAAATTTTTAGAGGAACTAGGGGGCACCATATTACCTTAGCAACAACGGAGCGAGACCTTCTTTGTCTTGTGAGATCCCATGCAGTCGCTAAAGAGAATTTTCCATCCGAAGAACGTGACCAAATGGGGATATCTGGTTTCTGAGGCTGAATCGGAATGTTCATAATTTTCAAAACCACATTTTCCGGCACCCACATCCTCAACTTTTGAACGTCCCATCCATTCGAATCAAAAAATTCCGCGACTAAAAAATGTGGGGGGTCATGCTGCTGTGAACTCTCTATTAATGGATCATCACCACACCATCTATCAAGCCAAAAATCGATCATCCCCTCACCTATACACCATCGGATGTGCTCCTCTGCCTGTCTCTCGGATTTCCATTAGTCTCCTCCAGGTTACACTGGGTCGCTTCTCCTCCCTATACAAAGGATGTTCATCGTGAAAATACCTTGACCTCATAAAATCTGCCCACGGGGAACCCCCAGTCTCAATTTCCACCTAGAGCTTGATGGAGAATGCTTTCACCATATCATCTAGCGCCCTGATCCCTAGTCCACCCTCCTCAGTAGGATAGCACACCTTATGCCATGAAGCCCAATGGATACGCTTCTCATTGGCACCAGCATCCCATAAAAAACCACTAAACAATGTGCAAAGGGATTTCAACACCCCTACAGGAGGCTTCAAGATTTGAAACAAATGTAAAGGCATAGAGTTGAGCACATGCCGAATGAGAATTATCTTACCTCCTGATGACAAAAATCTAACACTCTAGAGTTCCAGACGCCTCCTAATCTTGGATAGAATATCGTCAAAAAGAACACATTTCAACTTCCCCTTGGAAATAGGGACTCCTAAATATGTAAATGGCAGATGTTTCCTGATAAAACCTAGTGATTTCTCAATCATACCCAAGATCCTCGGAGGAGTCCTTTCTGAAACAATAAAAGCACTTTTAGACACATTCACCCGTTGACCAGATAGCTGTTCATACTGCTCAAGAAAACCCTTCACCATGTCTAAAGCAGTCTGAGAAGCTCTCATAAACACCACAATGTCATCAGCAAAAGCAAGGTAAGGCACCCTGGCACCGCCTAACGAAAATGCACATCTAGTGTCCTGCTGAAAAAGATGCTCAAAGCCCCCTGCCTAAGAATTCTGATGCAACCAGGAAAAGAGCAGGGGAAAGAGGGTCACCTTGCCTTACTCCTCTAGAAGATTTGAAGAAACCTGCAGACTGGCCATTTATAAGGATTGAAAACCAATTGTTCGATAAAATCCTATAAATTAGATCAACCACCCACTCGTGAAAACCAAAACGCCTTAACATGAACAACAAAAATGGCCACTCAACTCTATCATAAGCCTTTTCCATGTCTAACTTGAGAATTAAATTCTGATTCTTTAGCTTCCTATCTAGATGGGCCACCATCTCTTGTGTTAGTAACACATTATCCATTAAGCTTCTTCCCAAAACAAACCCCGACTGCCATTGAGAAATAATGTGTGGGAGCACCAAGTTCATCCTGTTTGTCATAATCTTAGATATGATTTTTGAGCTTGTGTTGCACAAACTAATTGGGCGGTAATCCTTCCAATGCATGGCGCTAGATTTTTTCTGAATCAGAATAATCATCGAGCTGGATATACCCCTAGGAATGTGAGCTCCTCTAAAGAAATCTTGAACAGCTTCTAGCAAATCATTTTTGATAATGTCCCAGCAATGTTTGTAGAAAGCTACTCCAAACCCATCCGACCCTGCACAACTCTGGTCATCCAAGGCAAACACCACCTCCTTAACCTCCTCCAGGGATGGAATCTTACATAACTCCTCATTCATTTGTTGAGTCACTTGCGGGACTTGGAAGGGAAGACCATCCGGGAGTTGTATTTGTCTCTCTGATTGGAAAAGGGAGGAAAAGAAATTGACTGCCGACTTCGATTTCACCAATGTCTTCAATCCAATCAGAAGAATCCCCTTTGATACGACCAATGAAGTTATCATTACGTCTTTGATTTACCACTGCAGTGGAAAAAGGAAGTATTTGCATCCCCCTCTGCTATCCATTTGATTGCTGACTTCTGTCTCCAATACTCGCACTCCAAGGATCTAAGGTGGTTATACTCCGCCCTGGCCTCGCTCCACTGGGCTCTCGCCACCTCAGACCTGCTCTGATCAAAATGACCCTCCAAAATTGCCATTCTCTCATATGCTTGTTGTGTCCTATCCACCACATTGCCAGTGCACCTCCTTGTTCCATTTTCTTAAGGCTGCTGCCGAAACTTGGAGTTTACGGAAAAATCGAAAACAAAGGGGCTCCCTCAATGGGTTGATCCCAAGCACCGTTTACAGTGGAGAGGAATTGGTTGTGCTTACACCATATGTTCAGGAAACGAAAGGATGAAGGTTTCCTTTCAGTATTTCCTGCCCTTATGAGTAATGGAGAGTGATCAGATCTCCCCCGAGCAAGATGAGATACCCTGGAAGCATTGTACGCCGTATGCCAACAACTGTTGACTAAAGCTCTATCAAGTCTCTGCCAAACCCTTCCATTTGTCCAGGTGAAGGCCGAACCATCGAATGGAAGCGACGAAGACACGAGCCCATTGAATTGCTATGTTGAACTCACTCATACTCTGAAAGGAAGGAGGCCGCCCCCTATTCTCTCTTCAGTTGAAGAAATGATATTGAAGTCTCCAACCAGTACCCAAGGTAGATCTTCCCTTAGCGACTCCATGATCTGCCAAAGAGGTCTTCTCTCCACCCTATTGCACCGTGCATACACAACTGAAACATGCAAAATCTGACCAGAAGAAAATGTTAAACGACAATGTACCAACTGTCCAACATGCTCAACAAATGTGCAGCCAATATCCCTTTTCCAAAATAACCAAATTTTCCCATTCAAAAACACACTCCCATAATCAAACCCAAGAGTCCTAAGTAGAGAATTTATTTTGCTAGCTTCCGAAAAAGGTTCTATCAACGCTAAGAATCTAACTTTATTCTTCCTACAGATATCTGATAAGTAACGTAGAGAATCTCGTTGGGAAGCTTCACGAATATTCCAGACAAGTAAATTAAGTGGACTTAACATGAGAACGAAGGGAGTACTTAGCTTGTGATGAAATCTGCTCCCTACACCACTGCCCAGCTTGAGATGATTTCTGTCCCGCATGTTTGGGGGGTCTCCCAGGCTTTCTTTTAACCAGTCGAGCCAGCAGAAGGCTGTCTTCCAGTAGCTCCCCGCTTACGAGTGAAGAAAACTTCTTGTCTAGAAGTTGTTTGAAATCCTATAACTCTTCCTTTGTTGCTAGAAGTTCGATATCTCCCCCTCCTTTTGAAAACTTAGAACACATTTGATATTGGGTGGGAGAGTTTGGAGGCGAGAGAGAGCGTCTGTGCCACATCCGGAAGTAGGACCTGTAGGCTTCTAGTCGACTTTGAGCTGTGAAGTATCTTTTTGCTATGCCGTCGTCATTCCCGATCTGCATAGAAGGATGTTCGGCAGGCGCCTCATGAAGGATAAGGGGCAATCCTTCCTCTTGCCTTACAGATTTCTTCACTTGGTCACTGTTGTTCTCACTCGACTTTTTTGCAAGTAACTAACGTTCCAGGGTGAGTCTCCACCACACCAATATCTGATCTCCCACCATCAGCATCCTGATCCGTAGCTTTGGGCACAAAAACTTGCTTGACTTGTTGATTACCCTCCTGAACTCCTTTTTTGCTTTTCAACTCAGGGAATTTTCGATGACATGAAACTTCTTTGTGGCCAATCCGAGAACAAAACTGGCAGTACGCTGGAAGATTATCATATTCTATTGTTTGCCAAAATCCAAACTCTTCATCCCCAATCTAGATTCTTTTCTTCAAATCAATTGCTACATCCAACTCAACAAGAACACGAGCCATCGATGGTCGTTTCAATGACAAAGTAGCATTGTCCACCTTCAAGGGACAGTCCCAGTAGTGTGGCAAATCTGTATAACATTCTCAAGTTGAAAAAGGGCAATGGAAGGCCAGGAAAACTCAACCAAACTTGGAACAACGAATGACTCATGATCTGGATGAAAATCAAAGGTCCATTTGGAGAGAGTCATGGGACAATTCTGAATGAACCACGTTTGCCTGCAAAACAGTCTTGTGTAGTCCTCCTCCAAAACAGGTCTCAGCAGAACATGCTTTGCATCCAAAAGGCCGACTGGGCACTCCCCTTTCAGTCCTAGTGAATACCACAAATTTTCTGATATGCTCCAGTGAGGGTCTGCCTGAACGAAAACTCTCCGACCAGAGAGTTCTTGAATGGTTGTGAGATTTGAATGAGTTCTTGTCGAGAAAGCTTAAATGCTTGTTCCCCCTTGTGTGTAGCATAACTCCCAATCTCCACATTGTCTCCCGCTTCAGCATTTTGGGAGAGAATTGCAGCAAATGTCTTATGTAGGCCGAGAAGGACCTTGCCGGCTGTGATGGTTGCCCTCCAGCAATGATGGAGGGCATCCACTGGTGGATGAAGGAAACCCTAATATTCAAAATTTGAAGGTAACGGAAGAGAGGAAAATTAGGAGAGAGAAGAGAGAAAAAATCAAGAGATAAACTATTAAAAATTTTGATAAGTGAAAAATTTGTCAAGATTAGTATATATGTTATTATGTATTTTTTATGTATTTCTAGTAGAATTATAATACTTTTGGCTTCAAATAACTTGTTTTTATAAATTAGGAATACTTTTGGCTTCAAATAACTTGTTTTTATAAATTAGGGCTTTCTTTCCCAGATTAGGGTTTTGACTCTAATTTGTTACTTTCAACAATTTAGTGCACAATTCTTTTATATATTTGCAGATTCATCACACTTAATCTCAATTGGGACCAATGGAAGTTAAGTACAATCAAAATCAAGGTGATTAATTAGATTGAACAAATTGGAGAATTATTGAAAAATTAATTGTGCAAAATTGAAAAAATTGGAAAATTAAGCAAAAATGCGTGAAAATGCATGCAAAAGGACCAAAACATGTGCAATAACAACTCAGCAAAATTTGACACAAGTGGGCCAAAGTATTGGGATCTGTGGGTCATGAAATGCAAATCACCATCCACGGATCGTCTCTAACTGTTAGTTTTAAACTGCTGCAACTTGCTTTCTCTTCCAGCTATTTTTGCAGACTTTGTAACTGTACACAGGGTTCTGCAAGTTGTAGAATTCATTGGGAGTACAAATGAAGACTTTTATGCCAAGGAAGACCATCAAGAAGGATCTTCATCATTCCCATGCATTGAATGTAGTAGCAAGTTAAAAAATGACTTGTAGGATCCTTGATTATAAATAGAAGTCATTTGTAAAGAGTTAGAGACAGGCAAAGTTAGAGAGCTTGCAGAGAATTGCTAGAATTCTCATAGTCATAATAGAGATATTGTGAGTTTCAGAGAATTTCTTGTTAAAAAACCCTTGTAGCTACTTTTGTGGAAGGAATACAAGTTCTTGAAGCCATTCCTCTATTGAATAAGCTTGCTTTTACTTTGTATCTTTCATTCATCTTGATTGCTGTGGCTAGTTGTCTTCGATTCACATGTTTTGACTTGAAAACAACTATGTTGAGCTAAATTCCTACTTCTAGGATTTTGATGAAACTAATGAATCAATATTAAGACTTGTAGTAGATTGAACTTTCCATTCGTTGCTTTAGTTTCTTCAAATCATTCAAGTTTTTACCTTTGTATTTGAAAGGCCATCACATGCAAAGCATCTTAGTTGTTAAGATTCAATTAAGTTTGATCTTAATAATGGAAATTGAATATTTGATCTTAAGTACTAACACATGGAAATAGTGTTATGCTTATGAGGATTTAATGAAGCAATTCATGCATGTAAAGGCAACTTTATCATGGTAGTAGGTAAGTTGAATCAATTCATTGTGAAAACAATTTTTGATACAAATGGAATTGCATTCCTAAACAAGACAAGTTCATATTGTCAAGTTATTAATCTCTACACCTTAGTCTTGATCATTAGCGGATTCATTACCCTAAAACTTATTCATAATTGTTTTTCTACAAGAAATCTTGCATTCCTATAACTTTTTCTTGTTTGTTAAATTTTAACTAATTCATCTTGTTCAATTAATTATTGCTTACATACTAAAGAAAGTGATAAAACTCTAGTAATTGCACTTAGTTGGTTCCTTGTGGGATTCGATCCTAATTTCCTATGCTACAACAACCCGTATACTTGCGGTAAAAGTTGGGAGATTAGGTTTTATTACTTGACTTTTGTGTATATATTGCTTTGATTTTCTACACCTAATCTACACCATCTCTTATAATTGTGAATTGAGTTGTGTATGATTTAGATGGCATGAACCCTAGATTCTTATATTTATGACTTTATTCTTGATTCAATGAAAGAGCCATCTTTTGCTTAGATTTGTTCATGAGTTCATATTTGATTTGGATTGGGATTTGCATGTGTCCTTTAATTCAATTATTGATTTTATATGGGTATATCAAGAGATTACACATATGATTGGATCACTTTATGAATAAAGAGAACTTGAATGAATCACTAGAGAAGGATTACTAATAATTGTCAAAGTGTAGTGGTTTTTAGTAGTATTTAAATTAGGTTTTTTAGAATTTTTTCATTAATTTCTATCTGTTTACTTCTATTTCTTCTTATTTTTGAAGTTGAATAGCTAAATAGTGTGTGTAAGTGCTATTTACTTTTGTGTCTTTGTATTTTATAGGGTTTGCACAATTCATTACCAATTTGAATCACTTTCGATGGTAATTAGATGATATTTTGAAGGATGATTTGATGTTGGTGACAAGTTGAAGTCAAGAAACCCTCAAGTTGGTGCAAAAGAATTAAATGAAGAAAAAGAATTGGAAAGGAATGAGTTTGGCAGCATAGACACATTTTAGTGTTTTGGCAATAATTTCAGCTACATAGACACATTTTAGTGTTTTGGCAATAATTTCAGCTAGAGACATTGGATTGGGATGATTCTTGATGCATTTTGATGCTAAGACATTGATCTATAATTCATATGAGATATCAAATTCCAATTCTCACGTTTCCATAGTTAAAACCAAGTTACTGAAGCATATTTTTATTGTGATGCTGTTTTGACTAATTCTTAGTATTTTGACTATATCTCAGCCTACAAACCTCTAAATGACTTGATCCTCGTGTATTGGAAAGCTATCTCAAAGAGCTACAACTTTAGTGTTTTAGGAAAAAAACTAATTCGACCATCTTCAAAGTGAAATCTGACATAGAAGTGAAAATGAAGTCTTTGACCTGAGCGGTGGCTGGGATCAGAAAGTAGCCAGTTGGGAGCCACAAGCGCAACCGTGTCGCAGTTGGTGCTGCGGCTCCACCTTGTCAATTCTGCAATTTTTCCCTTTTTGGGGCAATTTTTAAGTGGAGCAACCCAAGCTTTTTAGAAGAAGAGTGGTAGCCATCCAATGGTCTCCTAAGGTACAAAAAACACACTTTTACACACATCTAGAGGGATGTAGGGAGAAAAAAGCAAGATTAGAAGGACAACTCATGAGCCTTAATGGTGAAAACAAGAAGAAAACTTTTTCAAGATTCAAGATAGTTGCATGAGAATGAGTTTTCTTTATCTTTTTTTCTTATTGTTTTTTTTTAATTAGCTAACCCCATTTATGGGGGAGGATGCCACTCCTAAATTTTATTAATTAAAACCAAAGAGAGGGGAGATATAAACCTTACCCTCATAAGTACAAAGTAAGTGCATAAAACTCAACAAGTACAAAAAGGAGTACTACTCCCTTACAATAAGATCAAGGTTTACATCTATGAAAAGAATAGAAACCTAATCTGTCTAGTCTAGATTCTCCTCTTGCAGCCCTTGGAAGATCTTTCTCTTGAAAAATGATGGAATCCCTGTGATGATCACAACCATCTTTGGCTAAAACATCTGTGACCTTATTAGCTTCACAATACACATGTTTAAATGTAAGAAAATATGGCAAAAAGTGAAACAACTCCTCAATATCCAATGCCACACACCATGGGGCCTCAAATTGTTGTTGCAATACTGAAATAAGCACCTGAGAATCGCATTCCATCTTTCATACCCAAGACTAACACACTTTTTTACTCCAACAAGTAAGGCTTTAACCTCGGCAATCATACTACTACCATTCCCAAAAAAACATGAGAAAGCAAAAATCATTTTTCCTTTAGAATCACGCAATATTCCACCACCACCACAAGGGCCTGGATTCCCTTTACAGTAACCATCCGTATTGAGTTTCAATTCCAACAAAGGTGGGCTAATCCATTTTACCAGTTTAACAGAGAAGGATTTTTGAAGGCCTTTAACTGAAAGCACAAAAGAGGGCCACCTATCCTTGGCCACCACAACTTTATTAAATCTACAATTAAACACCTCTTGTATTTCACCAACAATGTTAAAAATTAAAGTACCAAAGGGCAAAAGCTTCCCTTGGAATCTCACCAAATTTCTCCATTTCCAAATATGCCAGCATATAATCAAATGACTAATATGAAGTAGATAGGCATAATATTGATTTTTAGTCTCCTCCCAACTTTTCACTGAAATAGGCTATGGATCTTCCTTCTTGCATCAACGCCGCACCAATACCTACACCTGAGGCATCGCATTATATGTCAAATACTTTATTAAAATCAGGTAAACCTAAAACTGGTGCTCGCGTGAGTTTTTGTTTGAGCAGTTGGAAGGCCTTATCTTGTTATTCTCCCCAATAGAACTTTTCATTCTTTTTGGTAACAAATAGTCAATGGGGCTGCTATGGTGCTGAAATCCCTCACAAACCTATGGTAGAAACTTGCCAACCTGTGGAAACTTCGCACCTCTCCAATTGACCAGGGTGTTTGCCATTCTTGGATTGCCTTTATCTTGTTCTCATCAACTTGCACTCCAAGTTCACTAACAACAAAGCCTAGAAACTCAACTTGGTTAGTACAAAAATCGCACTTGTTAGGATTAGCAAAAAGCTTTTTCCCTCAAAGTACATGCAAAACATGCCTTAGATGCTCAATATGCTCTCCTAGACTCTTGCTGTAAATTAAAATGTCATCAAAATACACGACGACAAATTTTCCTAGAAAATGCCTTAAAACATGATTCATTAGTCTCATGAATGTACTTGGTGCATTTGTAAGACCAAAAGGCATGACAAGCCATTCATATAACCCATGTTTAGTTTTAAAGGCTGTTTTTCATTCATCCCCCTCCTTAACTCTAATCTGATGGTACCCACTTTTCAAATCAATTTTTGTAAAACTCACTGACCCACTAATCTCATGTAACATATCATCTAGTCTAGGTATAGGGTGACGATATTTTACCGTAATAACGTTCAGAGCTCGGCAGTCTACACACATTCTCCATGTGCCATCTTTCTTGGGGACCAAAATCACTAGTACAGCACACGGGCTAAGACTCTCTCTCGCCCATCCCTTCTGTAGCAACTCATCAACTTGTTGTTGGAGTTCCTTTGTCTCCTTAGGACCCATCCTATATGCTAGCTTGTTTGGCAAGAAAGCTCTCGGCACCAAGTCAATCTGGTGCTCAATCCCTCTGATGGGTGTTAGTCCTTCTAGCAAATCTTCAGGAAATACATCCTCAAATTCCTGCAAAACAGATAAAACACAAGGAGGAAGAGAATTGGTGTGAGTGCTGATATTAATGTAAGTAGGTTTGTACAATAGTAGGATCACTTGTTGTCCCCTATCTAATGCCTTCCCTACATCTCTAGGTGTTGCCAACATATTTTGCTTTTTTTTTCAACCTCCCACCTTCCTCTATCTTTTCATCTACACTATGCCTACTCTCTTTGTTTTCACTCTTTTCTAACTCATTTTCAACTTCCCTTTGAACCCACTCTTGATCTTCCCTAACCTATTTAGGAGATAGGGGAACAAGGGTAATCTTCCTATTATGATGAACAAATGAATATTTGTTGGCTTTGCCCTCAAATGTCACTTGTTTGTCATACTGCCAGAGTCGCCCAAGAAGGAGGTGGCACGCATGCATTGGAACGACATCGCATAACATCTCCTCTTTGTATCTTCCAATGCGAAAAGGAACCTTGACTTGTGTGGTAACTCGTACCTCCCCAAAATTGTTTAGCCATTGCAACCTATAGGTCGTGGAATACCTTTGCGTTGGTAAGGCTAGCTTCTCTACCATTAGTTTACTAGCTACATTCGAACAACTTCTACCATCAATAATAAGGCTGCACACATTGTCCTTGATATGGCATCTGGTGTAGAAAACGTTCTCCCTTTATAGCTCCTCGTCCTCCTTGGCTTGTGTAGTCAAGGGTCTCCTTACAACTAACCCTACTTGGTCATTGGTAGGGATCTCTTCACCACCATCTTCATCATGTTCAGTAAGTGGTGGCATACCCTCGTATTCATTCTCATCTTCAGAAACCAATTCACCATTTTTCAGAATGATTAGTGCCCGTTGATTTGGGCATTAAGACATCAAATTCCTAGTTCCTTGGCATTAAAACACTTGATATCCTGTATCCTTCCCTTGGGTGTCTCAACAATAGCCTTCGATATGACCTTAGAGGTCTCTCCTCTAGGCCCTTTTGAGGGCTGAAATCCACCGGACTTGTCAATTTTCATTCATCAATAATTTGTTTTGATTACACCCACGAATTAGCCTTTAATAGGCAAATACTGAAAAGGAAATAATTCTAGAGTTCTAACCCTACTCAAATACTAAATACCAGTTGTAACTTGTCACAACTAATCTTTATTTAAAAAGTTACAACTTTGCAAAACAATGAAATGATGCTTGCAGTCTTTTTGTGGAAGGCCGTGGCCAAGGCCGCGGGGCGGCCTTGGGCGCGGCCTCGATCATTCCTCTCACCGCTCTGAGGTCAAGCTTCTAATGAAGGCCGTGGAGAAGGCCGTGGTGTAGCCTTCCTAGCGGCCTTGGTCAGAAGCTTTAGTTCTTCAACTCGCAAGCCAACTTCAATTTGTCCAAGGTTCTGATGAAGGCCGTGGGGAAGGCCATGGCGTGGCCTTTGCAGCGGCCTTGGTCAGAGCCTTTGGTTCTTTATTTTGCACGGCCTCCTCTTGTTCCAAGCAAACTTGAAGTACATTAACAAGCCTCCAATCATCATCAATCATCCCTTCAACTTTCTTGGCTTCTTCTTGGTCTTGAATTGCAAGCACCAAGGCTTGAAGAGCTTCCCTTAACTTCTTGGCTTTGGCTCGAGTGACTAGCCCAACTGGAACTCGAATAATCTGACCTTAATCCCAAGCTTGTACCATTGGCTCGTGCCTCGAGCTCACATCAGTCCCCTCTACTTGATGAGGATTTGCCCTCAAATCCAACTCGTCGAAAAGAAGATAAATCAGTTACATTAAATGTTGCGCTTACTTGATACTCACTAGGAAGATCTAATTTGTAGGCATTATCATTGATCTTCTCCACAATCTGAAATGGACCATCTCCTCTAGGAAGTAACTTGCTTCGTCTCTGTGTTGGGAACCTTTCTTTTCGAAGATGAAGCCATACCCAATCTCAGGGTTCAAATAGCACTTGGCGCCTCCCTTAGTTTGCTTGCTTCACATATTGAATGGTCCTCTTCTCATATTGTCCCTTACTTTTCGATGAAGCTTTTTCACCATTTCTGCATTCTTCTTTCCATCTAAACTAGCACGCTCAGACAATGGTAAAGGTGAAAGGTCCAAGGGGGTTAAGGGGTTAAAACCATATATTACCTCAAATGGAGAGAATTGCGTAGTACTATGTACGGTTCTATTGTTTGCAAATTCAACATGAGGTAGGTACTCTTCCCAAGTTTTGATGTTTTTCCTAATTATGGCACGAAGTAAAGTAGCTAAAGTCCTATTTACTACTTCAGTTTGCCCGTCAGTTTGTGGGTGACTAGCAGTATAAAATAAGAGTTTAGTTCCCAACTTTCCCCATAGAGTCTTCCAAAAATAACTAAGAAATTTGACATCCCTATAAAAAACAATGGTTTTAGGAATACTATGCAATCTCATAACCTCCCTAAAAAATAAGTCTGTAATATGAAGTACATCGTGTGTCTTGTGGCATGTAATGAAGTGTGCTATTTTTGAAAATCTATCTACAACTACGAAGATAGAATCATTACCTCGTTTAGAACGCGGCAACTCCAAAATGAAATCCATCAAAAGATCACACCACAGTTCCTTGGCAATTGGTAGTGGTGCGTACAATCCATGTGGTTGTACCTTGGACTTGGCTCTTCGACAGGCAATGCAACGTCCCACAAATCTTTCAACATCCCTTTTCATCTTTGGCCAGAAGAAATGCTCTTGTAAGATGTTAAGTGTCTTGGACACCCCGAAATGGCCCATAAGTCCTTCTCTATGAATTTCCTTCACTAACAGTTCACGAATTGAATAATTAAGAATGCAAAGTTTATTGACACAAAACAAAAAACTATCATTTGTGAAAAACTTGCCCCGACCTACTTTGGCACACATACTATAAATTTCACCAAAATCGGGATCATTCTCATGAATCTCTTTAATCAATTCAAAACCAAGTAATCTAACATCTAGAGCAGTCAATAACATATACCTCCTAGGTAGGGCATCAGCAACAACATTGGTTTTACCTGTGTTGTACTTAATAATGTATGGGAAGGTCTCCACAAACGCTACCCACTTGGCATGCCGCTTACTCAATTTGTGTTGAGTCTTGAGATACTTCAGTGACTCATGGTCAGTCTTTATGACGAATTCTTTGGGTCGTAGGTAATGTTGTCACGTCTCCAAAGCTCGTACCAATGCGTACACCTCCTTGTCGTATGTGAAGTAATTCAAGGTGGCTCCTCCCAACTTTTTACTGAAATAGGCTATGGGTCTTCCTTCTTGCATCAGCACCACCCTAATACCTACACCTGAGGCATCGCATTCAATGTCAAATACATTATTAAAATCAGGTAAAGCTAAAACTAGTGTTCGCGTGAGTTTTTGTTTGAACAATTGGAAGGCCTTATCTTGTTGTTCTCCCCAATAGAACTTTTCATTTTTTTTAGTAACAACAGTCAATGGGGCTGCTATGGTGCTGAAATCCCTCACAAACCTACGATAGAAACTTGCCAACCCGTGAAAACTTCGCACCTCTCCAACTGCCTGGGTGTTGGCCATTCTTGGATAGCCTTTATCTTGTTCTCATCAACCTGCACTCCAAGTTCACTAACAACAAAGTCTAGAAACTCAACTTGGTTAGTACAAAAAATAGCACTTCTTAAGATTTGCAAAAAGCTTTTTCCCTCGAAGTATGTGCAAAACATGCCTTAGATGCTCAATATGCTCTCCTAGACTCTTGTTGTAAATTAAAATGTCATCAAAATATACGAAGACAAATTTTCCTAGAAAATGCCTTAAAACATGATTCATTAGTCTCAGAATGTACTTGGTGCATTTGTAAGACCAAAAGGCATGACAAGCCATTCATATAACCCATGTTTAGTTTTAAAGGTTGTTTTTCATTCATCCCCTCCTTAACTCTAATCTGATGGTACCCACTTTTTAAATCAATTTTTGTAAAAATCACTGACCCACTAACCTCATCTAACATATCATCTAGTCTAGGTATAGGGTGACGATATTTTACCGTAATGGCATTCAGAGTTCGGCAGTCTACACACATTCTCCATGTACCATCTATCTTGGGGACCAAAATCACTGGTACAGCACACGGGCTAAGACTCTCTCTCGCCCATCCCTTCTGTAGCAACTCATCAACCTGTCGTTGGAGTTCCTTTGTCTCTTTGATTTTCTCCTTGCTTATTGTTGGTTTTCTCTTGTAATTATGAATTGAGTTGTTTAAGAACCAGATGTGATGAACTCAAAACTATCATATGATTGTTTTATTCTTTGATTAATAAAATATCCAATTTGTTCTCAGGTTTATTCATGATTTATTATGTGTTTAGAATTGGGAATTGCATGCATCCTTCAATTCAAGTATTAATTTTGTATAGGTATATCGAGAGATTACACATATAATTAGATCACTTCATGAATAGAGAGAACTTGAATTAATCGCTAGAGATAAGATTACATGAGTTTTTCCTAGCTTGGGCTTTATGGTACAACTTAACCACAACAATAGATTCCATCGATTAGAAATTGCATCTTTTAGGGGTTTTAATTGAGAAGAGATTATAATTTATCAACTAAGAAGATAGGAATTGTATTACTTGAGAAAGGATATGATTCACATATGGGATTTTAGAGTCTAAGTAATTGGGTTAATCATTAATCAAGTTAGTCTTAGCATGTTTGGTTAAAGGGGATTGTATATCTGTCACGTCCTAAAAATCGTGAAGGAAAGGGGTGTGCTGGTGGGGTCGTTGACTGTCGCGTCCTAAAAAGGACGGTCCGGTCTGATGACCCTTTCAAAAATAAAGGTTTTTGAAAAAACCGTGCGTGTGTGAGAAAAATCAAATTTTAGTAAAAAGTGTATTTTAAGAAAAATGGTATTTTAAAAGAAAACAAAGCCGGGACTAAAAATGCGACGGGTTTGGCCAAATAATTTTTTGAAAAGGGTTTTATTTTAGAAAATGGAGTCACCACTTGGTACTGAGTTAGGGTGTACCAAGTCACTCGAAAATTTGTTTAACAAAATAAAAATAAAAAATTTTAAAAAATATTTTAAAACCCTTTTTCGACTCCGGTCTACGAAAAACGAGAGAAAAAGGTCCGGGAGTCACATTTGAAGAAAGGGAAGGCAAAGGCTTGCACCTAAGGCACCCTTTCAACCTAGCCGAAGCTGGTTGCGAGGTTTAATCAAATTTTTCTAAATTAACCCTAAATTCTATCGTGTTCGGATGTATCTAAATGAATGCAAATCCTAAGTCTAAATGTGAATATCGAGAGGGTCAAAATGTTCCGTCGAGGCTTAGTTGTAATTATCGCATTAATTGTGAAACTCGAGTTGAGACCTCGAGGGAGTCACGAGTGTCTATACAAAATGAAATACAAAAAGAAAAGAAAATAATAATATATAATAAGTGAAGAAAGAAGGTGGGTATGCAACATGACGGGTACGGGGGACTAATAACTCGTGATTGAATGTTTCTACTCACGAAGGGGAGAACGGCCTGTACGCCACCGCTTCCCGTGTGAGTAGTCGACTATTTCTAGTCGAATCACACAAATGTCCTAAAATCTAAGTGAAATGCAACCTAGATGTCATACATTTAAAAAACGTGTCAAAAATAATAATAATAATAATAATAATAATAATAATAATAATGGTAATAAATAGTAATAATAAAATCATGCCAAATGGAAAGAAAAACTAAAAATGTGTGAAATGTAATGTAAAATGCACACGAATGCACCTAACACTAAAATGCTCTAAGGGTCTAGCGTTGGACTAGCCCGTTCTCAAAATCTCGCTAGCGTTGGACTAGGGGAAAAGAAAGAAGCCACAACTAGCGTTGGACTAGTGTGGTGACGGAATATCATAAATCATGAATTAAATATTAAAGCATGAATTAAAAAGTAAATTAAACATATAAAAATGTATAAGATCACATAGGAGCACATAACACATAAGCATAATATTCTAGATGCAAAATCCTAATGAAAGCGGTAAATCAAATAAGCATGTAAAAGCAAATAAACCTTAACTATTGGAACCGGGGGGGCTGGAATTACAATTTAAAGGGAAAAATTTTAAATCCCCTATCTATTACATTTTCTATCTAATTACATAATTTTGCTAAAATATGAGAAAAATTACATTGACTAACTAAATACAAAATATTAAATTTTCGTCAAAATAATAAGATTTAAAATTAAATAATACAAAATAAATAAATACGCGAAAAATGCATAAAATAAGAAACGCATAAAAAATTGCATAAAATATCACATTAGAGCACGTTGGAGCACATAAAGAAGTAATTAAAAGGTAACGAAAATACTTTTTTGAAGACTCGGTACAAACGCTTAAAAAAAATGAACACACGCATTAATGTACCACCATTTAATGAAAATAAAGCATGAGACATAAAAATACTAATAAATTGGGGAAAGAGAATGCTAATTCTATCAAATTAAAGGGCCTAAAAACAAAATTGCAAGTTTAAAGGATTAAAAGGGCAAAATGGAAAATTTAACTAATTGAGGGCAAAATTAGAAAGATTACACAAAGTCTAGGGGACAAAATGCAAGTCAAAGTAAATCGGGGTACGCAAAATAGTAATTCAGCAATTATGGGGAAATTTGCAAATTATAGAACATAATTAAAAGAAATAAAAACCTAGGGGGACCAATCTATGATTATAAAAACTTAATTGAAAAGGTTTTAAAGTGTGGAGGGTCAATCTATAAACAACAAAGGATCAATTTCATAAACCAAGAATATGCAAGTGGTACAATAACACTACCTAAAATCTCAAAGGACCAAAACATAAATAACTATTCTTTGGTAAATAAATAATAAAAAATAATAAACTAAATCAAATAAACTAACTTAAGTATCCAAATTAATTAACTCAATTACTTTGATTAATTTCATTAGTATCAACTAAAATAGACAAAACTAAATTAACTATTAATCAAAACAAATAATAAATCCATCATAGGAAAAGAAAGAAAAGAGAGAAAAGAAAAGAAGGGAAAAAAAATAATAAATGAATAAAATCTCCAATTTCCAAATCGATCTATTATTTTTTCATTTTTATTTCCTTTCTCTCTCTTATCCCCTTCTCCTTCTCTGTTTCTTTCTCACGATTTCTCTCTTATTTCTTTACAGATTTCTTTCTTATCTTCTTCATCTCTTCTTTTCATCTCCAATTTCTTTCCTCCCGATTTCCTTTCTCTGTATTTCTCTCTGTTCTCATCCAGTTCTCTTACTGTGTTCCCCTCTCTCAAAATCTAATTTTGCTCCTTTCTGATCTACTTTTCTATGCGTTGCTCTCTCATTTTCCCCTAATTTTCTCCCTCTCGCTCTCCAATTTTCCCTTTTGTTCTCTAATCTTTTCTCCCTCGTCTATCTCTTTTTCTTTAACCTCGCCCTCTTTTCTCCAGCTCTCAACTGATTCTCTCTCAATTTCTCACTCTCTTTCGAACTGTGAAATCAAGACTGGTGTGGGAGGGGTTACTGGTGAAGAAGGCTTGCGTTGGCTGGTGGAGAGGGTGACCCTACTGGGCGAAGGGTTACGGGTTTGGCGTGGAGGCGCCTGGTGGAATTTGAGGCTTGAGGCAGTGGGAGAAGTCTAATGGTGATGGTGAGAGTGGCACTAATGGATAGCTGGTAATTGCTTGATGGGTGGTTCTAGACTTGACGATGACGCGTGAAGATGGGTGATAGGAGGATGTTAATTGTGTATGCGTGTGTGTGTAATTGTGGGTTTTCTAATGTTAATTATGTGTTCTGTATGTGTATGTGTATGTGTGACTTCAGTGTGTGTATTGTATAGCTGTGTATGTGCGTGAGAATGTTGTCTGTGATGTTCTTATGACTGCGCTAGTAATGCTGTGTGTGCTATGTTTATTGACTGTGGTGGGGTTTGGAGCTGCGAGTGTGTGGTGATCTTGATTCCTTTTCTGTTGGGAATTGGTTGAGCAGGCTGTGGTTGTTGGCATGTGGTGAGAGGCTGTAGAGATTGGGACCGTTGAGAGCTGTAGGTTTGCAGGTGGTTTTGGGCAATTGAGTGTTGGCTTGGGTATTGTTTGCTTGTTGTGTTTTTCTACAAGTTTGGAGCTACTGGAGGTGGAGTGGAGTGTAAGGAGGAGCTGGTGGTCCTTCTGTGGAGGTATTGGCACAGGGGAAGTCGCTCCTGTGATTATGATTGTGAGAGGTAAAAGGAGAACTTGGGATTCCAGTAGCTTCAGCTGGAGATGGAGACGGTTGGGCTGAGATGCTTAGGGGTCTGTTTCTTCTTCTTGCAAGTTTATAGATTAGGATTGTGTGTGTGGCATGGTTGAGTGAATTGCTGTCTGAATGTCTAAACTTTTGTGTGTTTGGTGCCTATTTGTAAATTTGGCGTGTGAAGTGTGTGTACATGAATTTGTTAATGTCTTTGTGCGCATGCTTGTGAATTCTGTGTGTGTGAACCCGTGTGTATCTCTGTTTGTGTTTGGAATGGGTTTTGAACAGGGGAAGAGATTTCTGGTTGTTAAGGGTGAAAGTGGAGACAGGGGAGAGGCTGCTGATGGTTGTGAGGGTGATTGTTGTGGAGATAGAGTTGGGTAGATGAACATCCGGTGGTTGAAGACGGTGGTGAGGTAGTGGAAGACGGTGGAGGGAGAGAGAGATGGTAGTGAGGCGGTGGGAGAGGAAGACCAGAAAAAACAAAAACCAAAACCCAGAACACAGAGGAAGAAACAACAACAAAAACAAACGGATTGAAAACAAAATTTACACAAAACCTAACTAATTTTAAGCAATAAAAGAAAACATAATCAGATTTACTTAGAGAAACAGAAAAAATTGAATCAAAATAAAAGGAAGAACTCACCTTTTAGCCTGAAGATTAACGTGATGATGAACAGTAGATGGAATAGATGGGGACTGATGAACAGTAACTAACGGCTTCAAGTGTGTGTTTTTTGGGTGAAAGAGTGTGTGTTTTAATCTAAAAAATCACAAAGAAGAAGTGTTTTAGGGATTTTTCATTTTTTCATCTTTCTTTTGCTGCTGATTAAGGAGAGGTATTTATAGTCCCACTTGTCTTATTGGCTAAGGATGCTGTACAAATAACAGAAATGCCACCGGTATTAAAAATGCTAATTTTATTAAAAAATATTTTTTAACCCTAAATTAAAATTAATACAAGAAATTTGACAGCGAATTTCTAAACTTTTAAAAGGAATTCATAGTAGATTTCAAAATAAAAACTTAGAGCTCAAAACTAATAGAAACACGCTTCGGGATATAAAATGACGATTTTGCCCCTGTAACAACAAAAATACACAAAAAATAGATATTAGCCTCGAAAAAATTATCAAAAATTAAAATAAGCTTAAAACATTAGAAAATGCCTTTTCGACTCAGAATTTGACAAAAAATAAATTTAAGCTGTAAAATGACGATTTTGCCCTTGAAAAATGAAAATTTACAAAAAAATAGCTATTGACCTCAAAAAAATCATCAAAAATTACAAATAAGCTTAAAACACTAGAAAATGTATTTTTGACTCAAAATTGGTGAAAAATAAATTTAATTTGTAAAATGACGATTTTGCCCTTGGGCAATGAAAATTCATAGGAAAAATAGTAATCGTCTCTAAAAAATCAAGAAAATTAAAAAACATGCTTAAAGAATTAGAAAATTGAATTTGGAACTAAAAATGAGTTAAAATGGTATTCACGGGACGAAATTACCATTTTGCCCTCATGATGATAAAAATATAAAGAATACTAATTAAATCCAGAAAAATTATATAAAAAATTAAAAAGTTCACATAACGGTAAAAATATGAATTTAAAACCCCAAAAGCTGATAGAAAAATATTTACTGACAAAATTATTATTTTACCCCCCAAATTATTGAAAAATTAAAAATTGTCCCAAAAAGTGTAAACATGCCCTTCCCGTGTTTGAAAATAAATAGTGTGTCAAAATTTGGTGTCTACAATATCTCGCTTCACCTCTACTATTGTTAATTCTTTCTACTAACTTTTAGATTATCATATAGTTAGGTATTTAGTTTTGATTAGTTGAACTCTAATTCAATTTATCCTTTGTTTTGAGAGGTTAGATAATAATAATAAAAAAAAAGCTAGTAGTAGTACTCTCATAATCCCTGTGTGATCAACACTTGGTACTCCTATACACTATACTATAGGAACGATAGATCCACTTGCTTGAAGTATCCATAGTAGCCAAAAGGATACCAATTATATGAGTTCTTCCTAGGTTGAGCTTTAGGGCAAACACTTAATGACAACAATAAAATCCACTTGAGATTTAATGAATTATTTGGGGGTTTTAGTTGAGAACAGATTCCAATTAATCAACTGCGAAGATATAAATTATATTACTTGAAAAAGTATATAATTCATATAAAAGATTATAGGGTCTAAGAAGTTGGGTTAATCAATAATCAAGTTAGCATCGTAGCAAGTTTGGTTTAGCGGAATTGTACATCTAGATTCGCCTCTACTAATGTTAATTCTCTCTATTGACTTTTAGGTTGTCATATAGTTAGGTAGTAATTTTAATTACTTTGCATTACCATTCGACCTATCATTCGTTTTATGAGGTTAGATAATATAAAGAAAGCTAGTACTAGTACTCACATAGTCCGTGTGGGATTGACACTCGGTACTCCTATATATTGTACTACTGGAAACGATAGATGTGCTTGCCTAAAGTATCCGTGGTATAGCCAAAGGAATACCAAGTTTTTTTTATGCCATTGCCAGGGACTAGTATATTAGGAACGCCGTATTTTATTATTCTAACTATTTTTCCTTTTTTTGTTTATTCTCATTTATTTTGTTCATTTTTGTTTCTTGATTTTCCTTTATTTTTTCTTTTGGTTAGTGTTTGTGAAGATTTCAATTCAACAACCTTACTTGAAAATGGCAGATTACTACCATGATTAGGCCAATGAACAAGGTAATATCGTAGAGTCTACAGATATGGATAAATTAGGTGCTCTTAAAATGCTAATAGAGGGTATTGTCAACAAGTATAATGAACAGACTGAAAGTGGTTCATCTTATTCTCAAAGTAGTGTTATTATCTATACCTATTGTGAATGAAGTCATAATTCTTATTATTGTTACGATTGTAGACCAGTATAGTATGATGACATTTACGACTATCCATCTTTTTATGATCCATATCCTAATGCATATAACTCAAGGTGATGGAATTATCCATCGATGGATAGGAAGAGCAAGAGAGCCAACCAAAACCTACTTGGGAATTAGCCAATTATAGAGTAGAGGGTCATAGGCCTCAATCATATCCTTCCCCTGTAGAATCTAAATCTGAGTTAGAATTGGCCATTGTAAATTTCAATAATTCATCAAATGATAGGATGGACAAATTAAAAGCTGAAATTGAGAAAACAGGGGATCGACTTTTTGTCATCACTAAAATCGTTAAAAGTCTATTAGGTCAAATCACTGAAGCTATGAATAGTAGGAACCAGTTTGGTTTACTGAGTGACACTGACTTAGACCTAGTGAACAAGTCGAAGGAATTGACATTCATAGTAGTGAGCAATGGAGCGTATCTCCAATGGTAATAAATAGGGAAGAACATGAGTGGGTTGAAGAAGGGAAAGAGAGTGCGGTAGGAATTGCAAATGAGGGAAAGTTATATAGTGAATTGATTCGAGTAGAAGAATCCTCACTTCCAATTGCTACTTGCAATCCGTAGCAGGCACTTTATGCATATAATTTTAAGCCTCCATATATAAATCTTCTTTGTAGTACTAATATTTTGTAGGTTCCTTGTTATTATAGAATTTTTTATGATGCAATACTATGTAAGAGGAACTCAGCAGAATTCGAGAGCAAGGCCATAATGGAAGAAAGCAATTCTATCATAGTTGTGCAACTACCAAAATTGAGAAACTCTGAGTTGCAAGGTGCTAAGAAAAACAAGCATCCAAAGATTGAGATCCAACAGCCCAAGAAGAAGAAGGAGTTGGCCGGAGAGATCTTTCATCAAGGGGTTACGTGATAAACCTTGATGGCGTCGAGCTTAAGATGTTAAACAAGTGTTTGCTTGGAGGCAACCCAACTTTTAATTTATCTTTAATGCTTTTTAGGATTTAAAGTAGTAGTAGGATTTATTCATTTTTATTTTTTATTCTTTTAGTTTGTGTTGCCAATGGTTTGTGGAGGTTATATTTGTTTAATGCAGTCATGGAGCATGACAATTGTGTTAGGACACTTCATTACTAGGAGAGGGAAGTAAAATTTCTTTATCTTTCTTTATGTTATCTTCTTTCCTTCTTACACATTGACAACAATGTGTATCTTAAGTGTTGGGGGGAAATGATAAGTAATAATTTTACCTATTTTAATATATTATTTTATATATGATTTTAGTATGTTTTTAGCATTTTTAATATAAAAATGGCTTATTTTCATAACTTTCCATCAAATCAAGGTTTGCTCCAAAATTAGAGTTTTTAGACCGAAAATTAGGATTTTAAGACAAAATTATTATTTTGAGCAAATTAATGCCCAAGTCTATTTGATTTTACAGGTAAATGATGATTAAATACATTTTGAATCAATTGAAGATCAAGGATTATTAAATTATAGGTTGATTCAAGTTGTACTTTTTTATCACGTAAGCTTGGAAAATTTCAAAATAACTTTTATTCATCAAATTCTACCAAGAAATTATGGTTCAAATAGTAGAAAAAGATTTCAAGGGCATCAAAGGAAAAACCAACAAAAAGGAAGGGCAAAGTAGCAAAGGAAGTGAAAAATTGGAGAAAACTAGAGGGTCGGCGACAATGACATATTTTAGTATTTTGGCAATAACTTGATCTACAACTATTAGATTAAGATGATTCTTCTCGCATTTTGAAGATAAGATAATTCTCTACATTTCTTATGAGACATCAAAATGTAGTTCTCACACCTTCATAGCCAAAAT
The DNA here is from genome assembly GCA_024721245.1 of Mitragyna speciosa. NCBI lineage: Eukaryota > Viridiplantae > Streptophyta > Magnoliopsida > Gentianales > Rubiaceae > Mitragyna > Mitragyna speciosa. Next base: position 4,204,010 of record CM045567.1, on the reverse strand, counting down.
GCCCAATTACTAAAGTAAATTTGTGCTGCAAAGACCTTCCAACCACCTCTCAGTATTTTGACCATATATTCGCATCTAGGGCTCCAAATGGTCTAATTCTTGTGGTGTTGGAAATATAACTCAAAGGCTACAACTTTCATTGTTTTGAGGAAAAGCTAATTCGGCCATCTTCTGGGAGCAATCCGCAGGTCACATCTACGAGTCAACTAACCAACGGATGACCTGCGAATCAAGGCAACTTGTAGGTTTTGGCTGGCTGCAGTTTGCAGCATATTCACACAACTTTTATAGCTAAATTCAATGTCCAGCTACATCTACATAGCCCTACGAGAATATTGCAAAGTTCAAGGCAAGATTTTCCAAGATTTGAAATCAACTTTCATCATATCATCTTCAACTTGTACAAGGACTTGAGTTAGGGTTTTTCCTATAAATACATGCCTTTTTAGTTCATTGAAGATATGCTTGGTTCGATGAAAAACAAGTCTTGAAGGGAGGAGCACTCCCAAAGTAGTTAGTTTATTAGTTTTCTTTGTAGTTTTATAAGAAATTTTAATACTTGTAGGAAAATTCTTGGAGAATTCACTTGTACTACATCATATTCAAGGAAGAAATGCAGGATTGGAGCCATTGAAATGAAAATTTCTATCTCTTTCTCTTTATTTCCTTCTTGTGAATTACTTTAATGAATTCTAATCCTTTCAAGTTTTGAATTCCATGTTTAACTAAATACTTGTCTTAGGGTTAGATGAACCTAATGATATGAATTGAATGTTATTATAATTGCTATAACTTGTATTTTCTTGTTCATCTATCAAGGTTTAACATTTGTAGTAGCTTGATCACCAATTGCAAATCATTTAGATGTTATTTGACATTGAGAAATGCTTATAACATTGGAAAATGGTAGATGAAGCCTATTATATGCACACATGAAAATAGTAGTATAAGTAGGTGGATTGAGGTTGTTTAAGACCAAAATTCATGCATTTCACAAGAGTTTATCATGAGAATATTTAAACTCTAGTCAATTCATTGTGAGAGCAAGTTTCGATTTCATAAGGAATTGCAGTTCTAAGCAAGGCAAGATTAATATAGCAAGGTGTTAATTTATTCAATCATATTAGTGACAATTAGTGGATTCTAAAACCTATTACTTTTATTTGTGAATTTCTTCCATTTTTTTTACTTCAAGTACTTGGTTTGTCTTACCTTGCATACCAACCGTTTAATGCTTTGTCTTGATAATAGAGCAAGTTAATAGCTTTGGTACTTACTATATCTTGTTTCCTCATGGGATCAAACCTAATACTTTTTCTACTACAATTGACCCATGTACTTGCGAAAAGGGTTACTAGGTTATGAATTTTATTACTTGTTTGTGTGAATTTTGCCTATATTTTGATATTACCTAAACCTCACAATCAGGAAGTTTAAGATATTATTGTCGTAGTAATTGTTGCATTTGAATTGTTTGGTTTTTGTTTTTGAAAAACATTGGTTGCATTTTGAATGTTGTCATTGCTTGGCCACCAATTGCCATTTGTTCAACATTTTTTGCCAAAATTTTTCAAAAATTTGTCCAACAATTTGAAAGTTCTTAACGATTATAGTCCACAACCATCAGTTTTCAAATTCTCTTACCTAGTTGGATTGTTTTCATGTGATTTTAAGAATTTTTTTCTCAAACAACTAGGACATATTTATTATGTAAGTATGAGCTTTTGCATCTAGAGAAAGTATATTAGGTAAAGCAGATGAAATTATACTTAGATTTTGCATGTTTGATGAGTTTTTCTTCTTTATTTTATTTTATGAGTTAAGTGATGAGTATTGTTGATAAGTGCTACATGTATTCTATGATTATTAATGTGCATGAGAAAAGGGACTGTATTGTGCTTATTGAAAATAAATTAGAAAAAAAAAGAAATAAAATAATAAACTTATGTTCTACTCCTCTAGTTCTAGTACTAAGTAACCAAGCGTCTTCATCTGGTCAATGTCGACTTTCGCGTAAAAGGACACTTGAATTTTGATTATGCAAAGCAGCTTGGATAGATGAAGTGTTGAGTAACCGAGGATCTTCATTCGGCCAACGTCGATCTTCGCGTAAAAATGCAACTTCATATCCTAAGTAAAAGCTAAGCTTATGTATAGAAGTCCTTATGTTGTTGAAAGTTTAATGTAATCATGGGCATGTGAAGTTAGTTGCTAACTATATGATTTGCTTGATTGTGAAAATTAAGTAAAGTTGAAAATTCGAATTGAACTAATGAAATTTGGGTATAATCACTTCTTCTTTGCTTAGTATTTTGAGTATTTAAACAGGAAATCAGTTGTATAATGGTTATTTACTTAGTTGCTGAAAAAGATATTTGGCAGCACATGTATTATTTCCACTGTGGTTGAGTCATTGTTTTGGTGTTATTGTTTAATTGCTTGAGGACACGTAATGGCTTAAGTGTGGGGGAGCTTGATAAGTGTCAAAGTAGCATAATATTTAGTAATATTTAGGCTAGGTTTTCTGGGGTTTATCATGAGTTTTTCTCTATTGATTTGCTAGTTCTTCTTATGTTTGAGTTCAATAGCTAAATAGTGTATAAATGCTATTTACTTATGTGTTCTTATATTTTTATAGGGGTTTCACCATTCATTATCAATTTGAATCACTTTGGATGGCAATTGGATAATATTTTGAAGATTGATTGAAGTTGGTGGTGAGTTGAAGTCAATAATTTTTCAAAGTAGAGCATGGAATCGAAGGTGTGAAGCTAAAGAGCAAGAAGAAAGGGTTTTGCAGCATGACATATTTCAATGTTTTAACAATATCTTGAGCTAGGGATATTGGACTGGTATGATTCTTGATGGATTTTGAAGCGAAGACAATGATTTACGATTCATATGAAAACATCAAAGTCCAGTTTTCACATTTCCATGGTCAAAATTCCATGTTACTGAAGCTCATTTGTATTGCAATACTCTCTTGACTACTTCTTGATATTTGGTACATGTCTTAGACTACAAACCTCCAAATGACTTGATTCTTATGCTATTAGAAAGTTAACGCAAAAAGTTACAGCTTTCGTGTTTTGAGCAAAAGCTAATTCTGCTGTCTTTTTAACTGAATTCACACTTCAATCAACCCTATGATTACGGTCACGAGTATGATTAGAAAGTGCAGAAGATGAGCCACGGCCATGTCTCAAGGATGTTTACCCGTGGCTGGTCTAGCTATGGGTACAGTTTAGTGAGCCATGGGCACATTTCACTTGGTAGATTTCTGCGATTTTTTAGCTGCAAGTGGCATGAATTGGACAGATTTGCAACTATCATTTTAAAGGCTTCTCCCTTTTATTTAGAACTTAGAAAAAATAAGAATAAGGAGTTCTAAGCCCAAATCAGAGACCTTGACACATCTTACATACATACTTGTATCTAGAGTAATGTAGGAAGAAGAAAGCAAGAGTAAAGGAGCAACTCAAGGGCTTCAATAGTGTAAAGCAAGAAAAAGACTTTATCAAGATTCAAGGGAAGGTTCAAGAAAGCTGCATTAGAATGAGCCTTCTTTTTCTTTTCTTGTTTATTGTTGGGTTTTCTCTTATAATTATGAATTATATATGATTTTGTTGAAATAAACCCTAGATTCTTATATTTATGATTTTATTCTTGAGTCAATGAAAGACCCACATTGTGTTTAGTTTTGTTCATGACTTTATATGTGATTTTGATTGGGATTTGCATTCCTCCTTTAATTCAATTATTGATTTCGATGGGTATATCAAGAGATTACACATATGATTAGATCACTTCATGAATAAATAGAACTTGAATGAATTGCTAGAGATAGGATTACATGAGTTCTTCCTAGGTTGGGCTTTCGAGTTAAATCTTCACCACAACAATAGGATGTCAGTGTATGCCCTAAAACTAAATTGGTTTAGGTTTTTATATTCACACCTATTTATATTATATTAATAAATGTGGCATTCTTATTTATCATTTATTAACTTGTTATTTACATTACTCGCTTATTTCATAAAGTCTATAAAATGTTAATTGTGTATTAGAGATTATAAGAGTTGTAATTACGAGACTCTTAATACACATAAGGTCATATTCTTAAACATTCATAACCATAGTATTAATGAGATTGGACATCATTAATACGAATAGACTAGCACATACTTTGCCTTTACTTACGGTAAGTAGTAGTTGATCTCATTAACTATGATATGTGTGACACCTAAGCTGACATGTGGATGCTTGTTAAGAACAAGTTTATTAGATTGATCTGCTAAGAATCACCATTTATAGTGCAAATGGTTTGAACTCTTAATAGCAATGGTGTAAGTGATCCTTAGACTTGATATTATCATAGTATCTTGAGTATGGATTACTATGCTTTAACTCTACTACACGATGCTCGTAAAAGAGTAGCCTATATGGTAGAGATTGGGTATAGTATGAAACATGGAAGGATAGCAATTAATCAATATAGGATTCACCACTCCTTATGATAGGAGAGTATATACCTTTTGGCCACTTGTTGGAAATATTATCTCAATTAATCTTCTTTAGAAATGGTAGTATAACTTAAAAGTAGTTTTAAGGTTATACTTCATGAAGAGTTATATTTCGAAAACAAGAAAATATTAATTAGTCATTTAAAGGAGTGCGCACTACACTCTTAGACTAATTGGGATATAGTGTGGTGAAAAGATATTAATTACATGGTAACATTGCCATCGATTGGTATAGTCTATTATATGACTTCCCCATTCACTTGAGTGGTCATGATAAATTGCTAGATACATCTCATGATCTATAACTACGGATTAATTAATTAGTGAATTAATGATAAATTAAAGTATTTAATTATCTAGCTCTTAATTGATTAATTAAAGAGTTATGATTTATACCTGTTGCCAACGTGAATGGAACGTAATGAGTCGCACACATTAAGAACATGATATTTGGGCTAAATCGTAATTAAGATAAGTATAAGATACTTATAGGCTTAATTTATAAGATAAATTAACTTAAAGGATTTATTTATAAATATTCTAGTCTTGCGAAAAGGTTTCCCAAATAGTTAGGAAAGCTGTTTGGTTTCTGATAGGATCCGTTGGATGCTTACTGAAGTCATGCTTGATGAAGATGGAAGGATTGACAACTTAGCTCATTGGAGGCTTGAAAGATTGCTAAATTTGCATGATCGAGCTAAAGGTTGTTGGCCAAAGTTCTTGTACGATTATGTTGTTTATCTTGGGCTTGGAGATTGCAACGTTTATGCTAATTGTTGGGGCCAAGTTGTGAGCTTATATTTGTGGATCAAATACGTCTTCAAGGAAGGACTAATGGAGCTAATTAAGCTGTCCAAAGAAGCTCAATCTGTCCAATCCAGCTCAAGAGAGTCGTACGCAACTTTTGGACTTAGATTCGGTTGAAGAGCCCGTTTGCCACTTAAGGTTATGGGTTTCATGGGCTTAAGTTCATTAGTTTAATAGCCCAAGTTGTTCTTTTATGCTATTTTAATTAATTAAGTTGTACCTTTAGTTGTTAGTTTGTGTTATGGTACAACTAGGATTAAGTTAGTTTCCATATTTAATTTATATTTTGATGTTATGTGCCTCTATATAAAGAGGGTTACTAATCATCCGATTTTTAACACAATTTTTAGCAATAATATTGAGTTTTCTCTTCAATTGTGCGTGAGTGCAAATTGAGCTTTCTTAGTTCTTTGGCTAAAGAACTACTCTTGGTTACTTGGCAAAGATCTTGTTAAATATTCAAGAATCCTGCTTGGAGTTCATCTTTGAGGGTTTGAATTTGGCCAATAAGATTATCGACTAGGTGTCTACACCATGTTGTTGATTAGGGGTCTAGAATCGTTTCTTAAAGAGGGGAGTTCAACAAATCTAGTTGAATTTGAGGCAAAACAATCCGAGTTGTTCTTGGGGTCTTCGACAAGTTACGAAGGGGTCAAGAAGATTGGGTTGCATACTTGGAATTCGAGAGTCTTGGACCGTCATCTCTTCCGTTGAACGCATCAATTGGTATCAGAGCCTTGGTTCATCTTGAAATCCAGGTTTTCTAAGCCAAATTTTCCTTTGGAAGATTTCGGTTATATCCCTTTTTTTTCTTTCTTCTTGAATTCTTTCGTGTTTTGTTATCGTTCTTGTGGTGTCCTTTTGCGTTTGTTCTTGCTGTCCAATCTGTCCAGCTTTGTTTCTCCGTGTTTCTAGTCACTTTAATTCGTGTTTTGTGTCTTTTGTTCGTGCTTTAGGGTAGTCCTAGTCTATAGAGTCGTTCTTGCTATTTGCATATCAAGAATTCTAGGTTTTTGTGTGGTTTAAACTTGTTTTCTTGACTGTTTTTAATTGTTCTTTGGTGTTTTAATTTTTCTTGTGTTAAAACTTTTGAGAAAATTGAATCTTAGCCTAAATAAGAACCTTGAAACAATTTTCCTGAAGGTTACTCTTGATTTTTGGTAAAAAAAAAATCATATTGTTCATCGTCACTTTTTACAGTACTGTAGCATACTGTTCATGCCGTTGTTACTGTTCACGCCTAGGGGTTACTGTTCACACTGGGGAGTACTGTTCATCGCCAGTTACTGTTCATCCGAATTTTTTTTTTTTTCCTTTTTTCCCAGAAATTTTTTTTCAGTTTAATTTTTTATTTGTTTTTGGGAGTTGAATTTTGTATTTTGTGAGTTGTTGGTGTTGTTAAAAAAAAAAAAGAGGGAGGTTGTTAGAATTGAAAAAAAAAATTTTTTTTTGTGAGTGGAAAAAGGCAAATTTGTGAGATTCTACAAGAAAAGCCAAAAGTTGGGTGAAAAAAAAAAGTCTTGCACAAAGAAAAGTCGTGCAATACAAAGGAAAGCGAAAGAGGCGTGCAAGGTGATAAAAGCCAAGCACACGAACTAAACCAATTAAACTGAAGTATATTTGGCTGGAATACTGTCCTTGTGCAACCGAATAGACCTGTTGAAACATCCAGATCGTTGGACAGAGAATAACGCCTACGTACGAAAGTTTAATTGACCTAGATTCTACTCTTCTTGTTTCTTAGTGTTTTGGTGGAGTTTCTTGTTATTTCTGTTTGAACATAAGTGCATTAAAGTTATTAAAGGACTTTTGAAAATCAAGATTTCTACAAGAAAAGCCACACACTAGGGGTGTCATACTGTGCTTCTCAAATCTGAAATTTCTAGTGTCTTGATTCTTGACTTCTATTTGGTTCAAACCTTACTCTAGGCTTCCATTTTCACTACTACTCATCTTGAATACTTGATTGGAGTTTTTGTCAAGCTCAATTGAGCAGGTTCTTATCCAAAGGCATACAAGGTAAGCTCAAGGAGTGGATAAGAGGCTAAGGTGTGAGCTCATCATCAGGTAAAAGCCAAGTTTCATTGGTGTGATACACGAGTGAAGAGTGAATCACGAAAGGGAGTGAGTGAGGATATCTTTCTTGATTTTTCTTGTGCTACTAACGTTATTTTTCTTGCAGGCTTCAAAAATGTCTATAGAAAAAGGAGCTCAATACTTCTATGCTTCAAAGAGAAGGATACCTGTGAATTCTAAACCCTCTAGAGTACAATGTCTTAGTTCTACAAAGGAAGAGAGAATCAAGTGCAACATGGCTACTGTGGATGAATGTGTGAAGCGGATTATGGATCAACATGAGGCTCGTGTTGATGAGCAAAAGAGGGTTCAAGGAGTTCATGAAGATAAGTTGCCAATGAAGGAGTTCCTAGAGGAAATACAACTTGAATGCAAATTCTACACTAGATGCATTGTGAGCAACAAGCTTTGTAGTGTGTATATAAATCTTGGAAGTTGCACTAACATGGCTAGTGTTCTATTTGTGGAGAAGTTAGGATTGCCTACATCAAGACATCCAAATCCATACAAGTTGCGAGGGTTGACTGACCACAGGAGAACTAGAGGTTACTGAGCAAGTGGAGGTGGATTTCACTATTGGAGAGTATCATGACAAGATTTTATGCGATATAGTGCCCATCCAAACTTGTCATCTTGTATTGGGGCATCCATGGCAATCGGATAAGCAAGCTAGGTATGATGAGTCGAATCATAGAGTCTCTTTCAAATGGAATAGACGGAAACTCATACTAGTACCTCTGTCATCACTCGAGGCTACTAAGGATCAAGAGAGAATTGTAAAAGAGTGCCAAGAGAGGGAATGGAAGAGCACACAATCAAGTGAGAATAATGAAGAAAAAGAAGAGTGTGTGCAAGAAAAGAGTGTGAGTATTGAGGGGAAACAAAATGAGTGCAATGTGAAACAAGTTGAGTTGAAAAATTCTGAGATAAAAGAAGCAGACAAGAGAGTGGAAGATAGCAAAAGTGAGGAAAGGAGTGCTTTGATTTTGAGGCCAAAGCCTTTCTGTTCATTCACTAACTCTCTTAACTTATATTTCCGTAGTGTGTTTGTTCCCATTGTGCAGAATTTTGGTGATATCTTGCAAGGAGCAATACCCACAGCCATAACCTCGCAAAAAAGTGCTAAATTCCAATTTGCTTTTTACTTGTCAATTCCATCCCAATGGCTACAAAAGGAGCAAGGACATGACTTGATAGTTTACGTAGACGTTGGAATAAGTTTTTGTTCTCATGCCATTATTAAGAATTGGTTGCTAGATTATGTGTTTGATTGGTGGCATGGCATCAATTGGTTTTCTAACTTTATGTTGTTTGTGGTTTACATTATAATATAGCTTTACATGATTGTCTTGTCTTGGATGATAGATTAGCTAATTGTGCATCATGCATCTTAGTTTATCATAATTTATATGGTTCTTTATGGAACATCGTTTGTGTTGAAATATACTTGCATGCACCTACATTCTGTTTTATAGCTTTGATTATGTGTGAAAACCATGTTCTAATTGCTTTTAGTTTGTGTTTTGGAGCCTTCGTTGCATGAGGAACTTACCTTTTCACGTTTTGCTAGGTTGAGTTTGAGTCATGCTATTTATTTGATTTTTGGAATTTGTTGTCTTTTCATAGTTGGTCTCTATTTTGTCCTTATGTGTTATTATGTTTTCGTGTATTTAGAGATTATGCTCATAGGAGTAAGTATACATTGCATTTAGCATTATTGCATGATTTACATTATGGTTTCAATGCTTTAGTATTGATTACCATTGGTGATTTCGTCGTTAATACTCTTATGTTTAGTTTAAGTGTTTTAGTTCATCATACATTCTTGCATAGCAAGTCTCAATATTTTGACATACTTCATTTCAGTACAAGTAGTATGTATGAGTCTAGTCTTTGCATGGTCATCTTAAGCACCACTTTGTTGAGGATTCATCTACTATGAATTATGATTTTTGTGTTGTGATGAATTTAGATGAGACTTCTTGTGCTGTCATGTTTAATTGCTATTTAAGCTTGAATAAGGTTTATAAAGATGACATGCATGAAGCTGTTTATTATGCTTTAAAGGTTAAGCTAATTGATGCATTTTTGCTTTATTTGTGTTATTATGGTGAAGGCTTTAGTTGTTATGTACAGAACTTGAAAAACAATATCTTTATCTTTAAAGACTTTAGCCCCTACCATGAGGATCCTCAATTTCTCAATAGAGCCTTCAAGATGGAATCACTAGGTAAGAATAGCAATGTTACTTTAGTTTATATGGATCCTAATTGCTATTTTTATGTTGTAGGCAATTCGAGGACGAATCTTCGCGAGGAAGGAGGGAATGATAGGATTCGTTGGATGCTTACTGAAGTCATGCTTGATGAAGATGGAAGGATTGACAACTTAGCTCATTGGAGGCTTGAAAGATTGCTAAATTTGCATGATCGAGCTAAAGGTTGTTGGCCAAAGTTCTTGTACGATTATGTTGTTTATCTTGGGCTTGGAGATTGCAACAGTTTATGCTAATTGTTGGGGCCAAGTTGTGAGCTTATATTTGTGGATCAAATACGTCTTCAAGGAAGGACTAATGGAGCTAATTAAGCTATCCAAAGAAGCTCAATCTGTCCAATCCAGGTCAAGAGAGTTGTACGCAAATTTTGGACTTGGATTCGGTAGAAGAGCCCGTTTGCCATTTGAGATTACAGGTTTCATAGGCTTAAGTTTGTTAGTTTAATAGCCCACGTTGTTCTTTTATGCTATTTTAATTAATTAAGCTGTACCTTTAGTTGTTAGTTTGTGTTATGGTACAACTAGGGTTAAGTTAGTTTTCATATTTAGTTTATATTTTGATATTATGTGCCTCTATATAAAGAGGGTTACTATTCATCCGATTTTTAACACAATTTTGAGCAATAATATTGAGTTTTCTCTTCAATTGTGCGTGAGTGCAAATTGAACTTTCTTAGTTCTTTGGCTAAAGAACTACTCTTGGTTGCTTGGCAAGGATCTTGTTAAGTATTCAAGAATCCCGCTTAGAGTTCATCTTTGAGGGTTTGAATCTGTCCAATAAGATTGTCGACTAGGTGTCTACACCACGTTGTCGGTTAGGGGTCTAGGATCGTTTCTTAAAGGGGGGAGTTCAACAAATCTAGGTTGAATTTGAGGCAAAACAATCCGAGTTGTTCTTGGGGTCTTCGACAAGTTACGAAGGGGTCAAGAAGATCGGGTTGCATACTTGGTTTTCGAGAGTCCTAGGATCGTCTACTCTTCCGTTGAACGCATTAGTTTCCTTGTGGAACAGGATTTGCTAAGGTAAGCTGCCTAAACCTATTGGTTACCTAATACTCTTATTTCCTAAAAGACTAAAATACTACATCTATAAATAGGTCCATGTCTTGACTTTTGATTTATTATTACAACACAAGACAAAAATCTAAAAAGAATAAACTTGCATAGTGCCACCACCCCTCCTAGGTGCTGCCACCTCTCTTTTTCTTTCTAATAGTTAGGCCTTCTTCCTCTTGTGTTCTCTATATTAATTCAAGGGATCTAGCACTCAAAAAACAAGGAAAGCAAGTTCGTAGATATTTCCACAAGATCGTGTTCATGTGGATACCGTCGGAGGCCTTATATTTGGAGAACTTTTGTGGTAGATCAACCTCTTCTTTGAAAGGATCTTGCCATTAAAGCATAAAATCTTCTGTTATTAAGGTATTATTTGAAAATAAAAACCCCATTTAATCATATAGATATGTCAAAGAGATCCGTGATTAAGGTAATAAAAATTTTAAATTTCTACTGTGTTACCTTCGTTATTACCTTCCATAGAATCCACTTGAGATTTAATATATCTTTTAGACGTTTTAGTTGAGAAGAGATTTCAATTAATCAACCAAGAAGATAAGAATTATATTAATTGAGAAGAGTATAATTCATACAAGGAATTCTAGAGTCTAAGGAGTTGGGCTAATCGATAATCAAGTTAGAGTCATAACAAGTTTGATTTAGGGGGATTGTACATCCAAATTTGCTTCCATTATTGTTAATTCTCTCTATTGACTTTTAGTTTGTCATATAGTTTGGTAGTAGTTTTAATTAGTTTGGATTCCCACTCAACCTAATATTCATTTTGTGAGGTTAGATAATAAAAAGAAAGCTAGTACTAGTACTCACATAGTCCTTGTAGGATCGACACTTGGTACTCCTATACACTATACTACTGGAAACAATAGGTGTAGTTGCTAAAGTTTCCATAGTATAACAAGACAGATATCTCTTGCCTCTTCATCATCTTGGACTATAGATTTAAGCTTTAGTTCATGAGAGGTTAGTGAACTTATAAGAGAATCAATAGACATGGAATTTAAAGTTTTTGCTTCCTCAATAGCTGTGACCTTTGATTCCCATTCCTTGGGCAAAGCATTCAAAATATTTTATTCTTCTCACCTAATGAATATTCTTTCCCGAGTGGTTCTGGGTCCTTCACTATATTATTAAATCTACAATATATTTTATCAATATTCTCATGAGGTTCCATTCTAAATGACTCATATCTAGTGGCTAGTAGGGCCTTTTTTGTTCTCTAACATTATCGCTCCCTACATGAATTTCCTTTAATCTATCCCATATTTCCTTGGCTAACTTGCATCCTTTTATTCTAGTTGATTCAATGGCATCTAAGTCATTGTAGAAAACATTCATGGCCTTGGCATTTGACGTAAGATTTATCTTATCTTGTGCACTCACTCCTAGTTTTTGGTCTAACTTTTCTTAATTTCTTGTCAAGCATTGTGGCTTCATAAGGTCCCCTCACTAACTATATACCATAATTCTATAGCTAAAGATTGTGAAAAAATCTCTATTCTATCCTTCCAACTATCATAGTTAGCACTATTGAGCATAGGGGGTCTAGCAATTGATTGCCTCTTTAGAAAGAATGCAATATTGGTTGCCATCTTTGCTTCCTAGTGGTTAAACTATCTAAATGAACACCAAGCTCTAATATCAATTATTGGGTCCCTTGATACAACATAAGAGAGGGTGAATTAGGTTGTCCAATAACTAGTGCAATTATGCTCAAATTATAACTCAATTACACTGACAATTTTATCTAAGTGACTTCACACTTAGCAATAATGACCAAGTATTAGCTTCTCGTCTCTCCCAAAAGAAGCTCGAAGTGCAGTTAGATTAGACCAATTAGGTTTTCCTACTTTTCAATTTAAGTATTTATGAATGCATAGATTTATTTTCAATAATTCTTGTAAAGGAGTAAGTACTCCTTATTTTTAGCTTATTTTAATTTATCGTTGTTTTCATGTAATTAATAAGAGAGGGTTGGTCTTTGTCCCCCTCTCATTTGTACTTCAGTTTAACATTAATAAATTTTTTGGGGTAGCGTCCCTCCCCATGTATGAGGTTTTGCCAAAAAAAAAAAGATAAAACAAATAATATCACAAATAATCAATATAAAGAATTGTAAAGTAAAAGAAAGAAAGAAAGAAAACCGATTTATAATGGTTCAGCGCCAAACTCAACACCTACGTCCACTCTCAAATTCCTCTACTTGGAGTTCAATTCCACTATTGTGCTTCTTTACAAGTTGGTAAAGCAAACTGACATATACAATGTAGGGATCACGCTTTGCTAACCATAGCTTTCTCTAGTTGAATCAAAGAGTTTTACAATTCACTCCATTATCTCTCACAAAGCTACACTTGAGTACTACCACCCTAAATTTGAAGAACAAACTACAACCAAACCAACTACCTCACAAACTATCACAAGTACACTAAAGGAGAGAGTATTTTTATATCAAAATCACTCTTGAAGACTTGTAATAAGTATAGGTAAAGTTTTTACATCAATTCTACACATATTGGCATTTATAGAAGTGAGAAATGAGGTTAAAAAAAGTTTAAATTGAAGATTGCTAAAAAATTAGGCATTAAGGGCGTTATGACATCTGAATGGATGGCCGAAAGGGTGGCCGAACATGTTAGGACGGCCAAATAAGTGGCCTAAATTGTGGCCGAACCTTTCTAGAGCCTTTTTTTGTCAAGTACTTTAGGACGGCTGATCAAGTGTGTAAGGATGGCAATAGCCGATCCTCACTTCAATTGTGAAATTTTTCAAAATTGATTTACTCATCTTTTGTACTTCATTTGATTTATTTAGGTCTATTTAATGTGAATGGTAAAAACACAAGTAACGCAACGGAAAAATAAAAATTTTATTACCTTAGCCATGGATCTCTTTGATATATCAATATGATTACAAGGGGATTTATACAAGAATTATCTCAAACACAGAAGATTTCTATGCTTCGATAGGCTTAGATCCTTTGATGAAGAGGTAGGTCTACCACAAAAACCTTTCAAGTGTTGAGTTTCTAATGATATCCACACGAACAAATCTTGTGGGAACTTCCAAGGCTTGCTTGCTTCGACTTTTGAGTGCTAGCTTCCTTGATTTAATTAGACAACACAAGAAAAGATGAAAGACTAATAATTAAGGAGAGAGAGATGGAAGAAAGACACCAAGAGAGAGGTGGCAGCACTAGGGTTGAGGCGGCACCAAGGTGGTGCTTCACTCTTAGCAATTTTTCTTTCTCTAGGTTTCGTTTTGTGTTACAATAATAATTCAAGAGTGAAAGCATGGATATATTTATAGAGGTAGTATTTTAATCTTTAAGGAAATAAAGATAATTGGAAATCAATAAGGTTTAGGAAGCTTACCTTAAGTTAATCCTTCCCCTTTAGGAATCCTACTTCATAAGGAAACCAAATTGCTTCTTTATTTCTTTTAGGAAACTAATTGTTAGTGTATGCCCTAAAACTAAGTTGGTTTAAGGCTTTTTGTATTTGCACTTATTTATGTTATATTTATTCATGTGATATTTTTTCTTTATCATTTATACTTGTATTTTTATGTTACTTGTTTATTTGATGAAGTCCTGAGAATATTGACTATGTATTAGAGATCATAAGAGTCACAATTATGAGACTCTTGATACATAAAGTCATATTCTTAAAAGTCCCTAATTGTAGTATTAATGAGATTGAACATCATTAATACAGTTAGACTAGCACATACTTTGCCTCTACTTATGGTAAGTAGTAGTTGATCTCATAGACTATGGTGTGCGTGACATCTATGCTGGTATGTGGATGCTTATTTGGAACAAATTCATAGGACTGATCCACCAAGAGTTTTCAACTATAATACCAATGGTTGAACTCTTAATGGCAATGGTGTAAGTGATCCTTTGACTTGAGATTACCATAGTATCTTGTGGATTGCTATACTTTGACTCTATTTCTTAGTGCTCGTACAAGAGTAGCCCATAGGATAGATGTTGAGTATAGTATGAAGAATGAAAGGATAGTGAGTAATCGATATATGATTCACCACTCCTTAATAGGAGAGTATATCCCGTTTTAGCCACTTGTTAGAAATATTAACTCAACAAATCTTTTTCAGAAGTGAAAGTATAAATTGAAAGTAGTTTCAACGTTGTACATCATGGATACTTGTATTTCGAGAACAAGAAAATATTAATTAGTCATTTAAAAACATGCACTACACTTTTTAGACTAATTGGGATATAGTGTAGTGAAAGAAAATTAGTTACATAGTAACGTTGTCACTGATGGATATAGTCTACCATATGTATTTCTTGTTAACTTGGGTGGTCATGATACATTTCTAGGCACCACTCATGATCCATAAGTACGAATTAATCAATTATGAATTAATGATAAATTAAAATATTTAATTTATCTAACTCTTAATTAATTAATTAATGAGTTATAATTTGTACTTATTGCTAACGTGAATGGAACTTAATGGGTCACATACATAAAAAATATAATCTTGGGGTTAAATTGTAATTAATATAAGTATTAAATACTTATGGGGTTAATTTATAAAATAAATTGTAATCCTAATTTTGATAATAACAAACCACATTATTACTAATCACACTTCTTTAGTGTTATGGTGAAGTGTTAAACATGTTTGGAAATCATTGCTGAAAATAGAGAAAATCATACATCAGTTCAGACGATCAAATCTAGGTTTCGGCTGTCCAAAGTATGTTCAAACATAACTTCAAACGTCCAATCAGCTGTCCGAAGTTGTTCCAGAATTTTCAAAAACTTTTGGATGCTTGAACACAAGGTTTGGACGTCCAGTCACTCATCCAACAAAACCAAAGAAATTTTAGAGACTTTCGGACGACAGTTCGGACGTCCTTAGAGACTTCTGGTATAGTTGCAAAAATTTCAGAAACTTTCAGATGATATTTTGGACATATCTTCAGACGTCTGAAAATTTCCTAGAAATGACATAGCTCTTCAGTACCAATTGGACAAAGGTTCGGCATTCGACCACCCGAAGTGATTACATTTAGTCAGACTAGAAGAGTTCGGATGTTGGTTCGAACAACAACCCTTGAATTTGGCCAACCGAATGGTCCAACAGCTAGTTTTTTTGCATTTAATGCTTGACTGTTGGGAGTTAGTTGGAGACTATTTTGAAGGATGTATAAAAGTCATAACATTTGAATTCATTAAGAACTATTGTATTGAGTATACAAAGGCATTGAATAGCAATATTGAGCTAGAAAATCTTATTTTCTTTGTAATAATGTGATAGTTTTTGAGTTCTTCATTGTGAGTGCAAACCTTCAATTGTATAGCTGAAAGGTTAGCAACCTTGCTATAAAATTTCTTACCTCAACTAGAAGAGTGTCTAGGGTAAGTGAGAAATGAGCCTTTCTTTGTGCAAGTTGGTAAAGATTCAACCTCAAGTGAAGGAATTCAAAGTGTACTACAACTTCAAGTTTAGTAAAACTTAGAAGTTTGTGTGGTTTGATAAATTTACTCTCCTTTTTTGTTTACATTTTAGTTTGTTATTATTCTTGCAAGTTTATTTATTGCATTAATAACTTATTTGATCATTTAGTTAACTTGTAAATTTCTATTTTGTGAAAATTTGCTATAACCAAGTTAAGGTTTAAAAAGGAACCTAATTCATCCCCCTTTTAGGTTGCACCTAAGGCCTACAATTGATATCAGAGCTTGGACTCCATTTTTGATAGCCTAACAAGCTAGGAGAGATCCATGGCAACCTCTAATAATACTTTATTCTTAGAAGGCCAATCCATTACTAGACCTCCTATGTTTAATGAAGTAAATTACATTAGTTAGAAAGATAGAATGAAAATATTCTTGCAATCTATAGATATTGAGCTTTGGTACATTGTGAATGAAGGACCATATGAAGCCTATATTGATGATCCTATTATCAATAGAAGGAGACCAAAGACTAGGCAAGAACTTACTTCTTTAGATAGAACAAATATCACTCTAAATGCTAAGGCTATGAATGTATTGTACAATGCATTGGATGCCAATGAGTCTACTAGAGTGAAGGATGCAAAATGGCAAAAAAAAAAAATTAGGGACAAATTGAATGAAATTCATGAGGGTAGTGATAGTGTCAAGAAACAAAAGAAAGCCTTGCTAGTCACTAAGTATGAATCTTTTAAGATAAAGCCTCATGAGAACATAGACAAAATGTATTTCCGTTTCAATGACTTTATAAAGGATATTGAGACTTTGCAAAAAGAATATGCCTTGGGTGAAAAGAATAGAAAAATCTTAAATGCATTGCCTAAGGAGCGAGAAAGCAAAGTCATGGCTATAGAAGAAGCCAAAGATTTGAACTTTATGTCTATTGAATCTCTTATAAATTTTCTAACCTCTTTGAATTGAATTTGAAATCTAAGGTTTAAGAGGAGGAAGAAATAAAGGTTAAGAAGAACATGGCATTGAAGTCTTCACAAGATAATGAAGACAACTTCTCCATTGATGGTGAGGACATGGATGCGGATGACAATGACTTAGCTCTATTCACAAAGAGTTTCAAGAAACTCCTCACAAAAAAGAGAAGATTTAGAAGAAGATGATCAAACAACATCAATCAATCAAGCTTCTCAAGAAATAGAGGAAAGCAAAAGGCACCAAAGAAGCAAAATGATAAGTGTTTTGAGTGTGAACAACTTGGACACTACATGAATGAGTGTCCATCAAAGAAGAATAAGGAAGAAAGAAGTGAGAGAAAGTCAAGATTCAACAACTTCCAAATTACATGGAATGAGTGCAACTCCAATGGGGAGATTGAAGAAGAAGAAGAAACTGCTCAAATGGCTTTCATGGCAATTGATGAAAATGAGATAACCTCAAGTCATTCATCTTTAGATAAAAATGAATGTGATGATGATGATGATGATCTTGAGAATTTTGTATTTAAATTACATAATAGTTTAAATGAATCATATGCTAGAAATAAGGAATTGAAATTAAAATTTAATTTCTTGCTTTGTGACAATGCTAGTTTAGTTCAAGAGAATAAAGGATTGAGAATTGAGAATGAAGAGTTATAGAAGGGAAAAGTGGACATGGCATGGAACTTAGAGGAGTTAAAAAGAAAATTAGAGGAGAGATCTAGGTTCTACAACAAAATCAAGAGTGAACAAGAAAGCTTGAAAAAGAAAATGAGTGAACTTAGTGATTTTCTTGGAAGAGAAAAACAAGAAGTTTTAGAGAAAAAAATCACTAGGAACATCCTTAGTACAAATAGGTTCACTTTGTATAGAAAGAATAGGATAAAATTCATTAGACCTATGCATGTAAATAATACTCATATTATGTGCAATTTTTGTTATCAAGTAGGACACGTGAAGAATAATTGTTATGTTAGAAAAAATATGAGACAAGGCATGAGAACTATGTCGATTGTTAAGGATTGTGCTAACTCTTATGGACCCAAAAATTAAAAAGGGTACCAAATGTAATTTTTTTTTTTCATTCTTGTGTAGGTATGAATCAAGAACACCACCAAGGAGTCAAAGTGGTTCATAGATAGTGAATGTTCAAGACACATGATCAGAGATCCATCATTGTTTGTCAAGCTAAAGCAAAAGAATAGTTTGGAGATGACATGAAGGCTAAAACTATTGGAGTAGGTGATATAGGTAACAATGATGAAACTTTCATTCAAAATGTTTTGTTAGTTGATAATCTTAGTTATAACTTGTTAAGTGTGAGTCAATTATGTGATAAAGGTTTATATGTTTTATTCAAAAAGCATGAATGTTTGGTACTTTATTCTAGTTATAATGTAGTTTTTAGAGGTAAGATGCATAATGACATCTATGTTGTCTTTCTAGATAGAATAGCTTCAAATAGGATTAGATGTTTTAAGGCTACTAGTAATGATCCTTGGCTTTGTCATAGAAGACTTTGTCACTTCAATATGGATTTGTTGAATAAGTTATCTAGGAAAGAACTCGTCCGAGGGCTTCCTAAAATCAAATTTGAAAAAGACAAGATTTGTGATGCTTGTCAATTTGGAAAACAAACCAAGGTCTCTTTTAAACCAAAAAAATTGTGTTTCTATTTCAAGACCTTTGGAGTTTTTGTCGCGCCCCATTTTTCGAAAGACGGAAAAGGGAATATTGTTTATTTGTTGAAAAAAGAGTGTAAGTTTTTGTAAAATGATTTTTAGAAAATACTTTACAAAAAATAGTTTGACAAAAGATGTGATTTTCAGAAAATACTTTATTTTGAAAACAAAAGGAAAAGGGCCTAAAATGGGACTTTGAAAATGCGATGGTTTTTAGCCCGAAAATAGAGTCTAAAAAGGGTTTTTAGTGAAAGGGAGTCGTCACTTGGTATTGAGTTTTGGTGTACCAAGTCACTGAAAATATTTTATAAATGTAAGAAAATCGATAATGGTTTATTTAGAAAATAATTTTGAGAAAAAATGTAAAAAAAACAAGAAAAGCCTTTTTTGACAACTCCAAGTCTTTGAAAACGAAGAGAAAAAGGTTCGGGAGTCATAGTTGAAGAAAGGGAAGGCAAAGGTTTACACCTAAGGCTCCCTTTCAACCTAGCTGAAACTAGTTGTGAGGTTTAGGCCAAATTTTCCTAATATAACCCTAATATTTTATCACATTTGGATGCAACTATATGAATGCAAATCTAGTCCTAAAAATGGATATCGTTAAGGGACAAAATGTTCCATTGAGGTTTGGTCGGAATTATCGCATTAATTGCGAAACCCGAATTTAGACCTCGATGAAGTCACGAGTATAAATGCAAAATGGAATGTAAAAAGAAAAGGAAAATAGTAATATATATAATAAGTGAACAAAGAAAGTGGGGATGCAACATAATGGGTACGGGAGACTAATAGACTCGTGACTAGCTATTCCTACTCACGGAGGGGGAAACGGCATGTACGCCACCGCTTCCCACGTAAGTAGATGATTATTTCTAGTCAAAAAATCACACAAATGACCTAAGATTCTATGTAAAATATAACCTAAATGTCACGCATTGAATATATGTAAAATAGATAATAAGAATAATAATACATAAAAAAACATGCAAAAAATGGAAAAAAGCCTAAAAAGGGAAAATGTGTGTGAAATGATATGAAATGCACACGAGAAGTGATTTTAATACTAAAATGACCTAAAGGTCTAGCTATTGGACTAGCCTATTTTCTAGAAATTCTCCGCTAGCGTTGGACTAGCGAAGAAACCGGAATTAACCACAACTAGCGTTGGACTAGTGTGGCGACGATACACATATATCATAATAAATAAGTAAATAAATAAAACATAGATTAAAACAATAATCACATAAAAACATATAATAGCACATAGGAGTACATAGCACATAAGCATGATATTCTAGATGCAAAGTCCTAGGGAAAGCAAATAAAACACATAAGCACATAGCACACATAGCACACAAAACCCTAACTATTACACCGGGGGAGCCTAATTACAATCTAAAAATGGAAAAAGATAAGAGATGGCCTATCTAACCTATCTACTACATTTTCTATCTAAAATACATAAGTTTTTGTTAAATAGATGAAACTATAAACTATCTATTACATTAACTATCTAAATACAAAATTTTTGCTAAATAGAATATTACATATCTATTACACTTCTTTGAATAATTAAAAAATTAAATTCAAATAAATAACATGACATAAATAAATAAATACTCACACATGAATAAAAATAATAAACACAAAGAGATACATAAAAAAAATATAGAAAAACACATAGGAGCACGTAGGAGCACGTAAAGAAACATTGGAAGGATAATAGGGGTACCTCCCATTCGAAGACTCGGTATAGATGCTAACAACAAGAACAAACTTATCAAGGTACCATTATTTAAATAAATGAACCATTAATTAAATAATTTCATATTAATCACTATAAACATGCCACAATAATTCGAAACAATTATAGCAATAATAAACAAAAATTAAAGAAAGCAACAATTAAATATTTAGGAAGAAAAATGAAAATTATTTAAGTAAAAATAAATAAATAAATAAGAAAATAAAAATAATAAAAATAAAATACAATAATACATAATTAAGTTTTTAACACACAAATAAGAATTACCAAAATAACTAAAAGAGAAATAAAGAAACTAATTTAAGCATTAATTAGACTAACAAGACCAAATTTTAGAACATTAATTATAAATTTAATAAAAAATAAATAAAATGTGAAAATAAATAATTAAAAGCTTTGAGGACTTAATTAAATTTCTTTTTTTTTGGCAAAAATAAAATGTTCCAAGTTTTGGATTAAAAAAGGAAATTTGGGCAACATTCTAGAGTAAAAATGTAATTTATAACAAACTAAAGGGTAAAATTACAATTTCAAACCATAGTTAAGATAATAATATAATTTACAATGAATTTAAAAGGCTAAAATATAATTTTCAGTAAGCATAATGCCAAAAATAAAATTTTCCAGCAATACTTAAGGCCAAAAATGTGATTTCAGCAAACTTGGGGGGTGAAAAATGCAATTCCAGCAACATTCAAGAGTAAAAATACAATTTTCAGCAACATTCAAAGGCTAAAATTCAAGTTCTAGCTACTTGGGGGGCAAAAATATAAATTCCAGCAATATTGGAGGGCAATAATACAATTCCAGCAAACTTGGGGAGTAAATTTGCAATTTCCATAAATATCGGAGAGTAAAAGTGCAATTCCAAAAAAGTTTAGGGGTAAAAATGTAATTATATAAAAATATAGGGGTCAAAATGTAATTATAGAAAAATATAGGGGTCAAAATGTAATTACAGAAAATATAAGGGTCAAAATGTAATTATGTAAGACTCGGGGGACCAAAATGCAATTAATTAGGACCTGATTGAAAAGAAAATAAAATTATGGGGGTCAATCTACAAAATACAGAAACTTAAATGCAAAAATCATAAATGCTCAAGGCCATAATAACATTAATAAAAGTCTAAGGACTATAATATAAATACATATTATTAATTAAAATCAAATTAAAAAACAAAACAAACGAAACGACGTAGTTTTGAGTGAAACTACCTCAAAACGACGTAGTTTCACTAAAACTACCTTTTTTTTTTTGGGTTTTCTTTTCTTTCTTCTTTTTTTCTTTTCTTTTCTTCTTTCTTCTCCGTTTCTTCTTTCTAGATTTCTCTCTTTTTTTTTCTTTCTTCTTCTGGTTTTTTCTTCTTCTTCTTCGTTCACTCTCCGTTCTCTGTCCCTCTCTGTTCTCTATTTCCCTCTCTCTTCTCTCTCTCTCTCTCTCTCTCTCACTCACTCTCTCTTCTTCTATCTACTTCCCTCCAAATCAATTATCAAATCCAATCAATCCAAAAACAAAACAAAACATAGTTCAATCAAGCAATTTAATGGACCAAAGGACTGAAAGAAAAGGGGGCAAGACTCACCTTGGTCAAACGACAGTGAATGGTGGGCTTGGGCGGCATCGTGATGGCACTGTTTGTTTGGGTGGTAGTGGTCTGGCAATCCGTGGTGTGCAAGTGGCAGTGCGTGGTGAAGGAATGCACAATTTTGTTGGTCTTGGTGAATTTATTGCTGGGATTGTGTTTGTGATTTCGATTTTGTGTGTGTATGTGAGACAGTGATTTTTTGGGTGATTGTGCTTGTGCGTGCATGTGTCCTGAGTGTGTGTTGTGTGTGTTTGTGTAGCTAGCTGGTGAAACGCGTGTGCCTATGTGTTTGCAGGCGAAATGTGATTTTGCTCAGGTTTGTTGTGAAGCTAGCTGGTGAAATGTGTGTGCCTGCGTGTTGTGAATGTTTGGTTTTTTCTGGGCGTTTGTGTGTTGTAAGTGAACTGATGTGCGTGTGTGTGATGTGTGAGTGTTAGTGAGTGTGGGTTTGCGATGTGCTTGGCCGAGTGAATGGAACTGGTGAGTGAATGAAGTCTAGTTGTGTGTGCATTTCAGTGTGATTTTGTGCAGGTGTATTGTATTTGTCTGGTGTGTGTTTGTGTGTTCGAATTTGTGTGCTTTGTGTGAGCTATGAGAGTGACTTTGTGCAGGTGTATTGTGTTTATCTGGTGTGTGTAATGTGTGAATGTGTCTGTGAATGTTGAGTGAGGAGAGGTGATAAGTTGGAACTGAAGTGAGGACCGAGAGGGGATAGTTTGAGAGTGTAGTGAATCGTGTGTTTGATGCAGAGGGAAATGAGGATTGTGTGTGGTGTAGTGCAGGTATGGTTCAGAGAATGGTGAGTGTGTGTGAATTGTTAAGTGAAGGGAGTTTCGGATGTGTGAAGGTGCAGTATGCTTGTGAGCTGAAGGCAGAGGGAGCTTGTGAGTGTGTCGTGTGCTTTTGATTTGATGAAACAACAAAACAATCCCCTAAAATCTAGTAGATTGAGTGCAAATAGGATGGCTATGAATGGAGTTGGTGATGCTAGGAGATTGGACAATACTGGCTGTGATGATGGTATTTTTGGGGGTAGGAAGTATGGCTGGTAGAACCATAGCATAAAGCAAACAACAGCATACTGCTGCTTTTTTTTTTTTTTGGAAAAATTTGTTAAGGAAAATAAAACAAAGAAAAACAATGAAATAGAATAAAATAAGGGATAATTGGACTCCTTAAAATCAATAAGAAAATACTAAAATTCAGCGTTATAGGAATGAATAAATAAAATTCACCGTAAAGTTCAAAATTAATATAACATTGGAAAACATACTATTAATAAAAAAAGGTAAAATATTGAAATAAATACCAAACGATTTCAAAAAAATCATGAAATTTATACAAAAAATTTATGAATATATAAAATGTGCATATAAAAATTTTCACTTGAAAATTCTCATTAAAAAATGCATTGGGAAACGTGTCATTAAGTAAAAAAAAATACTAAAATTTTAAATAATTACTAGATGGCTCCAAAAAATTATTAAAATTATAAATAATGATAAAAACAGTAAAATTATGTATTTAGGAAATGAAATAAAATAAAATAAAATTTATATGGTGAAATTACAATTTTGCCCCTGATAATCTAATTAGACATAGTATACATGAAAATTGTAATCGACCCCCTGAAAAATAAAAATACCCCTTGAATGAAGTAACACACATTTTTTTTTATATAAAGGATGTGTCAAAATTTGGTGTCTACAATTTTTACATTTGGACTTGTTTGGTCCTACCAAGTAGCAAGCCTTCGAGAAAAGAAATATGTTTTTGTTATTGTAGATGATTATTCAAGATACACTTAGGTGCTATTTTTTGCACACAAGGATGAGGCTTTAAAAATTTTGTTTCTTTGTTTGCAAAAGTTCAAAACTTTTTAAACTTAACCGTTGTGAAAATTAGAAGTGATAATGGAACCGAATTTAAATATTGTGGTTTTTCAGATTTTTGTGATCACAATGGTATTACACACGAATTTTTTACCGCACAAGTTCTCCAACAAAATGGTGTTGTTGAAAGAAAAAATAGAACTCTTCAAAAAGCCGCTAGAACTATGATAAATGAATGTGATTTACCAAAGTATTTTTGGGCCGAAGCGGTCAATACGACTTGCTATGTTATGAATAGAGTTTCATTAAGACCTACCTTGAACAAAACTCCTTATGAACTCTTATTTGGCAAAAAGTCAATTGTTGGCTATTTTAAAGTTTTTAAATGCAAATGCTTTATTTTGAATATCGAGGAACATCTTGGCAAGTTTGATAAGAAAACAGATGAAGGCATCTTTTTAGGATATGCTAGTGATAAAAGAGCCTATAGAGTGTACAATAGGAGAACCTTAGTAGAAGAAGAGATCATTCATGTTACTTTTGATGAATTACATGACGTAGTTACTAAAGATACTAGTGAAGATGATGATGTGTGTGTTCAAGAAAAATTAGAGAATCTTATTCTTCAAGAAGGTGATAGTACTAAAAAGAAAGTAGTTAGTACTAGTGAAGATGTAGTTGGCGAAAAGAAAGACGATGATACTACAAAGGATCTAACCAAAACTTGGAGAATTGTACCCAATCATCCTAAAGAACTTATTATAAGCGATCCTTCCAAAAGGGTTAGGACTAGATCCTCTACTAGGCCTTTAGTAGACAACTTTGCTTTACTATCCCAATTTGAACCTAAGAATGTAGAAGATGCTTTGAAAGATAAATTTTGGATAGTAGCAATGCAAGAGGAATTGAATTAATTTGAGAGAAATAAGGTATGGACTTTAGTTGAAAGTCCATTAGATCACCCGGTGATAGGCACAAAATAGGTCTTTAGGAATAAGTTGAATGATAAAGGTGAAATAGTGAGAAATAAAGTGAAAGTTAGTTGCCAAAGTTTATGCATAAGAAGAAGGAATAGATTTTGATGAAACATTTGCACCAGTTGCTATGCTTGAATCTATAAGAATGCTTCTTGCGTATGCATGTTTTAAAAGTTTTATGTTATTTCATATGGATGTGAAAAGTGCTTTTTAAATGGTTTTATTGAACAAGAAGTACATGTTAAACAACCTTTCGGTTTTGAACATGAAAAATTTTCAAATCGTGTTTTCAAACGTTCTAAAGCTTTAAATGGATTAAAACAAGCTCCTAGAGCTTGGTATGAGAGGTTGAGCAATTTTTTGATTGAAAATGATTTTAAAAGAGGAATTGTAGACACCACACTTCTTTACAAAACATCATACAAATGAACTTCTTATTGTTCGTGTATGTTGATGATATTATTTTTTGTGCTACAAATAAAAATCTTTGCAAAGAATTTTCTTTTATGATGCAAAATGAATTTGAAATAAGTATGACGGGAGAATTAAACTCTTTTCTTGGTCTTCAAATTCATCAATTGAAAATAGAATTTTTATAAGACAAACCAAATATGCAAGGGAATTACTTAAAAGATTTAGTATGGAGGATTCAAGGGAAGTAGGCAAACCAATTTGCACATCTACTAAGTTAGACAAAGATGAAGAAGGCAATAAGGTGGATGAAAAGAGGTATTAGAGGTATGATAGGTAGTCTACTTTATCTTACCGCTAGTAGACCCGATATTATATTTGTCGTTTGTCTTTGTGCAAGATTTCAATTTTGTCCTAAGGAGTCTCACTTACTAGCGGTCAAGTGTATCCTTAGGTACCTCAAAGGTACATTAGACTTTGGACTATGGTATTCTAGATCTAATGCATTTGATCTTGTGGGGTATTCTGATGCCGATTTTGCCGGATGTAGAATAGAGAGAAAATGTACTAGTGGGACTTGTCATCTTCTACGCAAGTGTTAGTTGTCATGGTTTAGTAAGAAACAAGGTTCTATATCTTTGTCTACGGTGAAAGCCCAGTTTATTGCTGCGGGTGCGTGTTGTGCTCAGTTATTTTGGATGCAACACACTCTTTTAGATTTTAGATTATAGCTTCAAAGTGTGCCCATTAAGTGTGATAATACTAGTGCCATCAACTTGACCAAAAATCCCATTCAACACTCTAAAACCAAACATATTGACATCAAACATTATTTCAGTAGAGATTTGGTTCAAAAAGGTGAGATTAGTGTGGCACAAGTGATTAGTTGGCTGACATTTTTTACAAAAGCTTTACCTCTTGAACGTTTTGAATTCTTAAGAACAAAACTAGGCATTCTGTCTCTGGATCGGCCAGCCTAAGTGTGTTTTCAAATGGCCAACCGTTCTCTTTTCAGTTTCTAAACATTTTATGTTTCGGACAACCAAAAAATTCCTTCGAACATCTGATCACATTTTGTTTTTCAAAATAAAAACTCTTTGGATGACCGAACAAGATTTTCAAACGGCCGAAGAAAGTTTCAAAATTTGGGAATGGACGACCGTTCGGCCACTATTTTTCATATCGGACGGTTGAACGCTTTAAATTTCAAAACTCTAACTTACTTCGGACGCACGGTTGGATGACTCAAACATCATTTAGACATTCGAACGTGCCTTTTTCAAGCATAAATTGAGTCTACAACTTCATTTAAAAAAAATCCTTTTCCCTCTTGGCAGTCAGGCGAACACTCTCACAATCAAAGTCAAAATCTCACCAAGTAAATCATTCACATTACATTAGAAGCCATCTAGCTCATTTTTTCAAGGATTTTTCATCAGATCAATTGCAATTTTTGCGATTTTTCTATGAATTTTTGCCTGCAACTTTCTGGGATTTCAAAAGCATTTTTGATCAATTTTTTGTTACAAAATATGATTCTTCTTACTTAAGTATTGTCCTTAAACCGCTCTAACAAATCATGGTTGTTGATTTACTTTGAGTTATTAGAAAGGGACTTTTCTATCAAATAGTTTCTGGTTCTCTAACTCTCTTTAGTTTATACCAGTTGATAATGACGACCAGAGGAAGGAGTAGTGTTGGAGCTAGTGGGAGTAAACGGAAAAGAAAGGAAACTGCCCATTTCATTCCTCAAAACATTGATAGGGTGCCCCAACCCAAGTTTATTGACAAAGAGGTTGAAAAAAGGTACCCCATTTATGTCAATAAGAATGTACTTTTTCAACGTAGTTGTTTGGAATCTGAGCTTAGGCATCTAAAGTTAGATTTCATTTGTGAAAAATTTTTGAAACAAAGCTGGGGCCACTTGTTGTTTTTAAATGAAAAATCTAATCCTAAGATGCTCATTGAATTTTTTTGCTAATCGTAGAAGAGGAGAATCTGATGCTATTATCTCTAGAGTCAATGTACTTGATTTAGTCTTTAATTCGACTCAAATAAATCATGTTTTCAAATGTAGACCCAAAGAAGATGCTCCAGTTTCTAGATTTTTCTTCTTTTCACAATAGGCTACATAAGAACATCATTTTAATTTCGATGAACTTCGTTTTTTCTATAATATTTCTTTTGAACAAGTTGCAAAAGCTATACCATCTGCTTTAGAACCTGTAAATAGTATCTTATTTTTGATGGTTTCAAACCTATTAACTCCTACTTTTGGTCATAGATGTGAGCCAAATAGAATATAATTATATGTTTTTTATTGTGTTTTGAAAGAAATTCTACTTGACTTCGGGTTTCTTATGCGTGAATTCATTCTAAATTGCATCTTTGATACCCAAAGAAACATTCCATTTGGAAAATTTCTGACCCGTATATTTAAATTTTATCACATTCCTTTTACGGGTACTTCTATTGAAAATCTATCATTTACTTGTTCTTATTTTGAAACTTTTTATCTTAAGTTTTACTTTTCACTTGTACATCCATTTTCACCCCTCCACCACTTTTGAACCATCTTCCTCTATTCCAAATTAGCCCACTTCTATTCCCTCTACTTCTACATCTCAAAATACAGTTTCTCATCTTCTGGCTTTGTTTCAAAAATTGGATAAACGAATGGATAACTTGGAAGCTAGGCAGCTGAAAATCAAGGCAAATTAGGCCAAGATATTCAAGGAATTTCGTAGCTCTGGAAAGAAGTTGGAATGTGTTGAGCATGCTCAAGTTTTAGGAATGAATATTGGTACACAGGCTCAATATAACATTTTCGAGCAACAAATCTTGGCAAAATCAGAAGATGAAGAAGAAGAAGAAGAAGAAGCAGCAGATGAATTGGCTGATCCTTAGCCAGAGGTACTTGGACATACTTATCAGACTCTTGATCAGTTTTTTGCTCAAACACCCGAGTTGCTTGTACACCCACCTTCTCCTCTAGAGGTACTTATGACTACAATTCAAAGCATTTCACGAGAGGTGGTTCACACTATTCCAGATGACTCTAATGAGACTCACTCTATTACTCTCACACCGCCTTCATCTGCTTAGGCTGAAGTGTCATCTAGGAACTTAGCTATTGTACCATACAAGCGTAGAAAGCCTTAGGAAGCTGCTTAGTTTTAGTTTAATCTAGTTTAGAATGTTAGTCTTGTTAGTTTTTTGTTTAGTTTTGATTAGTTCTTGGCTTTAGGTAGCTATGTCTTTAGTTTGCTCTCTTTGTAAAGACATTTCGTTTTGTTTATGAGATATGCTTTTTGTCTCATTCTTTTGTTTATGAGATGTGCTTTTCAGATATCCTTGTCAAAATTGCCTACTTACATCTTTTTCTTTTTAAGATGCATCATTTGAGGGTGAGTTATATTAAGGGGAGAGTGCATCCAATAATTTCCTAATTTTGGTTATGCCAAAAGGAGGAGAAACTTAAATGATGATATGTTGATATGAGTTTCTAACTTATGATCATGTGGTCTCTATACGTTATAGGTTTGTCATCATCAAAAAGGGAAAGAATATAATCATAATTTTGATGATAACAAACTACATTATTACTAATCACTTATTTAGTGTTGTGGTGAAGTGTTAAATAGGTTTGGAAATCTTTGTTGAAAAATAGAAGAAATCCGACATCAGTTCAGACGATCAAATCTAGGTTTCGGCCGTCCGAAATATGTTCGGACATAACTTTGGACATCCTATTAGCTGTCCGAAGCTATTCCAGAATTTTTAGAAACTTTCAAATGCTTGAACACAAGGTTTGAACGTCCGCTCACTTGTCTGACAAAAGCAAAGAAATTTCAGAGACTTTCATAAGACCATTCGAACATCCTTTCAATCGTCTGTATAGTTGCAAAAATTCCAGAAACTTTCGGACAATATTTCGACATATCTTCGGAAGTCCAAAAATTTCCTAGAAAGGACACAGCTCTTCAATATCAATCGGACAATGTTTTGGACAGCAAACAATTCCTCCGGGCATCCGAAGTGATTGCATTTAGTCAGACCAAAAGAGTTCAAACGTTGGTTCGGACAATAGCCCTTGAATTCGGTCAGTCGAATAGTCCAACAGCTAGTTTTTCTGCATTTAATACTTGACTGTTGGGAGTTAGTTGGAGGCTATTTTGAAGGATGTATAAAAGCCATAACATCTGAATTAATTTGGAACTGTTGTATTGAGTATACAAAGGCATTGAATAGGAATCTTGAGCTAGAAAATCTAATTTTTTTTTTTAGTAGTGTGATAGTTTTTGAGTTCTTCATTGTGAGTACAATCTTTCAATTATATAGTTGAAAGGTTAGCAAGCTTGCTATGAAATTTCTTAGCTCAACTAGAAGAGTATCAAGGATGAGTGAGAAGTGAGCCTTTCTTTGTGCAAGTTGGTAGAGATTCAACCTTAAGTGAAGGAATTCAAAGTATACTATAACTTCAGGTTTAGTGAAACTGGGAAGTTTGTGTAGTTTGATAAAGTTACTCTCCTTTTTTATGTACATTTCAGTTTGTTATTATTCTTACAAGTTTGTTTATTGCATTACAAACTAATTTGATCATTTAGTTAACTTGGTAAATTTCTATTTTGTGAAAATTTGCTATAACCAAGTTAAGGTTTAAAAAGGAACCTAATTCCTCCCTCTTAGGTTGCACTAGGGCCTGCATAAATTAACTTGAAGGACTTATTTATAAATATTCTAAATCTTATAGGGAATTAGTTTCCTAAAAGAAATAAAGTAACTATTTGGTTTCCTTATGGAATAGGATTTCTAAAGGAGAAGGATTAGCTTAAGGTAAACTTCTTAAACCTTATTGGTTTCTAATTACCTTTATTTCCTTAAAAAATAGAATACTATCTCTATAAATATGTCCATGCTTTGACTCTTGAATTATTATTACAACACAAGACAAAACTTAGAGAGAGAAAAATTGCAAGAGTTATCACTCACCTCTCCTTAGGCGTCTCTCCTCTTTCTCTCTCCCCCTAATTGTTAGGTCTTCATCTTTTCTTATATTCTCTAATTAATTCAAGAGATCTAGCACTCAAAAGTCAAAGCAAGCAAAGCCTAGAAGATTCTCACAAGATTTGTTCGTGTGAGTATCGTTAGAGGCTGAATGCTTGGAGGGCTTTTCATAGTAGACCTACCTCGTCTATGAAGGATCTTAGCCTTTAGAAGCATAGAAATCTTATGTGCTTGAGGTAATTATTATGTAAACCCCTTATAATGATATAGATATATCAAAGAGATCTATAACTAAAGTAATAAAATTTTATTTTTCCACTGCGCTACCTGTATTATTACCTTACACTAATTTCTTGCAACATTTAGAATATTTATAAATCAGTCTTTTAAGTTAATTTATCTTATTAATTAACCCCTTAAGTATCTAATACTTATCTTAATTACAATTTAGCTCAAAGATTATGTTCTTTATGTGTGCGACCCAGTAGGTTCTATTTACGTTGGCAATAAGTACAATTATAACTCAGTAATTAATTAATTAAGAGTTAGATAAAGTAAACACTTTAATTTAACATTAATTCACAATTAATTAATTCGTACTTATTGATCATGAGTGGTATCTAGCAATGCATCATGACCACCCAAGTGAATAGGCAAGTCATATGGTAGACTATATCTATCAATGACAATGTTACCGTGTAACTAATATTCTTTCACCACACTATATCCTAATTAGTCTAAAAAATGTAGTGCACACTTTTAAATGACTAATTAATATTTTCTTGTTTTCAAAATATAACTCTCCATGCTGTATAACCTTGAAACTACTTTCAAGTTATACTATCACTTCTACAAGAGATTTGTTGAGTTAATATTTTTAAAAAGTGGCCAAGGTGGGATATACTCTTCTATTAAAGAGGGGTGAATTATATATTGATTACTCACTATCCTTCCATGCTTCATACTATAACCAACATCTATCCTCTGGGCTACTCTTTTATGAGCACCGAGAAATAGAGTCAAAGTATAGCAATCCACACTCAAAATACTATGATAATCTCTAGTCAAATGATCAATTACACATTGCCATTTAAGAGTTCAACCATTGGCACTATAGTTGAAAACTCTTGGCAGATAAATCCAATGAACTTGTACCAAACAAGCATCCGCATACCAGCTTAGGTATCACGCACACCATAGTTTAGGAGACTGACTACTACTTACCATAAGTAGAGGCAAAGTATATGCTAATTTATCCGTATTAATGATGTCCAATCTCATTAATACTACGACTGGGGATATTTAAGAATATGACTTTATGTATTAATAGTCTCATAATTATAACCCTTACATAGTCAACATTCTAAAAACTTTATCAAATAATCAAGTAACATGAAAATAGAAGTATAAATAATAATAAAAAATGCCACATGAATAAATATAACATAAATAAGTTTAGAAGAAAAAAGCCTTAAACCAACCTAGTTTTAGAGCATATACTAACAAACTCCCGCTTGCATTAAAATCAATTACTCATTTGTTTTAGGCCAAAAGTATTAACATGACTATCATGCTTTTTCTAGGACAAGGCCTTAGTGAGATGATCAGCTACATTGTCATTAGTGGGAACATTTTCTATCTTTACATCATTCCTACTAACTTATTCTCTAATGAGATGGGAGCCTAAGTACGTGCTTGGATTGTTGAGGAGACCTAGGTTCTTTTGCTTGGGCGATGGCACCATTATTGTCACAATACAAAGGTATAGGATCAACAATGGAAGGAAACACTTCAAACTCGATGACGAACTTCTTGATCCAAACAGCCTCTTTTGTAGCTTCAGAAGCAGCAATGTACTGGGCTTCAATTGTAGAATCTGCGGTAATCTCTTGCTTCGAACTCTTCTAGTTTATAGCACCACCGTTTAACGTAAATACAAATCTAGATTGTCATTTGCTATCACTTTATTGAACTGAAAACTCGTATCAGTAAAACCTACACACTTCTAAAGTGTGTCCTCCATAAACCAAGAATAATTCTGTAGCAATGCATCATGACCACCCAAATGAATAGGAAAGTCATATGGTAGATTATACCCATCAATGACAATGTTGCTGTGTAACTAATATCTTTTCATCTCATTATACCCCAATTAGTCTAAAAAGTGTAGTGCATACTTTTAAATGACTAATTAATATTTTCTTGTTCTTGAAATATAAGTCTCTATGATGTATAACCTTGAAACTACTTTCAAGTTATACTATCACTTCTGCAAGAGATTTGTTGAGTTAATATTTTTAACAAGTGGCCAAGGTGGGATATACTCTTCTATTAAGGAGTGGTGAATTATATATTAATTACTCACTATCTTTCCATGCTTCATAGTATACCCAACCTCTATCCTATGGGCTACTCTTTTATGAGCACTGAGAAATAGAGTCAAAATATAGCAATCCACACTCAAGACACTATGGTAATCTCAAGTCAAAGGATCACTTACACCTATTGCCATTTAAGAGTTCAACCATTGGCACTATAGTTGAAAACTCTTGGCGAATCAATCCCATAAACTTGTTCCAAACAAGCATCTACATACTAGCTTTGGTATCACGCACACCATAGTCTATGAGATCGACTGCTACTTACCATAAGTAGAGGCAAAGTATGTGTTAGTCTGTCCGTAATAATGATGTCCAATCTCATTAATATTATGATTAGGTATATTTAAGAATATGACTTTATGTATTAATAGTCTCATAATTGTAACCCTTACAATCTTTAATACGCACTCAATATTCTAAGGAATTTATCAAATAATCAAGTAACATAGAAATACAAGTATAGATGATAAAGAAAAATGCCACATGAATAAATATAATATAAATAAGTGTAAGTACAAAAAGCCTTAAACCAACTTGGTTTTAGGGTATACACTAACATAATGTTGCAAAACTATTGCTAAACGCACTAGAAAATAGATTAGTAATATATAGATTTGTTATCATCAAAACTTGGATTATAATGTATATGTATATATATTTTACCAGAGATAGTAGGCATTTGTTAAAGCATTTTATGAATTTTCTTGATCTCTATCAGAAGGGTTCTGGACTGAGAATCAACAAGGACAAAAGTTTCTATGTCTTTTCTGAACATGCTAATGCATCACTTTGATGGTATCTCATACAAATATCTGGAATATCAAGGAAAAAACTTCCTTTTGTTTATCTAGGCTGCAATCTATATCAAGGAAAAAGGAAGATTCATTACTTTCAAGGCAAAATTCTAAAAGAAACTAGCGGGGTGGAAATCTAATATGCTTCACATTCTTATGGTAATGGAATTTCCCAAGACAATAATTCGGAGTCTTAAAAGGATTATGGCTGACTTCTTATGCGGAAAATTTGAAGACTCCAATAAACGTCATTGGATATATTGGAAGGATATATCTCACTGTATAGAAGAGATCGGCCTAGGAATTCATGGCATCAAAGATATAACGATTGCATTTAGCTACAAATTCTGCGGAGATTTTGGACTTCCTTAACTCTTTGCAAGATTCTTAACTTTGAAATACTTGTCTCATGTATCACATCCATGTTGCATTCGGCCAGAGAGTAGGGACTACCTAGTACAAGAGAGAATATTGGATGTTCGCCATTTTGTAGAAAACAATGTGCGTCTGTTAATTCGTCAGGGTAATGGCTCATTCTAGTATGATTTGTGGACTGGAATGGGATCTCTAGCAGTCGATAAAGTGCATATTCAATGCGAAAATTTAATATTGAGGGATTTGTTTATTAATGGCGTTTGGCGCCTAGTTGACATAGTAGATTCACTAACATTACTGGAACAAATACAAATCAGGAGCCACAATCTTTCCCTCTCCACAAAATTGGATAGGTTTGTATGGAAACCATCGCCTAATGGTGAATTCACATTATCCTCAGCTTATGAACTCATCAGGAAGAGGCATGCTTCTTGGATATCACAACAAATGATTTGAAATTTGAGAATAGCTACCAAAATCTCCATATTGATGTGGCATTTGCTAAATTCAGCCTACCATTCCCGGATGTCTTGGAGAGGTTTGGCTTCCAATTGCCATCTAAATGTCCTTTTTATGAGGTTAATTATTCCTTTTCTAGTTGTTTATTTGCTACAGCGGTCTGGAGACATTTTGCAAGCCTGCTATCAGTCCCTCTTTCTTCTGGTCTTGGCGTTTTCAAAATGCTACAGCTTTGGTAGAGTTATGCATCATCCTCGACCAATGGTGAATTAATACTAATGGCCCCTTCTTGTATTTGTTGGGAATTCTGGAAAGCCCGAAACAAATGGATCTTTGAAGGAATTCTAATGTTGGCAAATCAAGTGATCTATCTTGTCTCGGCCTTGATCTCATATGAAGTAATAGCTCGTCCTTTTGTTCCTGTGGCGGAAGAGGATAAGCAGCTAGCCTATCATGGAGTTATACCATTTCTTCATTTTCCAAAGAAGATAACAACTTTAATAGTTGACTGGGAGATGCCTTCTTTGCCGTTTGTTAAGCTCAATGTAGATGGATTCTCATTAGGCAATCCAAGCTTGCGAGGTGGACGCAAAATCATTCGTAACCATCATGGAGAAGTCTCGCAAGCTTTCTCATCCTTTTACGAGATATGCACAAACACGGAGGCAGGGGCTAATGCATTGTCTGAAGGAGTTAAATTCTGTGTTGCCTTAGGTTTTGATCAAGTACTTGAGGAGGCGGATTCACAAGCATTGCAATAGGCGCTCAACACAAAGGAGCCACCTTGGAGAATTGATAAAGAGATCATTGAGATTAAATTTATCACGTGATTTGGTGCATTCAGGATCTCGCATGTTTTCGCCAATCAAACTCAGTAGTAGGTGCTCTCTCCGAAATGGCAAGCTCGGTTCATAGGTCTTCTATTTTTCAAGCTTCAAGTCTTCCAAAACATATTGTTGGTTTAGTCTCTTTAGATAAACGAAATGTACCCTAACATTAGATTGGCTTATGACTAATCTCTAGCTCAATTGTAACAGGGCTTAGGTTCATATCCCCTTCCACTTCTTCATTTTCATCGTTTTAAAAAAACACCTATACACTTATGATACATTTACATATATATATTTATTTATTTATTGACACACACATGATTTTTATTTCCTTAAAATCCTCTACAAATTTGTCCTCAAAGAAAACAAATTTTCATAACAATAATTTCTGCAAAAGATTAGTTGCATTTGTGTGCAAGTTAATGACTAGAGTCTAATAATGAGATAAATTCTTTTTTACCCAGAAGGCAACAAATTATACCTACAAAGTTAGATTATAACACTAACAGTCACGGAAAATACTCACCTAAGCACATTTCACAAGTCAAACCAAAAGTCAATTGCTGACTTAATATTTAACCCATAGAACTTAAGTGCAGGGACACTAACACATGTTTTTGACGTGGGACGAATTATAAAATATAAAATTATAAAATTATAATGAGATAAAGTGTAACACCCTAGAAAATGCACTCGCAAGAGACATTCTTTTATTTAGGGTTAAGTGTTAATCCTTGATTTATTAGTTGGAAGATTTCTTGAGTTAATTAGGTTAATTAACTAAGATTTTCATTATTAAGTAGGACACCTAAGTACCAAATTTAGAATAATTTTTTTATTTGACCATTTAATTTATATTAGTGTTTAAATTTTGATTAGCTTATTCCACTATTTTCTAGTCTTTTGACTACTTGAATTTTAGCTCAATTTTTCTCAAAAATTTCACTTATTTTCTTGCTTTATTTTCTTTTTCTTGGCTGAAATTTCTTCTTTTCTTTCTTCTTGGCCGAAAATTCTTTCTTCTTTTCTTCCTCATGGCCGGCTCTCTCTTCTCTTATTTTTCTCTCTTTTTGCTTTAATATTTATGCTATAATATTTCTAATTACTAGGGATAAAGAGAGTAAGAGTTCCACCAATTAAATTAATCCAAGTTGACCACTAATACCTAAAAAGCATAAACCCTACTTTGACTCTTGTTATGATTTTATTGGTTATTCTTTACCTCACCTTTTTCTTTATTTCTTTTCTATTT
Organism: Mitragyna speciosa; assembly: GCA_024721245.1. Classification (NCBI taxonomy): domain Eukaryota; kingdom Viridiplantae; phylum Streptophyta; class Magnoliopsida; order Gentianales; family Rubiaceae; genus Mitragyna; species Mitragyna speciosa. The sequence continues at coordinate 4,167,476 of CM045567.1, read as the reverse complement.
TCCTAGCCTATTTCACTCTCTTTTTCTCTCTCTTATGGCCGGCCACCCTTATTCCTCTTTTCCTCTCATTTTGCTCTCAACTTCTTGAAGCTTTCTCTCCAAATTTTGAGTAATTCCACCATAGAAAGTGAGCTTTTCTTCTTCCTAAGCAACTTTCTAAGCTTGTTCAAGGTATCTACTAAGAACTTTTCTTGTTAATTTCAAGTTTTATTTGGTCTTTTGTATAAGTTTAACTCTAGAACCTTGTTGTTACTACTTGAAGAATTTAGTTAGAATTGAAGATTTACTTGCTAGATAAAGTGTTCTTGTAGTTAGATAGACTAGTAAATGGCATTTAAACCTTGAAATCTCATGTGTTATATGTTACTTGGTTGAAGATTCTTGGAGTAGAACTCTTAAATTTGAGTAGAGATTTGAATGAATTTGGGTTTGAGTTGAACATAGAAGTTGTAGAACTTGTTGAGATATGGGTTGGTTGGTTGTTTTCTTGCAGGAATAAGATTTGGGTTAGTCCGATTTTAAGGGGAAATGCTGCCGAAATTTTGGTAGAATTAAAAGAAGAAAATTGACAAGTGAGATTTTTAAACCTAGGATATGCTCAATTTAAGGAAGTTGATGTGCAGAAATTTTTAGAAAATGATCTAGTGATAGATTAAATTTTTTAGAATAAGAAAACCCTAAACCCTAAACCCTAGAAACCCTAAAACCAAAACCCTAGAAATAAGTGGGGTATTTTCTTGAATTTTCTTACTAAATTTACTAGGGTTTTAATCGAGTTTTCATTATATTATTTCTTTTAAATTTTAGGATCCGAAAATGAATCTTGACCGTATTACGAAATATTTTCTTAGACATTTTAGGTGAGTGTCTCTATGTGTGCATGATGCATGAATTGCTTTGTCATACTTGAGAATGTTATATTATGAAATATTTTGCTATACTTTTTTTTTTAAAGGCTAACCCCGTAGACCGGGGTGGGTGCCACTCCAGAATTTTATTAATAAAATTGCGAAATGAGGGAGGCTTAACCTGACCTCAATTATTACAAACAAAAAACTTTAGAGAAAAAGGAAATAAGGAGGACTTCCTCCCTTTACATCAAAAAATTTTTAAAATAAAAGCTTAACATTTCTTAAATCTAAAAGCATGAAATCCTAACTGATCTAGCTTGACCGCCCCGCGGACTAGTCTTGGAAGAGATGCAAAGTTCGCAAAAAACTGATCCTTGTTAGCTAGAAGACCCTCATTGGACAAAATGTCTGCTGGCTTGTTTGCTTCCCTAAAACAATGAGTAAAACTCACAAAATGATGTCTGAAACTATGAAGTTCCTCATATAAAAAATATAAATTCCACGGGCAAGATATCATCCCATTTACAATATTCACCAAAGTAAGCGAATCTGATTGCACATGGAAATATCAAAATCCCTGTTGACAGCATAATCGAACACCATGAATCATAGCACGAAATTCTGCCTCTAAACTTGAACCATACCCCAAAGGACAAGCATAGCCAAACATCACTTTACCCTGCACATCCCTAAGAATCCCACCACCTCCACAATCCCCCGGATTCCCTTTAGAACATCCATCAGTATTAAGCTGAAAAAAATTCACAGGAGACTTCCATCTGACCATTGTTATACAAATACTCCTTTTCATCTTACCAATGTTGCTATAGAAATCCAACCAGTTATTAACATTAACTGATTTGCTAAATTTTTGCTCCCATGTCATTTTTATATCGCCAAAAATCTTACGAGCAATATATTCCCATGAGCAAGAATTTCCTGCAAACACAAATTCATTCCGTGCTTTCCACAAGTGCCATAATATTAAAATAGGAGAAATTTGGTGCAAGAAGTCAATATATGAATTAACAACAGGTAGCAACCACCACTCCATTAGCCTCCTGCGTAATGAATGCTGCTTAGAAACTAAACCCACAGCTACACCAAAGAAATCCCAAATGCAGGTAGAACAATCTCCCAAGCTAAACACGTGTTCAACTGACTCAAGAGAAGGAGATGAACAACAAAAGCATTTCGAAGGCCCATGAATACCAAATTGCTGCAAAATATCAGCCAATGGAAGTCTCCTATGTAACAGTTTCAACATAAAAAATTGAAATTTTCCCCGGAATATTAGTATCCCAAATCTTCGAAAAAAAGTAAACTAGAGACTTTACAGTCTCTTACACAGTGATAGGCGGAACTCAAAGAAAATGTACCTGAAGAAGACAATTTCCAAACCATTCTATCAGAGGGAATCCAACAAATATTACTTTCAGCCATATCCCTAACTTCTCAACATCCTCTTCCACATCATGGAGTCAGTCAACTTTGGCTGAACATGTACTGGCGAATATGATTTACAATATTTATCATGCAAAAATTCTGCCCAAATCGATTTTTGTTCCCTGAATCGCCACCATAATTTGATGGAAAAAGCCAAGTACACATCTTTCAAAGATCGCAATCCTAACCCCTCCCTCATCAGTGGGACGACATAAATTTTTCCATTTTATCCATTGGAAACGTGAACCATCCCCATCTGTCCCCCACAAAAATCTAGAAAAGACTTTCTCTAGCTCCCATAAAACACCATTAGGAGGACATGTAGCAACCAAAATATGCAAAGGAATTGAGGACAATACATGTTTAATCAATATTAACCTACCTCCCATAGATAAAAATCTATTCTGCCATGCCAAAATTTTCTTAGCAACACATTGACTAAGCTCAGAAAAGAAAGCTTTTTTACCTCTTCCAAAGTATAAAGGACAACCCAGATACCGTACAGGAAAATGTCTTTCAGAAAACCCCGTCAGAGCTTTAATGATTTCCTTCCTTTGCCTAGGAATTTTGGGATGACACAGAAAACCACTTTTGTGCACGTTAATCTTTTGGCCCGAACATCTTTCATACTTTGCCAATATGTCCATCACCAGCTTCAAGGACCTGCAGTCTGCACCTGAAAAAATGACAACATCATCAGCAAAGGCCAGGTGAGTCACATTTGAACATTTTGGGGGAACACTAAAAGGAGTAAACCCCTTTCTGCCCAACAAGAGCGTTCAATGCCCTGGACAATCCCTCCTGCTGCAATAATAAACAAAGCTGGAGAAATAGGGATCTCCTTGGCGTAGTCCTCTAGTAGAATGAAAAAATCCTTTGGGAGATCCATTAATAATAATTGAAAACCAACAATTAGATATCAACCTCCAGAATCATATCAATAAACCGTTCCCCAAATCCAAACGACCTTAATATTTTGAGTAAATAAACCCATGAGACTCTATCATAGGCCTTCTCCATATCCAGCTTTAAGATTACATTCCCTCCTCTTTTTTTCTTTTTCATTACCATCAACCAATTCTTGAGCAAGTAAAAAATTTTCTGTCATCAATCTGCCTTTAACAAACCCACTTTGCTGATTAGAAATTATCCGAGGTAGAATACCTGCCAACCTATCAGACAAAATTCTTGAAACAACTTTATTAAAGAAATTACACAAACTTATTGGACGAAATTGTGTAAAATCTTGTGGACAAGACACTTTAGGAATGAGAACCACCAAGGTAGAAGAGATACATCTTGGTAATTCATCACCACAGAAGAAGCTAGTCACTGCCCTATATACATCTTCAGCCACAGTATCCCATGCATGCACAAAAAACTTACCTGTAAAGCCATCTGGCCCCGGAGCACTATCCCCATTCATTGAAAACACTACATTTCGCACTTCCTCCATAGTTGGAAATTTTTCCAGAGATTCACCATCATCATTCAAGCAATAATTTGGGAATGTGGTCTAACATAGCATCATCACAGGTCTCATCTTGTGAGAATAAAGAAGCATAGAATCTGCAAGCCTCTGAAGCAATAGCATCTTCCTCCTCTAACCATTCTCCAGATGGGTTTTTAATACGATGGATAATAGCTTTAGTTCGCCGTTCAGAAACCATAGAATGAAAATACCGCGTATTCTTGTCTCCATCCTTCCACCACTTAATTCTGGCCTTTTGTCTCCAAAAACTCTCCTCAATGCAAAGAGCTTTATTTAATTCCATACGAGACCGCTGCATGGAGTCTAGAGCCTGCTCAGAACCTTCAATATCATACTCCTTCTCATCCTCAGCTGCTTGCCTCTCCAATTTTTTAACATTTTCAAAAATATCCCCAAAAGTGCTTCGAGACCATATTTGAAGGCCTTTTTTCACATTCTTCAATTTCTCAGCTAGAACCTTCATAGGATGTCCCGTATTTGAAGAGTGCCAGTTTGACCGAACTACCTCCAGGAATTGATTATGTTCAACCCAAAAATGAAGAAATCGAAATGCCCTTGGTTTATCATCTAGCCTAGTCTTTCCCGTCATCAGCAAAGGAGAGTGGTCTGATGGACTCCTAGACAGATGTTGCACTGAAATGCCCATTCCTGTTGAATTAAATTGTTGGTTAATCAGCACTCTATCCAACCTCTTCCATATTCTAGCATGACCATGTCTATTATTGCACCATGTATAGGGCGAGCCAGAAAAACTTGCATAAAAAACTTCAACATCTTGCATGAAATTAAGAAAATCCAATGCTTCACTCAAACGAAAAGATCTGCCCCCTTTTTTCTCATCAACTTGAGAAATCACGTTAAAATCTCCCCCAATCAACCAAGGAGAGCTATCAACATTTTCAGCTCTCAGGGTATCCCACAAAACTTGCCTTTCACCAATGTCACAACATTTTGCTATACTTGTAATTGTTATTTTATGACATGTGTTACTTGAGGAAAGATGTGTGCTTTATCACATCTATTCCGCAATGTGTTACACGTTTTCATTATCTAATGTGTTACTTGTGCATGAGACTTCCGTGACTAACTTCACCGTTACTTCACGGATAGTCAACCCGGACAGGCTTGGGAGGATATAAGGTGCTGGGTGTTTTAGGGCGTGATGTTCTTTCCCTTATGAGTTGTGAATCCTCAAAGAGGCCAACTCCGGATTGAACTTTCTTGCGTGTTGGCCTTCCAGGGTTGAGATTTCTCCCTGAATGTGGTAGCCTGTACGGAGGTTATAAGGTGAATGGTGGTTAGGGTTCTTGCTTGATAATACTGGCATGACCTTTGATAAAGACTCGAGCTATTATCTCAATTCTAACATCATGGTTACATGATCAGTACTTGCTCCTTCTGCAGTTAAGCTTGCTTCCGTAGTTGAGCCCTGTATCCGCCACTGACTACTTGTTAATTAAATTGTTCATAACTTGTCTACTTAATTTCTCAATTATTTTGTTCAATAAAATAATAAATTCTGGGTATGATTGCATGACTTGGACACTCACTAGGCTATTATAGCTCATCCCGTTCATTTGTTTTCTTTAACCAGGTTTCCCAAAATACTAAAGCTAGAAAAGCTAATTTTGGACATTGTACATGTTTTGTTTGGTATCTTTTGATAGCCACTTGTTTAGGCTATTTTTGTACATGCTATGTAAATTTTAGTGCGTAAAACCTTTTGTAATACCTGTACTTCAAATGAATTTTATGAATATATCTCTTTATGAATGTGTTTTATTTTGCATTAATTATGTGTACGTATTGAGCGAGTGCTCGACTCGAGTCCTGGTGAGAGTTAGGCAGACAGTCCGCTAAACCCTTTGGTGAGCCTTTGGGATAAGGGGGGCTGTTACATAAAGTCAACCTCTTAAATTATAAAATATCACACTCAATCGAAGGTTTTCACAAATAAAAAAAATGTGGTGCTGGTTTGAACCGTGAAGCATGAATACAAATCTTACAATGATCTAAACCATAATAGGAGCAAACAAAGAAGTTTTAAAAACTGGTAACATTGAAATTCCTGAAACAATTGAGGATGATTCGAGCAATTTGCCGAATACTATATACATAAAAGTAGGGGAAAATTATTATTGCATTGTTGGAGTATTATTGATTGATTTATGATTTTGCTGTACGAGTCCCTCTCCTTCCCTCACCGTTAGCTATAAAAGAATCCCACCATACCAACTCCCAATTTCCCCAAATTAAAACCCATCTGAGATTTTGGCTGTATTTTAATCAAAAGCCTCCTCCGCAGTCCCAAGAATTCAAACAGACCCAGAATCAATCTCCTTTTTCTTTCTCTCAATAAATAAATTATCCGAAAAAGAATAGAAATAAAGGGGAAAAACTAAAAAAATGAATATGAGGAAAAGAGAGCGAGAAAATCCATGTGGGGTTTGTGGGCATTACCACAAGTACGAAGAAGGCGAAGTCTGCGGCGTTTGCGGCCACCGCATGCCGGCGGTGACTGAGAAGACTACTTCTTTTCAAGTCAGTGCTTTCCCTTCCGAGATCTTGCCGGAGTTTCTCTACTTGGGCAGCTACGATAACGCCTCCCGCGCCGAGCTTCTCAAGACTCAGGGGATTACTCGTATTCTCAATGTCAGTTAATTCTTCTTTTACTCCAAACTGTTCTTCTTTCGGATGGTGACTTGGTTTTGTCGTACGATGTGCTTTGTTGCTTATACACTGATATTCACCAGTTATCAGTTTTATTGGAATTAGAAGTGGATTATTTTTGTACTTGTTCATTTATTTATTTATTGGGATTTTGCTACTTTTGAAAATTAATTTTGATTCGATTTTGATATTGAATCATAAGATGTAAACTTTGATCGGAAATTTAGGATGGTGGTTTATGTTGCACTATCTTCACTGGGGATAGAGAGATAGAGAATGCTATTTTGTTGTTTTTTTTTTTTTTTCTTTGGGGGGGGGGGGGGGGGCGCATGTGTGTTGCATTATAGACACCATGCTTTGGCGTGATCTTCTAACTTAGTATCTAGGTTTAGGATTTTCGGATGATTGATAAATATAAGATGAATGAAAGAAATTAGGTTCCTCATAACATCGGTTTGCAATTGTATTTTTGGTTTTGTATCTTTGGTTGTTACCTAACTGTGTTGTTTGTGCATATTGATTTTCCTGTCATTGCCAATCTTCATAAATGTTCCTTCTGTTAGGAGGAATTTAGCAAGGTCATTTTTCTTTTTGCCAGATATTGTAAGTTTAATACTTTGGACGTGTGTCAAATAGTCTAGTCCTTCTCAAAACTTAATGCTGGAGTAGCAAATCCCACTTTTGATTCTGCAGCATTAATAAAAAAGGATTCGCATGCTTAATGATGTACATGTAGACAATATACTGTTAGCTGGTTGACCAAAACTCTTCTCAAACCTTAAGTTCTGGAGTAGCAAATTCCCCCTTCTGATTCTGCAGAAGTAATTAGAAAGGATTCGTCTGGTTAATCATGTACGTGTAGAGACAATATACTGTTAGCCAGTTGACTAAAATTATACATCAATTGGGTGGTCTTTTCCCTTTTGAAGTTTTATTGTTAGTTCGTGCTTTTAATTAAGTTTTAGACCTCGTTTGATTTCTTCTTGGTTATCAGATAATAATACTTAATCTAGACTCTTCTGAATTGATGAGAGAAGAAAGAACATCTGAAAAGAATACCTTATGCATGATGGGGTTTGTGGTGTTGGAATTAAAGTTGTCTACAAACATTTGTGGGGCTAGAAGCTGAAATATTAGAACTCGAATTTGGGAGTGTGAGGTTCAGGGTTTAAGTGCAGGTTAGTTAGCTGGCCAGAGTTTACAGGTTTTATGGTTTTTATGTAACTTTTGGAATTTCTATTTGAGTGAGGCCTTTTTATAAGTGTCAGGAGCCATGAGGTTCGCATAAGAGAACATGTAAGTTTCGGTAAGAGATGTGGTATCAGAAGTTTTAATGGAGGGTTCACTCTTTTGTCTTCTAACCCTCCAAAAGAATGGAAAAAACAAAAATTTCCTGTAGCAATAGTTCAGGGAAGCCGTGTGTTGGCATCGAAATAAATTCTTAAGGTCTACATGACTTTTTGGAAATGAATAAGCTTTAATTTGGATATTGATGCCAACAATATCTCATTCTACTGATTTAAGGTTCCTTTCTACCACGTATAGCGTTTCAGTAATTGCTGATGTTTTACTATGTAAGAACTTCATCAAATCGTGTTATCATTGCATTAAATCTACCTTCCATATTGGTCTAACTCTTCAATTATGCTATTAGACTGCGATTTAACTGTTATAGTTATAGTGTTCTCTGCCTTCAGCTGGTCTTTTTGTGTATAGGCAGGCAAGTTTGTAACTCTTCAATTAGATAGCCTCAGCATAGAGAAACTTGAAATAACTTCTGATAGGCTTGGATGTATGGTTCATGCAGTTAGATGCAAGATTAGCCTACGTGGTATAGAGCTATGATCAGATCATTTGGGATAGGATTTGGATTTACTTTATTTTTGTACAAGTAGGGATTACTAAAATTTTGAAGTGTAGCACCTGGTTTTTGAATTTATAAGCTAATGTACTAAAGGCATCCTACTGCTAAGTGTCACATGCCTGAAAATTCTTTGTTCTAGAATTTTTTGTAGACGAATTTTACCAAATATCTGAAACAGAAATTAAAGTACCAATTAGGGTAGTGTAGTGTCATAGTTGGGTTTTGATTGATTATCTAGGGAATATTACGTTAGGTACTTGTTTTAGATCAAACGTATCATAATGTAATTTCAGGTTTGTTAGTGTTATGTGTACCCTACCCTTAAATGACAGCCTAGGAGGTATTGCTATAACATTGGAGAGGGTAGGTACAGATTTTAGATCCAACAGAGACTAGGTAAGGCATGTATTGATCTTTGTCCCATGCTACCATCTGTTCTGCAATTTTACATAATTACATACTTCTAGTGGTAAAGTTTGGAAGACGTGCATTACTAAGACTGCCTTCTTATTTCTTCCAATGGCATGCCAAGTGCACTTTTTTCTATGACATAAAATTGTTCATTTGTTCTTGCTCTCTTGTTAATTGCAGCTCTTGATCTTTCATGATGATTTAGCTCAGAATAAGTATTGCTTCTTCTTTCTGTCTGTTTCCTTTAAATGACACACAAATTGCAGTTTATTATGCATATGGGCACGTGCATGTATAGATGTATGTTTGTACTTCCGATGTAATGGTCTGGTTCTTGCCATAGTTAGATTTTGAAGTTTAGCAGGTATTAATATTAATGTTCAACTATCGATCTTGCATTTTTCAGTTAATGTTGATTGGCATAGTAAAAAAAATAAATACTAATTCTTTTTTTTGAATTTTGGAATATATTGGTTTCTATGCAGACTGTACCTGCTTGTCAGAATCTGTACAAAAACTCTTTCACATATCATTGTCTCCCGGATGACCAGACTTTACCATTTGAGGATGGTATTAAATTCTTAGGTGAGTATCTATTTATTTGTTTCATGGATCATATTTTGTTAATTACACTCTTTTTTCTAGAAGCGCCTAAACCTTTTGCAGTTTTAAACACATTCAGCTCAACAAGAATTGGGAAGGTAAGTTATGGAAGCAAATTCTCATTGAAAGTAGAGAATTTCCCCTTCTAACAAAGCTGTTGAATAGTATCTCCTTGTGCATGTTGCGTATGCATTGTGCTTCTTCAAATCACTTAGAATTACCTCATACATTACCCTGGTGATTCCTATGCCTGAAATATAAAATCTGCTCTTTTCTTTTCTAGTTTTAGCAACAACTCTTTGTCCTAAGGTTCTTGAATAACATAAAGGATAATATGCTGCTGTCCATTTCCTATGAAAGCATTCAAAACTATACATAGCTACATGTCTTGCTGGAACTCAAGACACCACATCTTTCCAGTATCTCTTTTGTGGAATTCAAGTATAATATTGAAAGTGGTGAGTTTTTAAGGTGGCATTTATTTTTGAAGGAAACTGATAAAATTAGACTCAAAGCAATAGCATTGGGTACTGGAAAAAGAAAGAGTGGAAATTCTGGCATTTTTAACCAAAATTTCCCTACAATGGCCTGGTTTCATTGGTTTCAACGACATAAAGTGTTAAGATAAATTTATGAGGGAGTAGATGGGTTTTAGGAATTAGATTTTTTTGTTTTTTAATTTATGCAGGATAAGGTCAATTATTGAATTAAACTGAGTTTTGTTAGTTAACTAATACTGAACACCTTCGAAGTACTTGAGTTTGATAATCTGTTTTCTCTTGATCACTTCTTTTGAAACAACTTGATGCAAGACAACCTTCGGTTGCTTAGGAATTTAGAGCTTGTCTTGGAAGGAACCTTGTTGATTGTGAACTTGAGGAAAACATGTGAGAATAGAAGAGGATATGAGAGAAGAGGACAATTTCAAATGTCATAAAATACTAGAAAAAAGAACGGGGAGATGAAGAAATTTAAAAGATAATTTTCCACAAGAGTAAGTACCAGATGAGAGGTGAATAACCCCCCCCCCCCCCTCTTTTCCTTTCTCCCCTCTCCTCCTCCCCCTCCCTCCCAGCTGGGTGTTTCAGCAAGGGAAAATGTAGGATTTCCAGGTTGATTTGAAAACTTGAATGTTTGGATTCAGCGGAAACCCTGGTAGTAATACATTACCTTGACCTAAGTAAACATTGAATTCAACAGAAACCCTAGTATAGATACATTATGTTGACCTAACATGACTTAATGTTCCAATAAAACTGTCATGCTTCAGGATTCACTGAATCATAAAAATTCCCATTGACACAACTTGTTATTGAACATAATCCATATAGTGCTTATATTTAACCTAGAGCATGGTGGATTGATTATAGAACTTGCTGGAAAGTCCACAAATATACCATGTTGTCTGGGTCTTGCCAATTGTATCTTATTTTATTTTTTATTCACATGATGTTTTTGATTTTTCTCAAGGTTTGAATGCATAATGGCATATGGAATCTCATTGTAACTGCTAAATCCTGATAATACCAAGATAAATTCCTTTCTTTTTTTTCCTCTCTCTCTCTCTCTCTGTCTCTCTTTTATTTAATTTTCTGCCATGGAATTTCTTACTTGTTGCTTTATTTGTGCTGGAGGTAGAAGCTGATTAATCTCCTGGCTAATGCCATCGTCCTTATTACTATCTCCTCCTTTGCTTCATAAGTTGTGCACCACATTATTTAGATTAGTACTGTTTCCTGGAAGTTGGCAATTATACTCATCTGCAGGAGTTTAGGAACCATATATGTGCCTTAGTCAGTGTTGCTGGTGTTAGGCTGAACTTGTGTGAGTTCAGTTTAATGTAATAGCATACTTGGACATTCAAGTAAAGAAAGTTGGTTCTTCTGTGGATTCAGATCTTAAAAAGAGTGAAATAATATGCCACTAGATTGACTATTACACTTGGTTTAATGAACCATTGCCAGGAGTACATCCGAGGTTGACCTGTATAAAATTGCTTGTGAAGAAAAATTATGCTTCGTGATTGTATCGTTAAAACTGATTTTTATAAAATTCTCCTTTTTATCATTCATATAACCCAAACATCCGAGGGTCGACCTGTATAAAATTGTTTGGCAAGAAAAATTATGGTTTGTGATTTATCATTAAAACTGATTATTATAAAATTCTCCTTTTTATTATTCATTTAACTTAGTGGGCATTCTCATGTTCTGGCAACATTATGATAACAGACCCCCAAAAAAAATTATAATAACAGTTGGTGGAGGGAACTTTCCCTTGGATTTTTTAGCTAATTTAATCCTATATCATTTGACATTTAATTGGGTTCACGGTTTTAAATTGAGGTGTAAAGTTTATGGTTAACAGATTCTTCAGACACTTTATATCCTGCCTATTTCCTCGCAGCCACAAGGGAATAAATCTTCTATCATTAACTTGGAGTTATCATAACTAATTAATTTGGTTATGGCAACCGTGAGATCTGAAGTATGAAAGGAAATTGCTTGCTTATTCAAAACTTTGTATGTTACAGAAAATTTTACCATGTCACAATCCAATAATCACATGCTCTTTATGACCTTAGGCTATTCTTTTTGTTCCTACTCCGTTTAGTGTGCGTACTAGGGATGACAAAATTTTTTTTTTTTTTTTTTGGGGGTGGGGGGGGGGGGGGGGGGGGGGGGGGAGGATTTTGTTGGTATGTGGGGCATTGCTTATTCTAAACATGTATTTTTATGGTTATTTAATTTATATCAGTGATCTTCCAACGATCCCATTTTGGATGACTATATTGTTATGGATTTGTACAATTGCATTTTAATCCTATTGATTTATTTTTGGTTTTCCTAGTGCTATATATTTGAGGTTTCTATTTCTTGTGCAGAACAATGTGAAAAGGATAATGCTCGTGTTCTTGTGCACTGCATGTCTGGAAAAAACAGGTATATAGACAAATTAGATTTCTGGAATTCATGGTTGATAATGTCTGTAGAAAGTATCCCTGTGTGCTACTTCTTCCTCTGAGAGCTTCAGTAAATAATTATTAGCTTTGCCATCTATTGTTAGCCAGAAAATTTGATTTATGATTAATTTGCTTTTGCAGGTCGCCAGCCATTGTAATAGCTTACTTGATGAAAAGCAAAGGATGGAGATTAGCACAGAGTTACCAGTGGGTGAAGGAACGGAGAGCTTCTGTTGACCTAACTCAAGGTTATTTGTGTTCCTAAGACATCCCCCACCAACCCCCCCCCCCCCCCCCCCCCAACTTCAACAAACAAAAAAATGAAAAAGAAAACTGAACAAAAACAAAAGAAAGCAAAACATCACAAAACCGCTGCAAAAAAAAAAAAAAAAAAAAATCCCTTTCGCATTGGTGATGAAAGGGGAAAAGCTAAATTGTTACAGTTGAACTTGGACCTGATTTAAAGGTGGGGGAAGGAAAAAGTATTGGATCAGATTAATATCCAAGGATGCAACTGAAACAGTTGGGTCTGAAATATTCCCTCCAATATAGAAAAGGTTGAAGCAGTCAAGGATCTCACACCCTAGAAAAGGATGTAGAAAGGATGGTATATAATCTTCTGTATTTTGTAGTAGCTTAAGCTGGAAAATATATTTATGGTTTGTTCTCCTTGAAAATCACTGTCCAGTTTTGATTGGAATTATGAGCTATGTGTATATGAACTCATTATTTTTTTCTAGTTAAGATCTTTAGATACAAGTGGAGAAGCCTTCATTGCGAAACTGCAATTATTGTTTTCTCAAAACTAGTCTGATCGTCTCTTTCCGTAATTTGTAGCCGTCTATCAGCAACTACTGGAGTTTGAGCAGAAGATTTTTGGCTCAGTTGATAACAGCAGTCCTACCGTGCCAACCTTCACTCCAGGTGTGCCATCCTTCAGCTTTGGCTTTCCAAAGCCAAATGATCAAGTAGTTGTTCCTGCTTTCAGTAATGCTGGTACTTCTTCCATTTTTGCCCGCCAAGCTTTGGATGTCCCACCTCAGGAGTTCATCTTTGGGGCTGGCCAGACTCAGAAAAGTACATCTGGAAGTCTTTTTGGTACCTACCCACCTGATCCGAATAGTAATGATATTCCGATGGGTGGTCCATGATAGGCATTGAATTTCAAGATCATATACAGTTGCACCAATTAGGGCAAGAATCAAGTCAGAATGTTGTGACATTGAGAGGGTTGTTCTGGTGTTTGGATGTAAATTTGGTCTAAAGGTTTATATGGTTATAACTTGAACGGTTCGATGGTATCTTTTATGAATTGTTGTCTCAAAAGTGCGAGGAACCCGTTCCTGATTTTACATGATATTTCAACGGAAGTTTTGGGAAATTAGTGGGTAATACATCAATTTATGAACTTCGTTCTCGCTCCTCATGTTTATGCTGTGGTGTGTGGATCTCTTTCTCTAAATTCATGACAAAGATCAGCTCAGGAATTTTTGCTTAGTTGCATGATCTGTACTTGAGTTTCTGTAATTTGTTATGTTGACAAGTGGCAGCTACTCAAAAAAACTCTGTTGATGAATCGTGTTTTGCCTTCGAAAATGTTGAACGTTTTTAGCCTTTTAATTTTTCTTTTCTTTATTCTTTTTGTTTGGCTTTTATTTTTTTTCCTCTTGCTTCTTTCCCAGGAAAGCCTACTTTTCTTGTCGCAACTGCAGCAACGTCTACAGCCTTCCGTGCTTCAAGAACCTAAATTTACGTTTAGTACACTGGAATGGTTCAAAATAAAAAAATTTGTTCACCCAAAATTGCCTTTCCACTAAATTGATTTGAAAATTTATTTTAATCTAGCGTTTCGTAACCGAAGTAAGAGTAGAATGCATTTTTTTTTTCATTATTTGGTATAATGATATTCAAATATTAATAAAATCTATATTAATTTAATTTGATTGCTTTTAATTTTTTGTACTAGAATATCTCATATTGTTATTTGTTTGTTTATGGTATGCGTTATTTTTATGGCTATAAGAAACTTTAACATTTTTATTTTAAAATTCTTGATATTTTTGTTATAATTAAATTAATTTTACTATTTAATTAATTTTAAATTTTTTTAAAAAAATTAGTATTGATACAAATTGTTCATATTCTCTATTTATTTTTATTTTCATTTAATTTATAAGATGGTTAGTTTTTGTACATTTGTATAAAAGTTAAAAATAGTATCTTAAACATTGTTATAGCAAAAAAGGGAAAAAATATTCTAAAACATATCTTAAATTGATTATGATCTAAAAAATAAGAAATAATTACTAATTAAAATTATATATACATAATATTTTTCTAAATTTAAAAAATAAAAAATAAATAAATGTATCATGAGTTAAAAAGAATTAGTAGAAATAAATATGAGTAGGGAAAAAATTGATTTATAATACTTGGGCCTTTTAATAATGAGGTTGGAAAGGTCTTTCCTTAGGTTTTATCGAGGAATGGGATTTCTGGAAAAGTTGGAATTAGGCATTCCTGTAGAAGAGAGTTTTTCAACTTAAAATATTCACATCAAACATAAGAATAGAATAGATAAGTTGAAAAAATCTTTTCATTCTAATTCATTCTCGCATACCAAACGTGGGATAATAGTCTAACACTGATGTGGAGATGAGAAATAATCGATCATAGTAATGCCATGAATTGATTGCAATTACCTTCATTTTTTTTGTCGTAAAGATAATAAAAAATGGGTTATTTATGAAAGTGCTGGTACTTTTAAATAAATTAAAAATACATATACATACACACACACACACACACACACACATATATATATCATAATTTGCATAATTGAACCACTAAAATCGAGATTAGAAAACTCGCTTTTAGTGAACACAAGAAGTCCTCTAATATCAATTTATTAGGCATTGTTCTTATATAGTACCGATTAATGTAAACAACATCGTTGAAAATGTTGACAATATAAACAACAACTTATTAGGGATTGTTCCTATATAGTGCCAATGAATGCAGACAACTCCTATATTGTGCCAATTAATGCAGACAACATTGGTTAACTGACATCAAAATTGAGAAATTCGATTTTAGTGATAACATAAATCAAGATAAAAAATCTCATTTAAAATGTAGACAACATTGTTTAATTAATCTTGAGAAACTTGATTTCAGTGACAGCATAAATCAAGAAAAATAGCCTCATTTAAAATGTAGACAAAATTGTTTAACTAATGAGAAATTCGATTTTAATGACAGCATAAATCCAGAAAAACAAAACAATATTGTGAAATCAAAGATTGAGAAAGTGAAAACATGAAGTCGAGTTGCCAACTTCAGATTTCAAGAAGCATCCTTGTAGATTGGCGATCCAACCATCTAATAGACTTTGAGATTCCCAATGTCCTAAATTTGAGACAAAAAAAGGAAGAACGATGCAGGCATTCTGTACAATATCAGACCCTCGTATTCTGTAGTGCAAATCCTCCATCCCCAAACACCTCTCCAAGCTCTAAAATCTCTCCTATTGCCAGCTCCCAAATCTCTTAAATCACCGTTGTTTAGTTACCCTAAACCATCCACTGCTATTACGTCCCCATCTTCTTTGCATCTCTTGAACATTTGCCATTGCAGCCAAATATTGTTTGCACCTACTGTACCGCTTTCGGAGCTTGCCGGTGCTAGCCCATGGCCTTTTCTAATCATCCATTAGCCAGTGATAGTCTGTATCCCAAACTTCTTAATCCATTTGATTATTTTTCTTAGCGAAGAATGCCATATGTGATGCTCTTTCTATGTGCCTAGATACTTGTGTTTTAGTCTCAAAAAGGTGATAGCTATGTCAAATATGTTTTTGGCTAAAGAAATCTTGTTAGGGACCTTAGGATTTACTATGGAAAGCTGACATTTATAATGTCCATCATGTCTCTGATGAAATGAAGTAAAAAAGAAGGAGAGATAAACGTGTTGAAGTAGAATTAGGAGTAGATGTTTCATAGAAATCTAACCATGTGTTCTGGAAATTTTCAATTTTTGCAAAGTGAGAGAAATCGAAGTATCGATTCACAAAATTGAAGTAGAAGTAGAAATTACAATTTTTAATTTTCAAATGGTATTAAGATTGACATCAATTTTTTCCATGTATGATTTTATGTTGAATCAAATTGTTTAGATGGTTTTGCTTGGGGAGGGGTTCTTTTAGATGGTTTTGTAGCGACATGGCTTTGCCACTTTGCAAAAAAACATTATAAGGGGTGAAAGATTTTATCAGCCAAGTAGATAAATAAAGAAAAAATAATAATTTTCAAAAATAGGGGTAGAAAAAAGACTTTGCACATAATTAATTTATTTTTGAATTTTGTAGAATGCTATATAAATGGATGACAATGGAGGCGGTTGGCGCTCTATTGGAGTATTATATGTTACAAGTGGTTTTCAATGCGATGCATGTCTTAGGCAGTTTGATTTTGCTTAATTGAAAAACAAGATGAACCTACTTAGTTCAACTACGACATTAAAACTATCTTGTCCATCATTGAACACTAATTCCACGTTTGGTACACTGGAATGGTTTAGAATAGAAAGGCCTTTCCACTCAGAATGTTTTTCCTCCCAGAATGGATTGGAAAAATTTTTTAGTCCATTGTTTGGTAAACCAAGTCAGAACGGAATGTCTATTCCTTTTCCAATGTTTGGTATAATTATATATAGATGTTAAAATGGAATAAAATATATATTAATTTGACTTAATTGCCCTTAATTCTTTGCACAAGAATATATCATATTTTTATTTCGTTTGTTTGTAATTCTATGCCTACAAAAGATTTTAATATTTTTAATTTCAAAATTCTTAATATTCTTACTAAAATTAAATTAATTATACTCTTTAATTAATTTTAAAATTTTTATAATTATTAGAATTATAATTGTCGTGTTTGAAATCGATAGGCACAGTGGGGTCGTTGACTGTCGCCCCCCAAAAGGCAGTCTAGTCCAGTGATCCTTTTCGAAAAGATAGGCTTTTGAAAAAATTGTGCATGTGTGAGAAAAAAGTGAGTTTTTATTCAAAAAGTATTATTTAGAAAAAATGATATTTTAAAAGAAAATAAGGCCAAGACTAAAAGTGCAACAGTTTTGACCAATTAATTTTGAAAAAAAAGGGTTTTATTTTAAAAATGCCAGTCGCCACTTGGTATTGAGTTACGGTGTAACCAAGTCACCCGAAAAATCATTTAACAAAAAAAATAAAAAATTTTAGAAAAAAATATTAAAAAACCTTTTCGACTCCCGGTCTACGAAAAAAAACAAGAGAAGAAAGTCTGGGAGTCACATTTGAAGACAGGGAAGGCAAAGGCTCGTGCCTAAGGCACTCTTTCCATCTAGCTGAAGCTAGTTGCGAGGTTTAATCAAATTTTCTAATTTAACCTTAGCTTCTATCATGTTAGGATGTGTCTATAATGAAAGTAAATCCTAAATCTAGATGGTGTATCGGGAGTGTCAAAATGTTCCATTGAGGTTTGATCGAGATTATCACATTAATTGCGAAACCCGAGTCGAGATATCAAGGGAGTCACGAGTGTCTATGCAAAATGAAATGCAAAAAGAAAAGAAAAATAGTAATATAGATAGTAAGTGTCCAAGAAAGTGGGTATGCAACATAACGGGTACGGGGAACTAATAACTTGTGACTTTGACTTTTTCTACTCACGGAGGGGGAACGGCATGTACGCCATGGCTTCCCACGTAAGTAGAAGACTATTTCTAGTTGAAGCACACAAATGTCCTAAAAGTCTTAGTGAAAATGCAGCCTAAATGTCATGCACTGCCAAATAATTAAAAATAGATAACAATGATGATTATATACATATATAAAAAAAATCATGCAAAATGATGAAAAACTAAAAAGGGAATAGTGCATGAAATAATGTAACATACACATGAGTGTACCTGGCACTAAAATGACTTAAGGGTCTAGCGTTGGACTAGCCTTTCCCAAGAATTCCCCACTGGCATTGGACTAGCGAGGGAAGCGAGAAAACCACAACTAGCATTGGACTAGTGCGGCAACGGAATAGTTAAGCATGAATCAAAGTAATAAACATAATATCAAAAGCAAATAAATATATAAAGTCTTATAATAGCACGTAAAGGAGCACAGAACACGTAAACATGATATCTAAATGCAAAAGTCCTAAAGAAAGCGGTAAAAACAAATAAGCACACAAGCCCTAACTATTACACCGAGGGGATTTAGCTACAATTTTCAAGGAAAAAGTAAAGAATAAAATGACCTATCTATTACATTTATTTATCTAAATACAAAACTTTGTAAAAAAATATAAAGAATATAACCTAACTATTACATTGACTAACTAAATACAAAATATTCGCCAAATAATAAAATTTGAAAAAATTAAATAGTATAAAATAAAATAAATATAAATAAATACGCAAAAAGCATGTAAAAATAAGAAACATTTTAAAAAATGCATAAAATCAAATAAGAGCATATTGGGGCACATAAAGAGAACTAATGAAAATAGGGGTATCTTTTGAAGATCCGATACAAATACTAATCAAAATTAACAAACAAGTCAAAAATATATAAGTATTGACAAATTGAGATAAAAAATTAATAAATAAAAATTCTAGCTATAAAGGGGGCTAAAAATAAAATGCTATAAAATTTAAGGGGTAAAATTAAAAAATTCACAAAGTCTAAAGGGGTAGAAATGCAAAATTAAAGTAAATCGGAGGGACAAAACAGCAAATTCCAGCAAGTATGGGGAGAAATTGCAAATTATGGCTTAATAAAAATAAAATCTGGGGGAAGTGAAATTACAAGCATCAGAGACTTAAATGCATGGAGCACAAGAAATCTTGGAGGCCTATTGACACTAAATTAAAATCCAAGGACTCAAAACGTAATTACCCCTTTTATATTAAAACCAACAAAATAGAAATCGTCCAATTAATCTGACCAGATTAAATAATAATAAAATAAAAAAATTATCCAACTAATCCAAGTTTACAATAATGCAAATGACCAAATTAACTAATTAAACTAAAGATTGAGCTAAATCAAGATCATGAAATAGACAAATTTAAAACTAAAGCGAAAATTAGCAACAAGAAAGTAAAAGAAAGGAAAAAGGAACTTAAGTCTAAAGAAACTAATAGAAATCCCAAATTTCCATTTTTTTATTTCTCTGTCCGTCTCCTTCATACATTCCCTTCCCTCAATTTTCCCCATTTTCTCTCACATACTCTCACTCTCGCTGTTGATCTCTCTCACGTCTCTCTAATCTTTCTTTCTTCTCTCCGTCTCTCCAGCCCTCTCTTGTTATGCTCTTCATTTCCATCTCTAATTCTCCTCTCTCATTTTCTCTCCAACTTCCTCTTCGCCACTCTCTCTTTCTCACTATCTCTATTCTTTCCCATCTCTCACTCCCAGTTTCCTATCTCTTCTCTTGGTTCTTCCCCTCCAAAAACAAACAGAACCAATTCTAACAAATAACCTATCCAAATAAAAATCTCAAAATCACACCCAAGTACCCCCAATTGTCTATCGGCTTATGTTAAACCAACAATCTTAACTAACATTCAAAACCTCAAATTTCTGAAATCTCTTATTCAGTACCAAACTATCTTAATCAAAGCATAAATCGATCTCTTCTATCACAAACATGATGAAATTCTACACAAAATATTATTTATTAGACAATAATTGGAAGGAAGAAACCCAGAATACACTTGACTTCAGAGGGAGATTCAGTAGAGGTGGTTGCTGTAGTGTTTGCGACGGTGGTTGAGTGCGTGACTGTGTTGCTACGGTAGTGAGCCAGCCGTGGGTGTCTGAGGCGATTCCACTATTGATGGCTATGATAATAATCGGAGAAGCTAGTGGTAGGGATTTTCTAGCCGGTATGCGAACGAAGTTGTACAGCTACTGGAAGTGGTGGTTGATAGGGACAATTGGTGGGTCTTGAATCTGTGGTTGATGGTTATTGAGGGTAGAGACGACTGATGGACCAGGTTGAAGATTAGGCTTCTGTTGTGGTTGTCAGTAGGCTATTGGCAGACGGTGGGTAGCGTTGGTGGTGCTGATGGGAGTGAAATTGGGCCTTGGTGATGAATTTTGTCTTGGATGAGACAGGAGCAATGATTGTTGATGATTAATGGAAGTGGTAGCTTTGACGTTGTCTAATGGAGGGTGGAGGGGGATTTGGTTGCTGTTTTGGGTAGATTGACTTGATTGAGGGAGATTGGGAAGAGAGGGAGACAGGGGAGGGCGGTATGGAGCATTTGGGGATGAAGTATGGTGACTGGGGGCTGTTGTTTGGGGTTGAATTGATGTGATGATTGCCAAAATTTGGGATTGAGACTGGTTGTGGGACTGGTTGGTGAGGAGCGACAGTTGCTGGTGGTTCGCCTGGTGGTGGTTGGCATTTGGTGAGTGAAATTGATGGATGATGGTTGCCGATTGAGGAGGAGATGGTAAGGAATGATGACAAAATGTGGGATGGATGTTGCTTGTGGATTTACTCTGTGTGTGTATGCTTGAATTGTGTGTGTGAATTCACAATGATTTGTGTGAGCATGTGAGTTGCGTGTGTATTGCACGTGTGAAATGTGTGCAACAATGTGTTGTTTGTATGTTTGAATGTGTGTTTTTGAGTGAATCTGTGAGTGAATTGGGGCGTGTGTGTGTGAAAATCTGTCTGATTGTATGTGGTGATTGTGTTTTGGTGCTAATTGTGTCCTGATTCTGATTGTGCGTGCATGTTTGGTGTTGTGAAATTGAAATGTGAATGTGTGAATGTGTGAAATAGTGAAAGTACTGTGTGAGAGAGGAGCTAATGTGTGTAGTGTGTGTGGTGTGTGACAGAGGAGCTAATGCGTGTAGTGTGTGCGGTGTGTGAGAGAGTTGTGCTAATGTGTATAGTGTGTGTGGTGTGTGAGAGAGTTGTGCTTGAAGTGTATAGAAGTGCCTGGGTATGCAACATATGTGAGAGTGTGTGTAGTGTGTGTAAGATTGTGAGCTAGTGTGTAAGAGAGAAAATACAAGAAGTGTATGGAAGTGTGTGCAGTGCGTGAGGGAGAAAATGCAAGAAGTGTATGGAGTATGTGTAGTACGTGAGAGAGAAAGTGAATAAGTGTGAGATTAGCTAGTGTGTGTTCTTGGTGTTCTAGATGTAGGCTTGAAGATGTACTAGTGTGTGTTCTAGGTGTATGCTTGAAGATACACTAGTGTGTGTTCTAGGTGTAGAGTTGAAGATACACTAGAGTGTGTTTTAGGTGTTCTAGGTGTAGGGTTGAAGATACACTAGTATGTGTTTTAGGTGTTCTTGGTGAAGGTTTGAAGATGAATGTAGGAAAAAGTGTGTGTTTTTGGTGTAAGAGATAAAACCAAAAAACCAAAAACCAAAAACTCTCTCTAGGCTTCTTTTTTTTAATCCCCATATGGTAATATTTATAGTGCACAAAAGACTTATCTTCCAAGAAATGACTAAAAGACCAAAACGCCCTTGACTACCAAAATTACAACTTTACCCTTACAAAAACATTAAAAATCTATTTTCTCTCACAAAAATAAAAAAAATTAAGAAAAATGTAAATAATAAATTTATCAATAGAAATTCAACCCGAAAAAAGTTAGAAAAAAACTTAGAAACATGCTTAAAAACCTAAAAATGAATTTGGGATCTAAAAATTGGTGAAAAATGAGTTTAAAATATGAAATGATGATTTTGCCCTTGCATGCAATATTTACTGAAAAAATAGCAATCGTCCCCAAAAAATTAAGAAAATTTAGAAACATGCTTACAAACTTGAAAAATAAATTTGGTACTAAAAAATGGGCGAAAATAGTATTCACGAGGCGAAATTATCATTTTGCCTCTGTGCTGGTGCAATACGGGAAAATACCAGTTAAACCCGAAAAAATCATAGAAATTTAAAAAATATATATGAAAGTATAAAATACGAATTTAAAAGTCCAAAACTAATGAAAAAATATTTATAGTTAAAAAATTACTATTTTGCCCCCCAAAATTACTGATTTTGTTCTCCCTTTTTATTGAAAAATTAGAATTTGACCCAAAACAAATATAAACATGCCCCCAATGTTTAAAAAATAAATGGTGTATCAAAATTTGGTGTCTACAATAATTAAAAATGTAAAAAAATTAATAAAAAACTACGTTCACAATTTAGTTTAATTTATAAAAAGTTTACTTTTACACCTTTGCATAAAGTTTAAAAATAGTATTTTAAATATTTTTATAGCAAAAAGAAAAAAATTATAAGCACATAATAAATTGATTGTGATTTAAAAATCATAAAAAACTATTAATAGAATTTATTAAAAGCCTAATATTTTTTTTAAAATTTTAAAAATAAAAATTAGTGAATGTTTCCTAGGTTAAAAAAATTAGCAGAAAAAATGTAGGGATAAAAATTGCTCCTATTTATAAGGCCTTTCCAAGATGAAGTTGGAAATGCCTTTCCTTAGATTTTATTAAGGAATGAGATTCCAGAAAAAAGTAGGAATGGCATTCCAGGTAGGAAAAGCCTTTCCAACTTAAAATGTTCATACCAAACATGAGAATGGAATAGATGAGTTGGAAAGACCTTTCCATTCTACCCTATTCCCGCGTACCAAATGTGGGGTAAAAGACAATAGAAGGAAAGAGACAATAACGAAAAAAAAAAAACACTACTGAATGAAATTATATTTTTTTCTTTATATTTACAAGGGCTTATGTGGCTATATATCGCTTAAGTCACTCCTAGAATTAGTAATCTAAATTATAATATCTAAATATAAAACTAACCATATATAGACAAGCCATATATAGACTAATGACAAGTAATTACATGGTATCTTTTCACACTACCACTCAAGCTCTACTGTACACATTAAATAGTTTGAGCTTGTCAATCAATTTTTCATAATTAGGTTTCCAAAGACTCTTAGTTAGGATATTTGCTACTTGACCGAAGGTTAGAATATACACAATGCATATTGTTCCATCTTCTACCTTTTCTTTGATGAAAACAATGCATATTTTTCCATCTTCTACCTTTTCTTTGATGAAGTGCCTATCTAGCTCAAGATGCTTTATTTTGCCATGATGAATAGGGTTATGAGTGATGTTGATTGCTGCCTTGTTATCACAAAACAATTAAAATGGTCCTTGTGTTGGCATTCTTTATTCTATGAGTAAATGCTTTAGCCATAATGTTTCACATAAACCATGAGTAAGGGATCTCAATTTTGCTTTTTCTCTGCTTCTTCCCACCGCCGTTTATTTTTTACTCCTCCAAGTAACTAGGTTTCCCCAAACAAAAGAACAATAGTTAGGAGTTGACCATGTATCAACCACAAATCCTGCCCAATTTGCATCAATGAATGCTTTAATTTCTTGGTTAGAAGTCATTTTAAAGAACAATTCAATTTCTTGGTTAGAAGTCATTTTAAAGAACAATCCTTTACTTGTGGTTCTTTTAAGATACATTAACACTCTATTTTCTATTGTCATATGTTTCTCAATAGGAGCATGCATAATTTGGCTAATACAACTCACTGCAAAACCGATGCCAGGTTTGGTATGTGATAAATTAGTTTACCTGCCAACCTTTGAAGTCTTCCTTGATCCACTAGGCTACTTGTTTCTTGTTCTCCCAATTTTACATTCGAATCCATGGGAGTTTCTACTGGCTTACATCCTAATACACTGGTTTCCTTGAACATCCCCAAAAAATGCTACAGTTTCTCAAGACCCTTCATTTTCAAATTCTAAGGCTAATCCCTTCTTTACTCGTGTCATCTCTTCTATGTCATCCTCTATACATATAATATCATCCACATATATAATTAGAATAGTATTTTACCCTTTTGTGTCTGTAGAATAAGGTGTGACTAATTTACACTTGCACATATTCTTGCCCTTTAATCCCTTTCACAAACCAGCCAAATTATGTGCGAAGAGACTGCTTTAGTTCATATAGAGATTTTCGTAACCTACATACCTTGCCTTGACCACCTAGGTTGAATCCTAAGGGAATATCCATGAAAACTTCTTTAAGTTCTTCTCCATTTAAGAAGGAATTTTTCATGTCAAGTTGTTGTAATGGTGAATCCAGGTTGGCAACAATAGATAAAAGAACTCATGTCGTGTTGATTTTTGCTATTGGTGCAATGGTTTCCTGGTAATCAACTTCATAAGTTTGAGTATAACTTGTTGCAAACAGTTTGACCTTATACCGCTTTATTGTTCCATCATATTGTGCTTGACTGTAAATACTCATTTGCAGCCAACTACAGCTTCATCTACGGTTTTTCAACCACCTCCCACGTTCCATTTTTTTCCAAAGCACAAACTTCTTCCAAGATGGCTACCTTCCGTTTTGGTTTCTTCATTGCTTCATCAATTGTATTTGGAATTTTCACTTAAGATAAGTTAGTCACAAATGTTTTCATTTGTTTGTAAATACAACCATAATCGATAAACCTCGAGATTGAGTGATTTGTGCAAGATCAAGTTCCTTTTCTCAAAGCAATAGGAACATCCAAATCATTTTTTTCCAGGACTTGAATTCAAGGTAGATTCTTGGGAATGCAAGGGGTCAATATCCCTTACCTCTTTTAATTACTTTCTTTATGAATAGATTTGTGGATCTTTGACTCTAGGATTGTTTTCTAACTGTGTTTGAGGATTACTAGGGATTCACAAAGGAGTTTTTGGCTCAATAGGATTTGAATTGTTTGGAGAAGACTCTTTTTCTTTGAAATTTGGTGAGTTGGATTTTTCCTCTTTTTCTTCTATAGAATCTGGTTGTTAGGATTGAGAATCTTAGGATTGAAATTCAAAATCTAATTTGCCTTAGAAGACTTTGGATTTTGTGGACAAGGATCCCAAAATTTTGTTTCTCATTAGGATTTGGAATGAATTTTGAGTAGGCAAAAATTTAGAATTTCCTAATTTAGACTAGATTTGATGTGATCAAAATCTAAACCAGATTTGATACGATCAGAATCTAAATTCAAATCATGTTCGATATATTTGAATTTACATTCAACCCATTTAAGGAAAGAAATTGATTCCCAAAATTTGAATCCCTCAAATTAGTTTTGTTATGATCTGAGTCTAGATTCAAACCAAATTTGATATGATCTAAATTTAAATTTAAACCATTTAAGGAAAGAAATTGATTCCCGAAATTTGGATCACTGAAACTCTCCCTGAGACAGAGAATAAAGTAGGTTTATTGACAAAAAAGCTCACAATAATGAGTGTGAAATATTTTCCTTTTTCGGGCTGTAGCATCAATATCCTTTTTCTTGACATAGAATAACCAAGGAAATACATTTAAGAGATCTTGGGTCTAATTTGGATTGACCCTGACTTTGGATATGCACAAAGGAAAAACACCCAAACACACGTGGATTTGAAGAATCAAAAGTTTTGTTTGTCAAAAATTGAGAGGAGTGTAGATAGCAAATTTTGACACACTATTTATTTTCTAACACTAGGGGATATTTTTTCTATTTTTGGAGTCAAATTCTGATTTTTAAGCAAAAAGGGCAAAGTCAACTATTCTGAGGGTCAAAACAGTAATTTTTAGCACGTAAATAATTTTTATTAGTTTTGGAGTTTTAAATGTGCATTTTGTATTTTTATACATGTTTCTAAAATTTTGTGATTTTCCGAATTCAACTGGAATTTTTTCTATATTTTACCAGCACAGGGACAAAATGGTCATTTCGTCACACGAACACCATTTTCGTCCATTTTTCTGCCATGAATTTTTTTTCAAGTTTTTAGGCATGTTCTAAATTTCTCTAATTTTTTCAGAGACAATTGCTATTTTTTCTGTAAATACTGTGTTCATGGGCAAAATAGTCATTTCACACTTCGAACACATTTTTCATCAATTTTTGAGTGTTAAATTCATTTTCTAGGGTTTTAAGTTCATTTTTAATTTTTGATAATTTTTCGAAACTAACTGATATTTTTCGTATATTTTGACAGTACAGGGGCAAAACAGTCATTTCGCCTTCTGAACATTTTTCGTCATTTTTGGGTCACAAATTCATGTTTTAAGTCTATTAAGCTTGTTTTTAAGTTTTTCTAACCTTTTTCAGAGTGAATTGCTATTAATAAATATATTATTTACATTTGTAGGCCCTTGGTGCAACTTAAGAGGGGGGTGAATTAGGTTCCTTTAAAGAACTTAACTTGGTTATAGCAAATTTTCACAAAATAAAAATTTACCAAGTTCATTAAGTGATCAACCAAGTTGTTAAAGCAACAAATAATATTGAAAAGATAATAACAAACTAAAATTTAAATAGATTAGAGGATGAATTGATCAAACCATGAATAACTTCTAAGTTTCACCAAATTTGAAGTTGTATTGTACTTGAATTCCTTCTCTTATAGAAGACTCACAGCCAACTTTTACAATGATTGGTTCACCTTTTACTCACTCTAGACACTCTTCTAGTTAAGCTAAGAGATTTTACAGCTCACAAGCTAACCTCTTTAGAGTACAATTGTAGTGATCACTCTCACAAAGAAGAATTCAATAACTATTACACTATTACAAGGAAAAATGAAATATTCTTGCTCAAGAATTGCTATTCAATGCTTTTGTATTCTCAATGGAACAACCGCATTAACTTTGATTTCATTGCTTTCATATTTTCTCATAAATGGCCTTCAACTACCCTAATGGTCATGCATTAAATGCAAAAAAAACTAGCTGTTAGGGTGTTCGGATGCCGAGCTGCAAGTGTTGTCCTAACCAATGTCCGATCTCTTCTCTCATAGAACTGATTACAATTTTTTTGAGCGGCCAAAAAGTATTTGTCGTCCGAACCATCATCCGATAGATACTGAAGAGCATTGCCTTTTCTGGAATATTTTCGAACGTCCGAAGAGATGTTCGAAGGTGCATCCGAAAGTTTCTAAAATTTTTCAAACTCTACCAGACGACTAAAAGACGTTCGAACTGTGACCGAAAGTCTCTGAAATTTTTTTTTGGGTTTTGTCGGACGTGTGACCGGATGTCCAAAACCTTGAACTCAAACATTCAAAAAGTTTCTAGAAAAATTGGGACACTTTCAAATAGGTGATAGGACGTCCGAAGTGTTGTCCAAACTATTTTCGGACGGCCAAAGCATGCACTGGTCATCCAAACGAATGTCCGATCACCTCTTTTTTTTTTAGCAATGTTTTTCAAACCTGTTTGATACTTCACTGAAAACACTAAACAAGATCGATTAGTAATACACTGGTTTGTTATCATCAAAATTAGGATTACATTCTCTCCCTTTTTGATGATGACAAACCTATAGCAATTTAGACCACATGATCATAAGTTAACAACTCTTATTAACATACTCATACTAAAACTAGACAGTAGCCTAAGGCTTTCTACGCTTATAGGGAATAATGGCTAAGCTCCTAGAAAATACTTCAGCTTGAGAAGATGATAGTGGTGTGAGAATAGCTGAATGAGTCTCATTAGAATCCCCACGAATGGTGTGAACCACCTCACGTGTTATGCTCTGAATGGTGGTCATAGGTAAATTACTAAGGGAAGAAGGTTGTAAAGGTGAGGCAGGGAGGGGAACAGGAGACTGAGCTAGAGTCTGATAAGTGTGACTTGGAACCTTGGACTGAAGATCAGCCAAATCATTTACTACTCTTGTTCTTCTTCTTCTTCTTCCATTCTTCTTCTTCTTCTTCTCTTGATTCAACCAAAATTTGTTGTTTGAAGATATTGTATTGAACTTGCGTACCAATATTCATCCCAAGTACTTGTGCATGCTCAACACATTTTAACTTTTTTTCAAAATCACGAAACTCTTTGAACAACTTGGCTTGATTTTCTCCAGTCTTCAATTGTCTGACTTCTATTGAGTCCATTCATTTATCCAATTTTTGAAACAAAGTCAGAAGATGATAAAGTGGATCCTGAAGCTGTAGAGGAAGATGAATAGATGTGGGCTGAACCGATGTACAGGAAGATAGGTGCAAAAGAGATAGGGAGTGAAGGTGGATGTGGTGTAGAGGAAGGAGGAGGAGTGGATATAGGCTGAGTAGATGCAGGTGTAGTCCTTAGATGATCTAAGTGCTTGATAATTGAGTCCTTTGTGATCCATTCGTCATTGTGAAACTTAAGATGAAAAGTTTCAAAGTAAGAGCATGTGAAGGATGGATTTTCAAGAGATGTACCCGTTAAAGGAATGTGATAAAATTTAAAGATACGGGTAAGGAATTTTTCAAAAGGGATATTTTTTCGGGTATCAAAAATACAATTAAGGATAAATTCACGCATAATAAACCCGAAGTCAAGGGAATTTCTTTCAATACACAAGTAGAAAACATATAATTCCATCCTATTTGGCTCACCTCTATGACCAAAAGTAGAGTTAATAGATTTGAAACCATAGCAAATAAAATTCTATTTACAGGTTCTAAAGCTGATGGTTTTGCTTTTGCTGCCTGATTCAAAAGAAATGTTATAAAATGAACGAAAGTTCATCAAAATTGAACTAATGTTCTGATGTATCCCATTGAGAGAAGGAGAAAAATCTAGAAACTGGAGGATCTTCTTTGGGTTTACATTTTAAAATGTGATTGATTTGAGTCGAGTTAAAAACCAAATCAAGACCATTTACTCTAGAAATGATGGCATCTGACTCTCCTCTTCTAAGATTAGCAAAAAATTGAATTAACATTAGGATAGGATTTTTCATTGAAGAACAACAAATGACCCCAGCTTTGTTTTGAAAATTTGTCATAGATGAAATCTAACATCAAACGCTTAAGTTCAGATTCTAAGCAACTATGCTGAAGAAGTACATTTTTATTGACATAAACGGGGTACCTTTCTTCATCCTCTTTGTTAATGAACTTTGGTTGAGGCGCTCTATCAAAAATTTGAGGATTAGGATAGGCAGTTTTCTTGCATTTTCTCTTACTCCCACTAGCCCAGCACTACTACCTCCTCTAGTCCTCATATTGACTAATAAAAAGTAAAAGAGAGAAGAGACAGATGAGAGAGCTTGTAAAAATATTCGAAAGGCACACCCTCTTTCTAAATCCTTAACAAGGATTAGCAACCAAGACATTTGAGGATAATACTAAGAATAAGAAAAGTATTTGAGAAGGGAATTTTAAAAAAAAACTTTTAAAAGAACAAATTTATAGGCAAAATTTTGAAAAGAAAATCGCATAAAACTCGACTGATTTAACAAAAAAAAAACTTTCAAAAATGGACTAAACAACTTCTATTGTAATAGAAATATTGTTTTTAGGACTAAACAACTTCTATTGTAATCGAAATATTGTTTTTAACAGAGAAAACAAGTTTACCTGGTGAGAATCTGACTTCGATTGAGAGAGTTATCGCTTGTCGGTTGAGAAAGAAGAAGAGGTTTTGAAAAAAAATGAAGCTGCAGACCCAATAAATGCTTGAAAAAGGATCATTCGGACGTTTGAACGATGTTTAAGTTGTCCGACTGTGTATCCGAAGTGAGTTAGGGTTTTGGAATATGAAGCGTTTGGCCGTCCGATAATAAGAACAGTGGTCGAACAATCGTCCGTTCTAAAAAATTTAAATTGTCTTTGGCCGTCTGAAAAAGTGTTCAGTTATCCAAAGAGTTTTTTAATTTTTATTTCAAAAACAAAAAGTGTTCGGACGTCTGAGGAAGTTTCGTCTACCATCTGAAGAATTGAAAATACAGAAATCAAAAAGGAATTGATCGGCCGTCCAAATGGACACTTAGGCCAGCCTATCTAGGGACAGAATGCCCAATTTTTCTCTAAGGAATTCAAAACCTTCAAGGGGTAAAGCTTTAGTAAAAATATTAGCCAACTGATCACTTGTGCATACATAATCAACACTAATCTCATCTTTTTTAACCAAATCTCTAATGAAATGATGTTTGATGCCAATATGTTTGGTTCTAGAAGGTTGAATGGGATTTTTGGTTAAGTTTATGGCACTAGTATTGTCACACTTGATAGGCATACTTTGAAACTGCAAACCAAAATTTGGAAGTGTGTGTTTCATCCAAAGTAATTGATCACAACAAGCACCCGTAGCAATATACTCGGCTTCTGTCGTGGACAAAGAAATAGAACCTTGTTTCTTACTAAATCATGACACCAAACACTTGTCTAGAAGATGACAAGTCCCACTAGTACATTTTATATCTATTCTACATTCGATAAAGTCGATGTCGGAATACTCTATAAGATCAAATGTATGCGATTTAGAATACCATAATCTAAAGTCTAATGTGCCTTTAAGGTACCTAAAAATATGCTTAACAGCTAGTGAGTGAGACTCCTTAGAACAAGATTGAAATCTTGCACAAAGACAAATGGTAAACATAATATCAGGTCTACTAGCGGTAAGATAAAGTAGACTATCTATCATACCTCTATAACCTTTTTCATCCACCTTATTGCATTTTTCATCTTTGTCTAACTTAGTGGAGGTGCAAATTGGTGTACCTACTTCCCTTGAATCCTCCATACCAAATCGTTTAAGTAACTCCCTTGCATATTTGGTTTGACTTATAAAAATTTCCTTTTTCAATTGATGAATTTGAAGACCAATAAAATAGTTTAATTCTCCCATCATACTCATTTCAAATTTATTTTGCATCATAAAGGAAAATTCTTTACAAAGATTTTCATTTGTAGCACCAAAGATAATATCATCAACATACACTTGAACTAATGAGAAGTTCATTTGCATAACATTTTGTAAAAAGTGTGGTGTCTATAATTCCTCTTTTAAAACCATTTTCAATCAAGAAATTGCTCAACCTTTCATACCAAGCTCTAGGAGCTTGTTTTAAACCATATAGAGCTTTAGAAAGTTTAAAAACATGATTTGAAAATTTTTCATGTTCAAAATCGGAGTGGTTGTTCAACATAGACTTCTTATTCAATAAAACCATTTAAAAAAGCACTTTTCACATCCATTTGAAATAATTTAAATCCTTTAAAACATGCATATGCAAGAAGCATTCTTATAGATTCAAGCCTAGCAACCAGGTGCAAAGGTTTCATCAAAATCTATTCTTTCTTCTTGTGCATAACCTCTTGCCAACTAATCCGTGCTTTATTTCTCACTATTTCACCTTCATCATTCAATTATTCCTAAAGACCCATTTTATGCCTATTACCTGGGTGATCTAATGGTCTCTCAACTAAAGTCCTATACCTTGCTTCTCTCAAATTGATTCAATTCCTCTTGCATGGCTACTATCCAAAAATCATCTTTTCAAAGTATCTTCTACATTCTTAGGTTCAAAATGGGATAGTAAAAGAAAGTTGTCAACTAAAGGTCTAGCAGAGAATCTAGTCCTAACTCTTTCGGAAGGATCACCTATAATTAGCTCCTTAGGATGATTAGGTACAAATTTTCAAGTTTTGGATAAATCCTTTGTAGTGCTATCATCTTTCTTTTCATCAACTACATCTTCACTAGTACTAACAACTTCCTTAGGAGTACTAAAACCTTTTTGAAGAGTAAGATTCTCTAATTTTTCTTGAACACACACATCCTCATCTTCACTAATCTCCTTAGTAACTACATCATGTAATTCATCAAAAGTAACATGAATGGCTTCTTCTACTACTTAAGGTTCTCCTATTGTACACTCTATAGGCTCTCTTATCACTAGCATATCCTAAAAGGACGCCTTCATCCGTTTTCTTATCAAACTTGCCAAGATGCTCCTTAATATTTAAAATAAAGTATTTACAACTAAAAACTTTAAAATAGCCAACAATTGGCTTTATACCCAACAAAAGTTCATAAGACATTTTATTCAAAATAAGTCTTAATAAAACTCCATTCATAACATAACAAGCCATATTGACCGCTTCAGCCCAAAAGTACTTTAGTTAATCACATTCATTTATCATAGTTCGAACGGCTTCTTGAAGAGTTCTATTTTTTCTTTCAACAACACCATTTTATTGAGAAACTCGAGCGGTAGAAAATTCATATGTAATATGATTGTGATCACAAAAATCTGAAAAATCACAATATTTAAACTCGGTTCCATTATCACTTCTAATTTTTACAATGGTCAAGTTTAGCAAGTTTTGATCTTTTACAAACAAAGAAAGAAAAATTTTAAAAGCCTCGTCCTTGTGAGCAAGAAATAGTACCCAAGTGTATCTTAAATAATCATCTACAATAACAAAAGAATATCTTTTTTCCCATGGCTAGCTACTTGGGTAGGACCAAATAATTCAAATATAAAAGTTCAAAGGATCTTGAAGTAGAAACATAATTTTTTAGTTTAAAAGATATCTTGTTTGTTTTCCAAATTAACAAGCATTACAAATCTTATCTTTTTCAAATTTGATTTTAGTAAGCCCTCAGACAAGTTCTTTTTTAGATAACTCATTCAAAAAATCCATATTGAAAGTGACAAAGTTTTTATGCCAAAAGCCAAGGATCATCACTAGTAGCCTTAAGACATCTAATCCTATTTGAATCTATTCTATCGAGAAAAACAACACAGATGTCATTATGTCTCTTACTTTTAAAGACTACATTAAACTAGAATCAAGTACTAAACATTCATGCTTTTTGAATAAAACACATAAATCTTTATTACATAATTGACTTACACTTAATAAGTTATAGCTAAGATTATCAACTAAAAATACATTTTGAATATAAGTTTCATCATTGTTACCCATGTTACCAACTCCAATAGTTTTAACCTTCATATCATCTCCAAAGGTAACTTTTCCATTACTCTTTTGCTTTAGCTTGATAAACAACAATGGATCTCCGGTCATGTGTCTTGAACATCCACTATCAACGAACTACTTTGATTCCTTGGTGGTGTTTTTGAAACAAACCTACACCAAAATTAAAAAATAACATTTGGTACCCTTTTATTTTTAATTTTGGATCCATACTAGTTAGCACAATCTTTGACAATCCACATTGTTTTCATGCCTTGTTTCATGTTTCTTTTAGCATAACAATTATTTTTCATGTGACCTACTTGACAACAACAATTGCACATAAGATGAGCATTATTCACATGCATAGGTCTAATGAATCTTACTCTATTCTTTCTATATAGAGTGAATTTATTTGTACTAAGCATATTCTTGATGATTTCATTTTCTAAAACTTCTTGTTTTTTCTTTCCAAGAAAATCACTAAGTTCACTCATTTTCTTCTTCAAACTCTCTTGTTCACTCTTGATTTTGTTGTAAAAAGAAGATCTCTCATCTAATTTCTTTTCAAATCAATCAAGATTCCAAGCCATATCTACTTTGCTTTTCTTCAACTCATCATTCTCACTCCTCGAACTATTATTTTCTTGAACAAGTCTAGCACTTTCACATAGAAAGAGTTAATTTTTAACTTCAATTCTTTGTTTCTAATTATGATTCTTCAAACTAGTATGCAATTTTAAAGTGAAATTTTCATGATCATCATCATCCTCATTATCACAATCATCATATACATTTTTATCTATAAAAGAGTGATTTGAGGTTACCTCATGATCTCCTATGGCCATAAATGCCACTTGTGCCGTTTCCTCTTCTTCTTCAATCTCTCCATCAGAATTGCACTCATTCCATGTAAGTTGAAAATTGTTGAATCTTTGCTTTCTATCTCCTCTTCCTTCCTTCTTCTTTCTTGAAGGACACTCATTCACATAGTGTCCTAGTTGTTCACATTCAAACATATCATTTTGCTTCTTTGAGACTTCTTGTTTCCCTCTATTTCTACAGCTACTTGATTGATTGAAGTTGCCTTGTCCACCTCTTCTAAGTCTCCTTTTATTCGTGAGGAACTTTTTGAAGCTCTTTGTAAGTAGAGCCAAGTCATTATCTTCCACGTCCATGTCCTCACTATTAATTGAGAGATTTTCTTCATCATCTTGTGAAGGCTTCAATGCCATATTTTTCTTGATTTTGGCCTCTTCCTCCTCTTGTACCTTAGATTTCAATTTAAGCTCAAAAGAGGTTAAAGAATTAACAAGAAATTCAATAGGCATAGTACTTAAGTCTTTGGCTTCTTCTATAGCCATGACTTTACTTTCCCATTCCTTGGGCAATGCATTTAAAATCTTTCTATTTTTTTAACCCAAGCTATATTCTCTTTGTAAAGCCTCTAAATCCTTAAGTATGTCATTGAATCTACAATACATTTTGTCAATGTTTTCATGAGGCTCTATCTTAAAAGATTCACACTTAGTGACTAATAAGGCCTTCTTTTGCTCTTTAATATTGCCACTACCCTCATGAATATCTTTCAATTTATCCCAAATTTCTTTCGTCGTCTTACACCACTTTACTCTAGTTGACTCATTGAAATCTAAAGCATTATACAACACATTCATAGCCTTGGCATTATCTATGGGAGTAAGTTCTTATCTAGTCTTTTGTCTACAAGTATCGATATTTGGATCAACAATGTATGCCTCATAAGGATCCTCATTCACTATATACCAAAACTCAATATCAATAGAATGTAAGAAAATTTCCATCCTAGCCTTTCAACTAGTATAATTCACTCCATTAAACATGGGAGGTCTAGTAATGGATTTTCCCTCGAAGAATAAGGCATTATTTGAGGTTGCCATGGATCTCTCCTAGATTATTAGGTTGTCAAAAAATAGAGACCAAGCTCTGACACCAATTTTAGGCCCTTGGTGCAACCTAAGAGGGGGGTAAAATAGGTTCCTTTAAATAACTTAACTTGGTTATAGCAAATTTTCACAAAATAGAAATTTACCAAGTTGACTAAGTGATCAACGAAGTTGTTAAAGCAATAAACAATATTGAAAAGATAATAACAAACTAAAATTTAAATAGATTAGAGAATGAATTGATCAAACCACAAATAACTTCCAACTTTCACCAAATTTGAAGTTGTATTATACTTGAATTCCTTCTCTTGTAGAAGACTCACAACCAACTTGTACAATGATTGGTTCACTTCTTACTCACCCTAGACACTCTTCTAGTTAAGCTAAGAGATTTTATAGCTCACAAGCTAACCTTTCTAGAGTACAATTGTAGTGATCATTCTCACAAAGAAAAACTCAATAACTATTACACTATTACAAGGAAAAATGAAATATTATTGCTCAAGAATTGCTATTCAATGCTTTTGTATTCTCAATAGAACAGTCGCATTAACTTTTGATTTCATTGCTTTTATAATTCCTCAAAAACAGCTTTCAACTACCCTCCAATGATCATGCATTAAATGTAGAAAAAACTAGCGTTGGGATGTTCAGATAGCCGAGCTGCAAGTTGTTTTCGAACCAACGTCCAATCTCTTCTCTTATGAACTGAGTACAATTGTTTCGGACAGCCGAAAGAAGTATTTGTCGTCCGAACTGATTGATACTGAAGAGCATTGTCTTTTCTGGAAATTTTCAAACTCTACTAGACGACTGAAAGGACGTCCAAACTTGTGACCGAAAGTCTCTAAATTTTTTTTTTGTTTTGTCGGACGTGTGACCGGAGTCCAAAACCTTGAACTCAAATGTCCGAAAGATTCTGAAAAACTAGGACACTTTCGGACAGGTGATAGGACATCTGAAGTGTTGTCCAAACTATTTTTGGAGGTGAAGCAATGCACTGGTCGTCCGAACGAATGTTCAATCACCTTTGTTTTTTTTTTTTTTTTTTTTTTTAGCAATGTTTTTCAAACCTAATTGGTACTTCATCCAAAACACTAAACAAAGTCAATTAGTAATACACTAGTTTGTAATCATCAAAATTAGGATTACAACATTTTTCTTAATTTTTTTTATTTTTGTGTTTTTGGGAGAGAATATAGATTTTTAATTTTTTGTAAGGGTAAAGTTGTAATTTTAGGTGTCAATGACGTTTTGGTCTTTTATTCATTTCTTGGAAGATAAGTCTTTTGTGCACTATAAATAATCCATTTTTAAGATTAAAAGAAAAAAGGAGAAAAAAAAAAACCTAGAGAGATTTTTTAATTTTAGTTTTTCCTACACCAAGAACACCTAGAACGCACTAGTGTATCTTCAAGTCTACACTTAAAACACCTAGAACACACACTAGTGTATCTTCAAATCTACACTTAGAACACCTAGAACACACACAAGTACATCTTCAACCTCACACCTAGAACACCTTGAGAATACACTAGAAATTTATATTCATCTTCAAGCCTACACCTAGATCACCAAGAACACACACTAAATCCTAAGAGCATCTCACACACTTCCCTCTCACACACAAATCACAAACTCAACACATTCACACACACGGCTCACACTCATTCACACCAAAAATTCCTGCAATTTTAGCCCCAAAAATCCTACAATTCTAGCTCCAAACTTCCTGCAATTTTAGCCCCAAAAATTCTGCAATTTCAGCTCCAAAATTCCTGCAATTTCAACCCAAAAATCCTGCAATTCCAGCTCCAAAATCAGCCCCAAAATCCTGCGATTTCAGCCCCAAAATCCTGCAAAAAAACAGCCCAAATTTGCAGCGAAAACAGCCACAAAAACACTGCAAAAACAATCCCACTCCACAAACGTCTCTCAAAACCAAGACCCAGAAAATAGCAACAAGAACTCCATCATATCAACCCATAAAATCCTCCATCCCTCGACCACCGTTAAGCTCACAAATTGTCTTGCTCCTCTCATCTTCTCCATCAAACCCGACACCACATTCAACTGAGCCCGAGCTTCCATTTCTAAGTCAAAGTCCAGCTGCAACAACCAAAATTGCAGCCACCATTTGCCTAAACCACTAGTTTTATCCGTCAAAAACAATCCCGGACTGATCACCGTGCGTCATTTCAGGGCACGACAAGGAGAAAAAATCAAGTTGAGTTTGGAAGTTAAGAATTTTGTTATCAATCAGGTTATCAAGTAGCATGTAGTGAGAACCACGTCCACCCAAAAATACATTAGAACATGGGTAGAAAACAAAGAGACCTTGCCACTTCAAATAAATGATTGTTTTTCCTCTTCGCAACACCATTCTGTTTAGGGGTGTTAACACATGAGCTTTTGTGTATGATAAGGTTTATCAAAATATGCAATTAAAACTTTATATTCAACCAGTAATAAAGACCTAAACTACCGTATTTCTATCATTATATAGGCTATTGTAGGATAGGAAATTAGGTGTTGAATCCCTCAAGGGATCAAATATTATGAAAGTCATAGAGCTTTATCACATACTCTATTAGCTAAATGATCTTAATGAGAATAATGTAATGAAATAATAGTGTAAAAGCAATAGAATAGTAACTTGAATAAGAAACAACTTGTAGTAAAACTTGATTTAAAAAATTTCTAGGAGATAGAATCCACTAATGAATTACTAGTTAAGTTTTGAATTAGAGACTTGCTAATTTGGTCTTGCCCTTTTTAGGGTTCAATTCCATATGAAATCATAACTTGTTCTCACAAATAAACGACTAGATTTCAATTATTCTCATGATGAAATTCTGTGAGCTGCATGAATTGCTTTTAATCCACTTAAGAATATCTTTATTCTCACGTTACTACTTAAGTACTTGTTCATTTTTCATTGTTGCATGCATTTCTCAATGTCAAATAACAACTACATAACTTGCAATTGATGGCTAAGCAATAACAAGTGTTAAATCTTAAACAAATGAACAAACAAATGCAAGCTTATGAAGTTTAAATCGGCTTCCAATCATTAAAATCGACTCATTAACTTTGTCTATTCCTACATGAAGTGTTTAGTTCAACATGGTTAATGGAACAAAGAAACACATAACTTGAAAACAAGAATTCGTAGACAACTTAATGAAATGAAAGAGATAGAGTTTTAAAATGCTCATTCAAGTTGAACAAGATCCAAGACTTCTATTTCTTTTGCCAAAAGATTGCACCACAAGATTTTTCTTACTGGAAATTCATTATTCTATTAGAGTAATTCTACTAATTCTCTCAAATTAACACTTCCTTAAATATGAAAAATGTCTTGCAAAAGACCTCTATTTATAGTAAATGAAGCTCAAGTTCTTTTTCAACTTGAATTACAACTTGAAGCATTAAAATGATTACATTAGCTTCTTGAGATACCAAATGCACAAAAATAACATTAGCTTCATGAGATTCCAAATGCAAAAAAAGGCATCTCTTGAGTTTTACAAATTTTCCTTGGGTAGAAAACTTGCAACCAACTCTAAGAAAAGTTTGATAAGGAAGTAGAGATAAGCTGAAAATTAGCTGGAAAATGAGACCCTCAAGCACTATTGATCCGCGGACCTGGATCCGGGAGTCTATAGATCTAGGTCCACAGATCCACTCTTGTGGGTACTATTGGTCCAGCTTTGTGGCTAATCTGGAATTTTAAGCCCAAAATGGTAATTTCAAGTGTAATCTACAAATTTCCTTGTAATTTTGATGATAAATTTTCTTTCAAACTTTGCACAATCAATCCTCCAAGTTTTTGTCATTGTTTTTTCAATTTCAATCACCTTGAGTCTACCAAAAATGTGATCCGTTGCATATCCAAATTTTGGTTGATTATCATAAATCTGGAAAACTATATAAAAATTATGCATTAATTTGCTCAATTAAAATTTTGATTCAAAGTTCTAATTCCCAAGAGAAAACCTTGAAATGTGAAAATTAATATTTTTGGAGCCAAATTCATTCTAAATATGCTGAAAAAGCACTAAAAACATATAATGGAATATATACTAAAATAGATAAATTTAACACTTATCAAACTTCCCTCCAGTTGAATCATTACTTGTTCTCAAGTAATTAGAAAATATGAGACTAAGTAATGATCCAAGGCATGGAATAACATATATACATTGTTGAATACAATTCACAAAACCAAGCAAATAGTCATTATGCAATTGTTTGTAATGCTTTTAATACTCATCATACCAAGCAAATGGAAAGTAATTATATAACAATTAAGCTAGTTTTATCAAATTTCTTTGTGATATGCGTGGAAGAACGTGGAGTTGCTTGAAGATCCAAGTGAAGCTTCGAATTTTCCCTTGGAGGATTTCGACCCTTCAAAGTGCTCAAGTAGGACCAATTTGAGCGAGTTCAATATGCCTACCTAATTGCTCTAAAGGACTTAATCAAACAAGAAAGAAACTCTAAGCTAGGGTTTTGATCTTGGAATCACTCGACAAGATCGAAGGGTAGTTCTTAATCAGCAAAGAACCAAAGAAACTCTCAATTTGAGAACTCACAATAATAATATTCATAAAATCATGTGAAATTCGTATGAATAGTGTCCCCTATTTATAGGGTTACATAGATGATTCTAGAACTTAGAAATTAAGGCAACTACTTAAACCTAAACACAAACTAATTGAAACACTTAACTTAAAACAACTTGTAACTAAATTGAAAGCCTTAAAACATAGAAATAGCTAAGTTCTAGAACACTTAAAAAATTCTATAAACAAGCAATTGGGCTGGTCGTCCAAAGCATTGAAGCCCTAGTGATCCAAACGCCACTCTTCAAGGAGGTTGGGCTTCTTCCATTGATCCATCAACAAGTAAGTTGGATGGCTGCATTCTATGCTCCAAGCATCATCTTGAGTAGCCCAAATATAAGTAATAGGCCTTGGAGAAGAGTTGCTCTTGGCCCAAGTTTCTTCTTCCTCTCGCAAGTCCAAATATAATCCTTGCAAGGCTTCTCTCATTCTTCTAGTCCTAGCCCTTGTCATTGGCCCATCAATGCCTTGCAAAAGGTCTTCTTGAGCTCATCCAACATTCTTGAAACTTGTTCCATCCTTGGTAGCTCCTTGATCCATATCATTCCCTCCTCCCTTGAAAGGATTCGCCCTCGAATCACCTACATCAAACAAAGAAAGATCAGAAACATTAAAAGTGGCACTCACATTACCATACTCACTTGGTAGGTCAATCTTATAGGCATTATCCCCAATCCTTTCAAGCACTTGAAATGGACCATCTCCTCGTGGGTTTAACTTAGATTTCCTTTGATTAGGAAACCTCTCTTTCCTCATATGCACCCACACCCAATCACCAGGCTCAAACACAACTTGTACACGCCCCTTGTTTGCAATTCGTGCATAGTGCTCATTCTTTTTCTCAATGTTTGCTTTCACCTTGGCGTGTAACTCCTTAACAAATTCAGCTTTTCTTTTGCCATCTAAATCTGCACGTTCTATTAGTAGCAAAGATAAGATATCCAAAGGAGTTAAAGGATTAAAAGCCATAGACAATCTCAAATGGTGAAAAAGAAGTAGTAGAATGAGTAACACGATTATATGCAAACTCAATGTGTGGAAGACACTTTTCCAATTCTTTAAGTTACGTTGTATGATTGCACGTAATAAAGTAGTGAGTGTTCTATTGACCACTTCAGTTTGGCCATCAGTTTGTGGATGAGCAACAGTAGAAAACAACAATTTAGTACCAAGCTTATTCCACAAAGTACGCCAAAAATGACTAAGAAACTTAACATCACTGATCACTCACAATAGAATGTGGTAAACCATGCAATCTAACGATTTCCTTAAAGAATAAGTCAGCAATATGTGTAGCATCATTAGTTTTAGCACAAGCTATAAAATGAGCCATCTTGCTAAATCTATCAACTACTACAAATATGCTATCCTTTCACTGAGTGACCTTGGTAGACCTAAAACAAAGTCCATGGATATGTCTACCCAAGGTTGTGTAGGGACGGGTAAAGGGGTATAAAATCCATGTGGCATGACTTTAGATTTTGCTTGCCTACATGCAATGCACTTAGAACACACATCTTGCACATCATGCTTCATGTTAGGCCAATAAAAATGCTCATTCAGAATATCTAAAGTCTTTTGCACACCAAAATGACCCATAATTCAACCCCCATGCGTTTCCCTCACAAGTAGTTCACAAAGAGAACAATTAGGCACACACAGTTTATTATTTTTAAACAAAAATCCATCTTGCCTAAAGAACCCTTCACATGCACGATTTTCACAAAGTCTCCACACTTTTCCAAAGTCATGATCATGCTCATAAAGATTTTTAACAAGTTCAAATCCAAGTAATTTAGTGTGAAGAGTAGTAAGGAGAGCATACCTTCTAGATAAGGCGTTAGCAACCACATTCTCCTTACCTTGTTTATACTTGATTACATAGGGAAAAGTCTCAATAAATTCCAACCACTTAGCATGTCTCTTATTCAGCTTACCTTGAGACTTCAAAAACTTCAAGCTTTCATGATCACTATGAATGACGAATTCCCTAGATAACAAGTAGTGTTGCCATGTTTAGCAAAGTCCCTCACCAATGTGTAAGCTCTTTGTCATACGTAGGATAATTCAATGTAGCTCCACTTCAATTTCTCACTAAAGTATGCAATAGGCTTAGACTCTTGCATCAAAACAACACCTAATTCCAACTCCAGAAGCATCACACTAGACCTCAAAGCACTTGTCAAAATTCAAGCAAACTCAACAAAGGAGCATTGGTTAGTTAGTCTTTCAACAAGGTTAAATGCTTCTTCATGCTTATTTTTCCACTTAAAAATAATATTTTTCCTTGACAAGTTCATTAAGAGGTGCAGCAATTGTACTAAAATTCCTTACAAACCTCTTATAAAAACTCGCAAGTCCATGGAAAGATCCTCACCTTCATTAGCATTAGTAGGAGTTGGCCATTCACGGTATAGCCTTGACCTTGGAGTCATCCACCTTGATCCCTTTGGAGCTCACTACAAAACCAAGAAACACAACAGACTCCATGCAAAAAGTACACTTAGACAAATTAGCATAAAGTTCATGTTCCCTAAGAACCATAAAAACATCATGCAAATGTCTAACATGCTCATCTAAAGAATGGCTATACACAAGGATATCATCAAAATATACTACCACAAATTTACCTATGAAAGCACGAAAAACATGATTCATAAGATGCATAAAGGATACTAGGAGCATTAGTTAAACCAAAAGGCATAACCATCCACTCATATAACCCATACTTAGTCTTAAAAGCAGTTTTCCATTCGTCCCCCTCTTTCATACGAATTTGGTAGTATGCACTCTTAAGATCAATTTTAGAAAAGATATTAGAAGCCATGCAATTCATCAAGCATATCATCTAATTCGAGGGATAGGATGACGATACTTTACCAGTTATCTTGTTTATGGCTCTACAATCCACACACATGCGTCATGTGCCATCCTTCTTTGGCACCAAAATAACAGGGACGGAACAAGGACTAAGGCTCTCACGTACAAATCCTTTCTCAATGAGCTCATCTACTTGACGATTGTATCTCCCTTATTTCCTTAGGATTGGACGTGATATGTAGGCCTATTTGGAATACTTGCACCAGGTATGAAGTCTATTTGGTGCTCTATTCCTCGCAAAGGTGGTAAGCCTTGTGGTATTTCTTCAGGGAATAAGTCTGAAAAATTCTACAATAAAGAAACCACAACACTTGGCAAAGAAGAGTCAAGGTTAGAAATAGAAAAGAAAATATCTTTGTACATTACAAGTAACACTTGTTGCTTGGCTAACAAAGCCCCCTCAACCTCACTTTTACTTGCAAATGCACTCAACTTTTTCTTTTCTCTCCTTTCACGGTTTTCCTTCTCTTTTCCCCCCTCAGATTCTTTCTCTCTTTCTCCTCTCAAATCCGAGTTGTTTCTTTTCTCCTTAGGCACAGTTTTGGCTTGCTCTTCCCTTAGTTGAAACTCACGAGCAATCCTCACTTGATCAGCATGAGCCTCAGATGGCTTAATTGGATTAAGAACAAACTTAGCAATTCTCCCACCTAAATGAGTAGTTCTTCTTATATCCATCATACAAAACCCTCCTTATCAAATTGCCAAGGGCGTCCCAACAAGATATGGCATGCTTGCATAGGGACTACATCGCACCAAACTTTATCTTTATACTTGCCTATAGACAAAAGAACACATACCCTTCTTGACTACTTTTATATCACCTTGATCAGCAAGCCAAGTGAAGCTTATAGGGCTTGGGATGTTCTTCAGTTGTCAAACTCAAGTTTATCTACAAATAAGGTACTAGCAACATTAGTGCATGAATCACTATCAATGATCAAGCTACATACCTTATTGAGTACAGTACAACGAGTGTAGGAAGATGTGCTTCCCTTTGTAGATTCTCATCATCCTCTTTGAGTTGAACATTCAAAGCTCTTCTAGTGACTAAAAGCTCTCCATTATCACCACTATTGAACTCAACTTCTTCAGTCTCAAAACCTCCCTCAATAGGTGGCATCTCTTCTTCACCATCACCTAGAAGTAATACTTTCAACATCCCCATTGTCCATGATCATCATAGCCCTTTTATTTGGACAATTTGAAGCATAATGCCCCAAAACCTTGGCATCTAAAGCAACGAACCTCTCTAAGCCTTGAGAAGACTCAACTTTCCCCTTTGTTGGAGGCTTTGAGAAGACGCCTCTTGCTTACTCCTCACGGATTGGACAGCTTGTGGTGGATGGTGGTGGTGCTCGACCTTCTCTCCCAACAGCCCAATTTCCCCATTGAGGACGTGATGATGATGATCCAAAGTTGCTGTGGCTTCATGGCTTTGAGTTGCCTTTCAATCTTGATGGCCATGTCCA
Organism: Mitragyna speciosa; assembly: GCA_024721245.1. Classification (NCBI taxonomy): domain Eukaryota; kingdom Viridiplantae; phylum Streptophyta; class Magnoliopsida; order Gentianales; family Rubiaceae; genus Mitragyna; species Mitragyna speciosa. The sequence goes on along the minus strand of CM045567.1, from coordinate 4,123,531 downwards.
CCAAGTCATTCATCTCCACATAGTGATGCAACTCCACATGAGATCTAATTTCAAAGTTTAGACCTCCCATGAATCTAGCCATCAAAGCTTCTCCCTCTTCATCCATGTTGGCTTGAATCATCAATTTCTCCAATTCTTTATGGTACTCATCCACAGACATGGTACCTTGCCTCAATGTTTGTAACTTCCAATGGAGATCACGTGTGTAGTAACTTGGTACATACCTCTTCCTCAGTGATCTTCTTCATCTTCAGACCAAGTAGACACGGGTTCCTCTCCATATTTGATGCGATTTTTGTTGAGTTGATGCAACCAAATACTTGCATAATTAGTAAACTCAGCAAGTAGCAAGACGTACCTTTTTCTCCTTCAGTGTAGTTATGGCATGTAAAAATATGCTCCACCTTTCTTTCCCATTCCAAGTAAACATCAAGATCTAGTCTCCCTTGGAAAGATGGAAATCTTCATCTTTATGCTTCCCTAAATTGCCATCATGAGGTGGTTGGTTTCCCGCCCTCCTCCCTTTGCGTGAGATTACTTCCTCATAGTCAGAATCATACTCCTCATACTCACGAACATCCTCTTCATAAATAGATTTCTTGGAAACCCTAGTTTGGCCTTTAAAGGCGGACTCCATGCCTTCCACTCTAGCATTATTTGAGCCAATTGCTTGTTAATGGCTTGCCACATGGACTTCATGTCAAAATTTTGTTCCTACACTTTCCATTAGACATGATGAATAAACCTGCAAAATAAAGTTAGTAGCACAAAATAATAATAGAAGAAAATAATAGCCTTAACACTCTCTTAGTGTACACACTCAATTCCTCGTGTATTACTCCAAATATTTATGGCTTTTTTCCTCCAATAGGCTCACCCCTAAGCCTTTTTACCACTCTTGAAGTAGCTTCTTTGTATGTTCCTTAATGAAAAGAACCAGCTCAACCTTACTTGTAAAGCTCCAAGAAGTTAAACTACAAGAGTAAATGTAGAGATCAAAGAAAATAAGCTTAGAGTAATTGCTTGATCGAGAGAATTCAAGAAAAGATAGAATAAACAAGACTTGACTCAAGAAGACACAAATTTGGAAAATCAACCATGGCATACAACACTGCAGCATAAGGATTTGATCAAAGAGAAGTCTGTCTCACAGGCAATGGATGACTACTTTCAGGTGCCTGCCTTGTTTGCCAGATTGGGGTGGGACTCCATTCTACGCCTTCCTCGCTACTATTACCCCAGCTTGGTCAAGGAATTTTATGCGAACATGATTGACAAGACCAAGTAGTGTGAGTGGTTCATTGGTTCTACGGTACGAGAACAGGTGGTGCACATTACTAGAGAGAGCTTAGCTCAGCTTCTAGGGTGTCCAGATAATGGACCAAATCAAGAGGGGAGTAGAAAATTTGAGTTCCTCGAAGACTGGGACCGTGATAAGGTAGCTGCCAGATTTGGAGTAAAAGGGGAGTCCTCAAGGCAAGATGGGAGGATGGTGTACCGAGTTCAAAAGTTCAAGAAAGGTCAACTACACACTGCCTCCTACATTTTGGTTCAAAATGTGAAACCAAAGCAAAGCAATAAAAATGAGCTCCAAAACAACGATTTATACTTTTTGGAGGAGCTAGTGAATGGCTCGATGCTCATTGCTACTTCATTGCCCAGTGTGATCATAAGTTATATGGAAACAATAGTGAGAGCTGGTGAATGGCTTGATGCCCATTGCTTGCCTTTTTTAAGTCATTGTTTTGAGGGCTTTTTGCTTGAGGACAAGCAAGACTTAAGTGTAGGAGAATTTCATAAGTACATAATTGGAGCATTGTTTAGGTTATTAGGAGTGGTTTTTTAGTAGATTACATTAAAGTTTGATTGGTTTTTCTTTTATTTTAGTTTGAGTTGATATTTATAGCTTTTCTTTATTTTTGTTATAAATGGCAGGTTTGACTAGCTCTGGAGTACCAAAGGGGTCTAACTGCAAAGAATATGGGTGTTGGTGAAGGAGGAATGAAGAAGGAAGGATGGAGTTGTGTAGAAATTCGTGAAGGCAGAAGAAAAGCACTACTCGCAACGCTATCCGTGCGCAAATACGCATCGCGAGTAGTTTCTCAGTCGTGAAGGTTGATTGTCCCAGGAAGGGGTATCTGTGACAGTATCTGATAGCTGATACATGTCACGAATACGACGTAGTTTCTATTTTGTTGCAGACGGGAGCAAGAAAAAGGGAGAATTTTTTAATTTTTGAAGACTTCTACTGTAGTCCAACTGTTTCCCTTCTGAAGAGTAGCCTAAGACAAGAAAAATTCTGCAATACACACATCGTAGTTTTTAGTCTTTACTCTCTAGAATTAGTTTTTTCTTTTCTCTCTTTTTCTAGCCCTAGTTTAGAGTAGCTAGCATGAGAGGACTATAGATAGACAAGCAAGGGAATTGTGCAGACACTTGATGATTATCACTAATCAATAAGTTTTTCTCTCCATTTCTTGTGTTCTTGTTAATTAATTATGTCATGTGAATTGAAAGATTTCATCTTTGCTGTCATAATTATGAGTACTTAAATTGTTCTTGTCTAGGGTTTAGATAATGTTTATGATTGATAGTTGTTTAATTGATTGAACTTGATGCCTATGTTGCCATGTTTATTCATTGTCTTGCATTATTATAGTTATAATTGGGTGGTCAACAGTTATAACTGTCTAAATTACTCCTATACAACGAGAGTTGATAGTAGTAGTGAAAAGGGGGCAAGTGAAGTTTAGGAAATATTTCACACGAGGATAGTGATATTCCTAGATGAGTCACAGGCAATTCATATAGTGAATGAACCAATATTAATCACTTTACCACGAGAGTAGGAAAGGGTTCTGTTGGTAATTACTAGTTCGTCATGAGAGTGAAAATTAGATAAATTGAGATTGGACTCTAAACAAGGTAATTGAGAGAGAATAAAGGAGGTTGATTGGTAGCAACTTAGGTCATAAATTGATTCTAGACCCTAGGCATTCTTTTCCCATATTCTTCTTAGATATTTCTATCTCGTTTTAGATAATCTTTAGTTAGTTTTCTTTCTTTAGCTAAATTCACTCTAGTGTGTTGCCTAGATAATAGAGGAGTTCAGAGAAATCTAATATTTCTCAACCGTTCCCTGTGGGATTGATCCTATTCCCTATACTACTATGCGATCTGTATTCTTGCAGATATAGGGAATTATGTGATTGAATTTGATAGGTAGAGACCTTTTAGTCTGTTCTTGTGTTGACCTAATTCATAGCATGTCACCTTTCGTTCTCTCACTCACCCTTCTCTACTCTCACTCTCTTTGTCCCATTCCTGCTCTCTATTTTCCTCTTTCTTTTTTGTCTTTTTCTTTTCTTCACCAATTTCTTCCTCACTCTTTCTTCCTTTCTGTTTCTCTCGTTACCGTTCTCTTCCTCCCCTCTCTTTGTTCTCTCCAATTTCTGCAATCTGTTTCTTCAATCACCCTCCCCCTTTTCTGTTATTGTTCCTTTCTTTCTATTTTTCTGAATTTCTCGCTCAAGTTTTCTATTTTTTCTCTTCTTTCTCCTCTTTTCCTCTCCCCGTTCCATTTCTATTTTCCATTTATTTTTTCATATTTTTCTTTCTTCTCTTCTCCAAATTGGTTTTATTCTTCCAAGAGGAAGATTTTTCCAAAATCCCATCGAAACTTCTCAACCCAAAATCCCTAAATTCTCAAGTTAGACTTTTGAAATTGATCAATCACCACAAATCCTCCAACCCCATAAACCATCCTTCATAAATCAAATAAAATTTGCAAAAACCTTCATGAATTAGAATAGTGTGCCAAATCAAAATTAACGGAGGGCTAAGAGCTTCTTTACCTGATCAGGGTGGTAGTTCCGATGTGTTTTGGCGGTGGTGAATTCTTGATGGGATTGGTGGGCTGCAACGGATTGGCATGGTTATGATACGGTGGAATTTTTTGGTAGATTGGGAAGGATCTGTAATGTGGCCGTTGCAAGTGGGGCGGTTTGTCTATGGGCAAGAAGGCTCACAGTGGTGATTTTAGAAGGTTGGGGATAAGGGAGAGGCATGTGGTAGTTATGCGGTAGTGTTGATGGTAGTCCAATGGTGATAACAGCGAGTTGCCCATGGCTGGAGTTGACTATCGATCTGATTGGTGGCTTGGGATGCTAATTTAGTTCGGTTTGTGGTAATTTTTTTGGGTGCTGCGATGGCTGGGAGAGGAGAAAGGAGGAAAAGGGTGCTGTTGTAGGTGGATGGTGTGAGGTTGAGTTTAACATACGGTGAAGTCTAGCTTTGTGGCTGGACTTTGGTGGTTGGGGCTATGTAAATTGGTGCAATTTGGAATCTGAGAACTTCTAATTGGTGATTAATTGAAACTTGGATGTGATTATTGTGATACGGCAGTTGTGAATTGGTTGGTTAGAGGTTTTGATTAGTGAACTAATGGGTGGCTATGGTTAGGATGTTTTCTAGGCTTATTGGTTTCTAGCTTGTGTTTGTAATGTTGGCTCAAGGTTTGTTAATCATGTTCAAGGAGCTAAGGGGGAGTGGTTTGTGTCTGGTTGTTTTTGTGGTGGAAGGAGGCAGAGGTTGATAAGAAAGCTGCCGGTGGTCTTAACAGGTTCTGATGGGATTGGAGGGGGAATTAAGGGTTGATGTTTGTGTAATTGCAGGTCATAGGGAGGTGAATATGGGTGATTGTGTGTGTTTTTGATAGTGAATTAATGGTGGAAGGTTGATCGGAAAAATGGAGATGTGAAGGGTAAGGGGTTGCTGGGAGTTGGGTAGTAGTTTATGGTGTGGTTTCGGGGGTTGAAGTGTCTAATTTGTGGTTGATCTTGGTGTAGGTTGTAGTGGTGGTGACAGGGTAGAGGATGGTTCTGTGAATTGAAGATGATGCATGCGTAATTGGACTCTGCTTGTGTGTGAATGTATGTTTGTGTCTGTAGTAAAGTGTATGTGCTTGTGTATACATATGAACTGTGTGTGAAGTTGTGTGTGAAAATGGCGCACACGTGTGTGTTTGTGTGAATGCTTGGTTTGTGTGTGAACCGTGTGTGTATTGTGTATGTTGTTTGAATTGTGAATCTACAGGTGAACGTGTGGTGTGTGTGTGTATGTGACCGTGTATTTCTGTGTGTAGTATGTGTTTGTGTGATGGTGTGCGTGAAGTAAGGTGTGTGAGAGAGTGTGTTTGTGAGGTAATAGTGTGTGTAGTATGTGAGAGAGAAGTGTGTGAAGTGTGTGAGATGGTCTTAGGTTTTAGTGTGTGAAATTTATAGAAGTGTGTGTTCTTGTTGTTTTAGGTGTACGTTTGAACATGTACTAGTATGTGTTCTAGGTTTTTTATGTGTAGGCTTGAAGATGTACTAGTGTGTATTTTAAGTGTTCTAGGTGTAGGCTTAAAGATATGCTAGTGTATATTCTAGGTGTTCTAGGTGTAGGCTTGAATATGTACTAGTGTGTATTCTAGATATTCTAAGTGTGGGGTTGAAGATGTACTAAAAATGTAGTGTGTGTTCTTGGTGTAAGGGTATGAAGATGAACTAATTGTGTTTATCTTTCTATTCTCTCTCTACTTTCTCTTTCTTTCTTATTCCATCCTATCATCTTTTTTTTTTTAATTCTAGGGTTTAGGCAGCCATGGCTATCCTTCAACCTTCGGTTGAGGAGCAACCACCAGCCATCAACCGGTCCTTTGCTGACATTCTCATCCAATCTGCTCTTTCACCGATCAAGATCGAGTAACCAGCGACCTTTAGAGGAGAACCTGCAGTTTTCTTTTCTCAATTAGACATAGAAAAACTTGCTGCTTCTTTTCAATTTGCATTGGTTGGAATGTTCTCTCATGGTAGACCAAACATGGAAGCCATTCGAAAATCATTCGCTGCTATAGGTTTTTCTAGATCATACTCTCTTGGTTTATTGGATCACAGGCATATCTTGATTCGTTTCCAGATCGAAGATGATTATTTGCAATGCTAGTTGTGAGGAAGTTAGATGCTGCAAGAATTTCCTATGCTGATTTTCAAGTGGAGCCCTGACTTTCAGACTTTTTTGATAAGTCAGCATTGTTTATGATCGCTAGTTCCATTAGGGTTCCTCTGAAACTTGATGCGGCCACTGTCAACATCACCAGGCCTCATATTGCTCGAGTTTGTACTGAATTAAACCTAACTAAGGATCTACCTCAATGTGTCTGGATTGCTTCGGGTTAGGGAAGGTTTTGGCAGAAGGTGGTTTATGAAGGTCTTCCCAAGTTTTGTAGTCACTACCAAAAACAAGGACATGAGGCGAAGAGTTGTCGTTTCCTTAAGCCTAAGTCAGTGAATGGAGATTTAGTGGAGAAGGGAAAGTAGACACAGAAGGCACAATATGTTTCCAAACAAGCTGTGAACAATGACAAGAATGAACCAGTTCACAAGGAGCTTGACATGATTCCTGTGAAAAAAGTTCAATAGATGACTCAAGAGCTGGGCGAACTAGTGATAGAACAGCAGCAAAATAGAGATGGATTACTTGATAATTCGCTAGAAAGACAGCAGGAGGTGGAGGTCATGCCTCCACAATCCCCTAAACGTCAAGGGATTGATCAGCAAGTGACTAAGAGTCCACGTCCACAAGCCCTTGATAATATGGTTAATCAGAATGTGGAGAATCCGGACCATCAGCAAGATTTGGAAGCAGACGTAGAGGTTGGGTAGGATGTGGCTAACACCAAGTCTTCACTTTAGCAAGAGATGATTAAGGAGGCAGAAATATTGGCTAGGAACCTATCTCCGTGTGGTGCCGATGCCAGTGTTTTATAAAACCAGATGCTGGAACATAGGTTGGACTTGTGCAATTTAGAAACCTCACCTCACCAGATCTTGCATGCTCAACAGCAGCAGCGAGATTGGAAACTTCCGATGAAACAGCGTGCTGCTTGTCCAAAGCCTCCTTCAGATAGGGTCCTAAGATCTCGAGTAAGATCTACACATAATTCCTTTACGGTGTTATTAAATGATTAGGGCTATTTTTTGGAATATTAGGGGGGTGTCTAAACCTCCAAACTTGAGGCACTTGAAACAGTTTGTTAAAATGAATAAGGTTCAGCTGGTTGGTATTTGCGAACCAAAGATTGAAATTGATAAATTTGATTTTGTTAGAATAAAGATGGGTATGAATAGTGGTTTTGTGAATAATGCTGGTTCTGTCTGGTTTTTTTCTTTTTCAAAAACTCAGTTGCTTGCTCTTTAATTGGGTAGAGTGATCAACATATTTCAGTCTTGATTAAGTCTATGTTGCTTTCGACCAAGTGTAAACTTTCTTTTGTTCATGCCAAATGTGTGGAGACAGATAGAGCACCATTATGGAATAATTTGATGAATGAACAGAGTGCTAGTCTGCCATGGGGTAATTGCGGGTGACTTCAATCTTGTGGTAAAAGCAATCAAAAAGAAAGGGGGTAGACCTTTTCATATGAATGAGGCAAGGGAGCTCCTTACTTTTATCAAAGATATGCAGTTTTTTGATGCATGATATTCAGGATCCCAGTTTACTTGGTGCAATAATAGACATGGTGCAACTAGAGTATGGAAGCGCCTGGATAGGGTCTTACTAAATGAGGCGTTCTTGAAGCTCAACATGGAATTTTCTGTCCGGCATCTCTCTCAGAGTCCATCTAATCATTGCCATTTATTGATGCAAGGAAAAACACGACTGGACAACAATCTTAAATCTTTTAGGTTTTTGAACTTTTAGGGTACTCATTCTAATTTTTTGAACCTGGTTAGGGAGGCATGGACCTCTCAATGTGCAGCTTCACCGATGGTAACATTGGTGTTGAAATTAAAAGAGGTGAGACAAGTGCTCTTTATGTGGTCTAAGCAAGCCTTTGGAGATATTTTTGCAAATTTCAGAAATTTGGAGGACACAACTGCCCAGCTAGAGAAGGATTTTGATCTTTAGGCTATGGACCAAGCGTTAGAAAAATTGCAAGAAGCTAGAACTCAGCTCAACAAAGCCTTATGCATGGAAGAAAGCTTCTAGAAACAAAAGGCTCATGTTAAATGGTGGAAGGAAGGGGATTGGAACTCCAAATTTTTTCATTCTATTGTGGTGGAGAGGAGAAGCAATTCCGTCATCCACCAAATTCAAAATGCAACAGGTGATTGGATTGAATCTGAGAAGAAGATTGGCAAGAAAGCATGTTACTTCTTTGATTCTCTCTTTTCTTAAGGTGATGTGTGCACGGACTATGATCTTGGTCACATTCCAAAATTCATCATACAGGAAGACAATATTTTACTTGAGGAGGTTCCCTCAATGGAGGAGGTTAAAAGGTTTGTCTTTGCTATGGTTGGGGATAGTGCAGCTGGCCTAGATGGCTTCACAGGCAAATTCTTTACTCTGACTTGGGAAGTAATTGCTGAGGATGTCCATAAAGCTATGGCTAATTATTTCTATGGGGAGGTTATTCCAAAGAGTATATATTTCACTCTCATTGCTTTAATTCCTAAAGTTAAGCACCTCCAGAATTTTTCCTAGTTTAGACCTATTAGCTTGTGTAACTTTGCGAATAAAGTTATTTTAAGGGTTTTGGCTCATAGAATTGCTAGAGTAATTCCCTGGATTATATCTAGTCAACAAAGTGGATTTGTTAAAAGCAGACTAATGGCGAAAAATTTTTTACTATCACGGGAAATTATTGGAGGCATGGGTAAGAAGAACTAGGGGGCAACGTGGTTTTAAAGCTAGATATGACTAAAGCCTATGATAGGGTGTGTTGGATATATCTCAGTAGAATTCTGAGAGGGTTTGGATTTGGTGAAAGATGGATCGATATGACCTGGAGAATTCTTTCCAATTGTTGGTTCTCAATTCTGATCAATGGAGTACCTAGAGGTTTTTTCAAATCTTCTAGGGGCCTTCGTCAAAGGGACCCCTTATCTCCAGTGTTGTTTGTTATAACTGCTGAAGGACTATCCAGAGCCTTAAATCACAAGACTCTCCACAGGAATTTCTCTCCTTTTCAAGTTCCAGCAGGATGCCCAGTCATTTCTTACCTAACTTTTGTTAATGATGTTGTCATATTTTCAAGTACAACTAAATGTTCATTGAAGTTAATTATGGAAGTTCTGGGGGAATATGAAAGTTGCTTAGGGCAGCAGATTAATAGCTCCAAGAGTAGTTTTTATATTCATCCTAATCTTCCACATTCCAGGAGATTATCAATTAAACAAGTCACGAGGTTTTCTAGTAGGGCTTTCCCGATGAAGTATCTAGGCTGCCCTCTTTTTATTGATAAATGTAGAAGATTTTACTTTTCTAATTTGGGAGTGTCAATCATGCATAGGGTGATGGCTTGGCAGAACTGGTTCTTGTCTGTGGGTGAAAGATTAATTTTAATTAAACATGTTTTATCTTCGATTCCTTTGCATATCTTGACAGCTTCAACTACTATTAAGGGTATATTCGGTGAGCTGGAGAGGATGTTTGCTAATTTCCTTTGGGGGCATGATGGTGAAAGAGCGAAACATCATTTGGATTGGATGGAGGACATTATGTTTTCCTATGGATGAAGGGGGTGTTGGTATTAGGTCCCAGGCTAAGGTGTATAAGGCTTTTCCTATCAAATTATGGTGGTGGGTTAGGGAGCAAAAATCTTTATGGGCAAATTTTATGGTTGTAAGATGTGCCTTCCTTCTCAGGTGTAGAAGAAACAATTGGATGTAGGAGCATAAAAAAGAATGCTGGCAATGCGAAATGTGGCTGAGGAAAACATGGCATGGATTTAGCTAGATGGCTCAATTGTCCAAAACCCAAATATGGCACCGGAGGCTACCCTGGTATAGAAGTTAACAAATTCTGGTTTGTTTTCTATGAAGTTTGCTTTTGATTGTATTCGTAGCTGTAAGGCATCAAGCTTTTTTTTCAAAAGAATTTGGAGCCCTTCTATACCTTTGAAAATGTCTTTCTTCACTCTTCGATTATTGTATGGAAGAATTCCTACGGCAAATATCCTCTTGAGGATGAGAGTGCAAGTCCTTCTAGGTGCTTTTGTTGTAATCAACATTCCATTGAGTCGATTGAACATGGTTTATGTTTGGGGAAAATTCTAGCCAAGGTTTGGGATTATTTTAATGGTCCTTTAGGTATTTTTATGAGCAGTGACTGTGTACGTATGAGGCTAATGAAGTGGTGCTTGCTTCCTACAAGAAATGATATTATGTTGCTTAGTGTTCAAATCATACCTATTATGATTCTTTGGTATCTTTGGAAAGCTAGGAATGGCTTTGTATTTTCAGGTACTTCTCCTACATGGGAACATATTGTGCATGACATTCTTATGGATGTTTATTTGGCTTTGGAAAGTAAATGTCAAATTAGAATTCATAACTCTAATTGGCATGATATTTTATCTGTTGTGTGTAGTAAAAAGAAAAAAGCAAAAGTTGTTTTGGTGAGATGGATGATGCCGGCCTCTGGTTTCAAACTCAATACTGACGGTTGCTCTAAAGGGAAAGGTGTGCTTAAAGACCAGCATGGAAAAATTATTTTTGGTCTCACTTGCTACTTTGGTATTGGTACAAGTTTGGAAGCTGAGATAAAGGCCATGTTGTTTGGGATTCAGCTATGTATGGAAAAGGGTATCGCCTCATTTCACGTGAAGTCTGACTCATTAACCCTTGTTAAAATGTTATGAGATGAAGAAAATTGCCCATGGGTTCATATGAAATGGTTGGTGAATATGAAAAAATTTCAGCCTCATGTACTTACTATCTCGCATTGTTATAGGGAGGCAAACAAACCTACAAATATTTTGTCAAATGAGGGCCACACAAGCCAAGCAAACATGACTTATTCAGGATTGGGTTCTCTTCCAAGAGAAGCTCTTGTTGCTGTTAGATTGGATCGTTTAAGTTTTCCTAGCTTTCATTTTTCTTGATCTTAGTCATATATTTTATAAATTTATGTACAGAACTACATAAAATGTAATTTCTTTAATCGTTTTTGCTTTACTTTGATTTATGATTCGATGTAATAATGGGAGGTTCGGCCTTATGTCCCCGTCCTTATTTTATTTTATTTATTAATAAAATTGGAAGTAGCGCCCCCCTGTGTACAGGGTTAGCTAATTAAAAAAAACATTGTCCAAAGGAGTACTATGCATCTTCAACACAATCTTTTGGAATCTTTAACCAATCAATGGGAGATTTCTTCTTCTATTGCTTTTTTTTTAACATTTCCTTTGTGCAGTGAGGAAAATGAATCATTTTAAGTGTGGGGGGAAGATATAGGAGAAGGTATAGGAAATATGTTTGGTTTGGTTTTGAATGTTAAAGTGATTTTGTCAAGATATTGTTTTGGAAAATATGGCAAAAATTTTTGCAATTCTGATACGTGCGGACGTACGTGGAATTACTTGAAATACCAAGTATGAATTTCGAACCTTTCCCCTTGGATGAACTAGACTCTAGAATCAGCACCAAAGCCTTGAACATGCAAGATGAACAACTCGAAAATTCAAGGAAGCTTTGAACCTCCTTATAAAACGAACAAGAACTCAAGGAATCAGCACCTAGAATGCTTTATTAAACCAATAAGGCAACTCTAAGCTAGGGTTTTGAACTTGGAATCACTCTACAAGTTTGGGGGTTGTTCTTAATCAGCAAAGAACGAAAGAAAGCACTCAATTTGAGAACTCACAAATTTATTAATCATCAAAACTTATAAAATTCGTAACAGTGTTTTGACCTATAAATAGGCTTGCATAACAACTTGTAGAAAGTTCTAGAAACTTAACAAAGAGCACTAGTTGTAACCTAACACAATATGGTAACTTTCTAAGAGGTTACAACTTGTAAACAAAATAGAAAACTTAACATAAAAGAATTAAACTTAAAAATTCGTCCAAAAATTGTTAATGGGCTGGACACCTCCTTTCAAGCACTATTGGGCCTCCATCTTGCATCTTTAAAAGACCTTCCAACAAGTCCAACCAAACTAGCACCTTAGAAATATGTTATGGACCACTTAGAAGCTTTAATTGGACATTCTTTGAATGTGTATTTAATCCATAACCAATGCATAAACTTTTGGCCCAATGAATACAGTTGAATAGCTTGATCACCAAGTCCATTGAGAGGGCCCAAAGTCACGAATTACACCATGGTAGTCACAAACCTTAAACAGTTCCCCTCATGATCAGCCATGATTTGATCTCATCTTGATCCAAACGAGTTGCTCCATGAGAATATCTAAACATCAAGATTGTAAGCACTCCTAGATCATATCAAATTCTCAATTACACATTTTTATGCTATAAACTTGTTAAATTCCTTTATCTTTTAATGTAATTTTATGCACATTAATTGAATGTTTTCTACAAATGCATGAAGAAATAGTTACTATATGATTAGGAGTTTTATTTTTTAGAAAGATTTTCTTGTAAAATGATTAAAATTATGTCTTGATTTGGCATGTTTAATTAAGATTTCTCTTCGTTACTTGATTTTACATGTTAAAGTGGCAAATATGAACAAAAAATATCATCTGTGACTTATGCTTTTTTTTTTATTATTTTGCAAAACCCCGTACATGAGAGAAGGATGCCAACCCATATTTTATTAACATAAATAAAACACTTATTATAGAAGATGAGGGGGGCTATACCTTACCTCAAATAAAAAAAAATAGATAAAAGAGGAGTACTACTCCTTTACATTATTCTGAGATAAGGAACCTAGTTTTTTATCTAACATAGAAAGGCCTAAAATATGCTTTGAAAAATTACAAGATGTAACGAAATGATTACATCTAGCCTGACTAGCTAATGTCACCAATTCATTTGCCACAGTGTTTCCCACCCTATAGATGTGTGAAATTGTAAATGAAAGTGATGATGCTGCCACAATTTCCTATATCCTTTTCACAGCTGACCTGATCTTCCATGGAATAGTTACTTTGTCTTTCACCATACTAACCAAAATTTGAGAATCTAATTCTACTTCTACTTTGTGAAGACCTTTTGTTATGCACATATTGATGCCTTCCAATAACGCCAGATGATAAGTAATAAATTTACCAATATTATTATATATATTATTTTATGTTTTAGATGTTGTTTTAGCATAATTATAGTATTTTTTATTGCAATTGACTCATTTTTTTAGACGAAATTTTTATTTGACCAAATTAATGCACAATTTTGGTGTATAATTGTAGATTCATCATACTTAAACTTATTTTGGATCAATTGGAGTAAACAAAAATCAAAATCAATGGTGATTTAAAGAGTTAAAGTTGGATGAACAATTTGAAAGAACAATTGTGCAAAATAATGAAAAAAATCCAATTCTTCACCACAATGCTTGGAAATATGTAGAAAATGCTTGCATACATAAGGTCCAGCTCAGCAGAAATCAGATATCAAGTGGGGGCCACAAAGGTGTGATGTGCAGGATAGAGATACGTGGATGGACATCAGCGTATCGACATCCGCATATTGTGATACGGTTAGACTTTCTAGAGTATCAACTTGCATCCTTTTCCAGCTGGTTTTTGCAGACATTTTCAGATGAAGATAGGGTTCTGCAAGTGGGAGAAAACATTGGAAGCATAAATGAAGACTTTTGTGCCCATTTGGAATCCCTAAGCAAATCTTCATCATTTCCATGCATTAATGATTCATGCAAGTTGGAAAATGACTTAAGGAACATATGTCTATAAATAGAAGTTATTTGTAAAGAATTTGTAACAAGTCTTAGTAGTAGAAAGTAGTTATAGTCTTTAATTTTATACTTAGCTTGGTAGAGAATTAGTAGAATTCTCTTAATCTTTCAATAGAGTGGTGAGGAACATTGTAAGAGACTTTGTAGTGCAACTTTTGAAGGTGAATCAAGAAGAGAACTAATTGTCATATTGGTTAAGTAATTCTCAAACTCTATCTCTTTTACTTTCAATAGTTGTCATGAATTCTATCTTTGAAGTTGAACTTTTAGTTGTTTCACTAACCATGTTGAACTAAAGGCTTCATCTAGATCATAGATGAAGCTAATAAATCAACAAACATAATTTAACTACTTCCTAAGCTTGCATTTGTTTATTTACTTGTTCAAGTTTTAATACTTGTTTTTGCTTGGCCAACTTAAACAAGTCATTTAGTTGCCACTTGACATTGAGAGATGCATGTAACAATGGAAAATGAACAAGTGATGCTTAAGTTTTTCATATGAGAATAATAGATGCTTAAGTGAAGTCATTACAATTTATGCTTTTCATAAGATTTCATCATGAGAATAGTTGGAGTCTTGTCATTTCATAGAGAGATCTAGTTATGACACATATGGAATTGAATTCTAAACAAAGCAAGATAACACTTAGTGAGTCACTCATGCTTGGTTCATTAATGGATTCTATGTTCTAGGCTTCTTTGTGTTGAATTCTACAAAAGTTCTCAATCACATATCTACTCTATTGAAGGGACCCCATATCACTCTTACTTTCATTTATGTTTAGATAATACAAGTTAGTAAAAAAGCTTTAGTAATTGTACATATTTGATTCCTTGTGGGATTCGACACCTAATACTCTAAATACTACAACGGACCCGTGCACTTGTGGAATAAGTTAGGAGATTAAGTTTTTATTACTTGATTTGTGTGTTTTTGTTCATAATTATTATACCTAATCTACACCATGTCGCTAGGGCTTCTACTTCCATGTTTGTTTTCTCTCCAAAGTAAAAGGAAAACCCAAATATTAGGCATCCCAATTCAGACCGAAAAACACCACCCCCACTTAAATGACCTGGATTCCCAATTGAAGAGCCATCAACGTTAAGTTTCACAAACCTTGGTTTGGGAAGTCTCCATAAGACCAACTCCGGCATTTTGCAAGGTCTATGCTTCAAATTTGCTAGCAGCCCCATGTTAACTAATCATGTATCATCCAAACAATTCTATTGTAGAGGCCATACCTGTGTTATTTGCAACACAAGTTGTTGAATTTTGGCACAAACCCGCCAAGATGGTATCATATTGCCTTCAAGATATGCCAAATTTCTAGCTTTCCATATCTCCCAACAAACCAATGATGGAAAAATCAGTAACAATTGGCCTCTTGCTGAGTTAAATGAGGCCTTATACCACCAAATTTGCAACTACTGCCTTATCCTATACATAGAAGTATTCATTCTTATATAAAAAATTGGCGAGAAAAAAATCCCACATACACTTTGTATAAACACACTCAACAAAGACATGGTCTAGTGTTTCCACATTTTCTCAAAAACAACATTTTGAGGGGAGATGAAATTGGAGCCTCATAAGAATTTCAGGAAAGGGAAGAAAATCATTAAGCAACTTCCATATAAAAATAGAAACCTTACATGGCAGTTGCTTGTCCCAAATTAAACGCATAGAGGCCAAAATTGTATACTTATCTCTAATCACCTCCCATACTGAAGAGACAGAAAACATGCCTGTTGAAGTCAAACTCCATATGTACTCCCCTTCATGATCTATTCTACAAGTATATTCCCCCATCAAGTGCTGAACACCTTCCATTCGTTTCCACATGTGTGTTCTTGAAGTCTTAGCTTGATGTGCTCCAAAGGCTCCATACTTTGCTTTCATGAAGGTCGCCCACAAGGACTTCAAATGCATCAAACTCCAGCACCATTTACAGCTGAATGTCAAGACCATATCCTCTAACCTTCTCAATCCTAGACCACCTTCAATAGTTGGACAACATAGAGCTTTCCACTTGCACCAATGTCTTTTAGCCTTCAAATTAGCTTCCCCCCAAAAGAAATTCGCCATTGATGCGTTAAGCTGCTTAAAAACCTTGTTCAGTGGCTCCAATACCACCAAGACATGAATGGGAATTGATGCCAATACATGCTTGATTAGGATCAACCTTCCACCTTGAGATAGCATCTTCTTCTGCCAACTTGCAATTTTTGCAACAAATTTATCAATTATATGCTGAAAATAGATAGCCTTCTTCCTTCTCTAGAATAAATTACAACCCAAATATACAAGTAGAAAAGATCCATGACGCATTCCCGTGAGTTGTGCAATTATACTCCTTTGGCCTTTCCCACACCTTTTTGAGGCCATGAAAAAGCTTTTGGCT
Source organism: Mitragyna speciosa (assembly GCA_024721245.1). Classification (NCBI taxonomy): domain Eukaryota; kingdom Viridiplantae; phylum Streptophyta; class Magnoliopsida; order Gentianales; family Rubiaceae; genus Mitragyna; species Mitragyna speciosa. The sequence continues at coordinate 4,107,409 of CM045567.1, read as the reverse complement.
TTGTTAATTTTTTGACCAGAACCTCTCTGATAATCATCTAAGAATTCCATAAGCTTCAAGACTGACCACTTATTACCCCTCAAAAATAACATTACATCATCAACAAAAGACAAATGAGTGACAACTGAAGTAGCCCCTTGGCAAGGCAAAAGGTGTAATCTCTCCTATCTCTACGTATTTCTTCAAACCTCTACTCAAAACTTGAAGCAACTAGTATGAAAAGTATTGGTGACATCGGATCCCCTTACTTAATTCCCCTAGAAGGCTGGAAAAACCCTTTAGATTTGCCATTGATTAAAATTGAAAACCAACTTTGAGAAATGTTGCCCTATAATAAGCGAGATGAACCTTTCTGCAAAGCCAAATTTTCTCAACACTAATTGCAAAAATCTCTAAGAGACCCTATCAAACACCTTCATCATATCAAGCTTAATTAAGCAATTATGCCCCCTAACTCTCTTGTCAATCGAAGCAATCATCTCTTGTGCAAGCATAACATTCTCCGATACTTCTCTTCCTTTCACAAAAGCAAATTGCTCAGGTGAAATAAGAGATGGCAGAATATCAATCATCCTACATGTCAAGATCTTCGTAAATACTTTCATTAGTAAAACTGCACAAGCTAATAGGATGAAAGTCTACAAACGTAGAGGGATTTTGCTTCTTTGGAACTAAGACGATAAGAGAGCTGGATATAGCATTAGGAATAGGCAAGCCTGCCATAAACTCTCTTACTGCTTGGAGCAAATCATCAGCGATGACATCCCAACATTGGACAAAGAAAACTCCGGAAAACCTATCAGGACTTGGAGCACTATCTTTGTCCATAGAAAAACACCACTTGTTTCAGCTCTTTCAAGGACACCTCCCTCGTCAACTCTAGGTTTTGCTGAGTAGATATTTGTTGAGGAATTACTTGCACCAGATTCTCAACCCTACTAGTTTTCTTAGTGGAAAATAGGTTTTTAAAGAACAATTCAGCCTCAATGCCTATTTGATCTTCATTTTCAATCCAGTGGCCATCTAAATTTTTAATTCTCTTGCACCGATGCATGAAAAAAACTTTGTGTTGCCATCCTCTTCTTGCAGCCATTTTAATCTTGCCTTCTGTTGCCAATATTCCTCTTCTTCTTTTAGACTCAACAATAATTGAGTCTAAGCCTCATGAAGTTCAACTCTTGCTGCCTCCATACGCATCTCCTCGTAGAGCAACTCCTTGTGTTGTACAATTTCTTTTTGTTGTTTGATTGCTTGAATTATATCCCCAAACTTCTGCTTGTTCCATTCTCTGAGGCAAGCCTTCAGTCTTTTTAGCTTGTAGGAAAAAGCATACATCCCATAGCCATTGACTGATAACCTCTAATTCTCCTGTACAACCTCATGAAAAGAGGGATGCGACACCCACATATTTTGGAACTTGAATGGCCTAGGAGCCCCATCATGTTGTGCCTACAATTTTAATAATAATGGCGAATGATTCGAGGTCACTCTACCCAAATGTTGCACCATTGAGCTTGGAGCATGATTTCTCCACCTTTGGTTAACTAACATTCTGTCCAACCTCTTCCATATTCGTACTCTTGCTCTTATACCTGTCCATGTATACAGACTACCAGACAAAGGCAGTTCAATAAGGCCACATTCAGAAATAGCATCATTAAAATCAGAAATTGCCCCCATATTCATGTGGAGATGAGCCAATATATTCATTTATAGAAGCTAGTAACATTAAAGTCACCCCCCACTAGCTATGGCCTTATCATTGACCAATGCTATCCCTTTAAGATCTTCCCTATAAGTTGTCCTTCTTTCAACTCTTGAACATTTCGCATATACAAAAGATGCCACAGCTACTTGATGCCAATCATCACGAGAGATCATTGCATGCAGCATTTGATCATTAGTAATCAAAACAATTACATGAAAAGTATCCTTCCAAAGCAGCCATATCTTATTTGAATTATTGAAATAAGCAAAAATTGAACGCTAACTTATTACGTAAGACTTCAATTTCATCTACACCTAGCCAAAGGTTCAAATAAAACCAAAAAGGAAATACCATGCACTCGAATTCAGAAATTTTAACTGACGAATAGAGGACTTACTCATTCAATCCTCTAATATTTCCACATGAGAACTATTAATCATGGAACATCTAAAGAAGAAAACCCATCACCAGCTTTAATAGCTAACCGAGTAAGGATTTGTCTCGGAAGTTGAACATAAGCTCTTTTCCTCCGTGACTTCTTCGACACCACTTCAACATATTCTTCTGTAGCAATACTATGTTTTAATTTCTTATCAAATGACTGCCCAAAAAACTTTAATGATTGAAGCATAGCATCATGCAGATGCTTCAGGTTCACCTTCTCAGAATCTGAGCATGATCCTCACAAATCATGCTCCTCATACATATGGCCTTTTTGCAGCCGAGAGTCATTAATGAATTTGCCCAAAAAATTGGACATGCCATTTGCTACTGATTGAACTTCAGTTGCAGATGTTTTTGCATTCAACTGTTGCTTCTCAACATTTTCTAGTGCTTCATCAGTTGCTTCTCGAGCATTACTAATTCATTTTGCTTCCTTGAACCCTCTTATTGTCTACTTTGTTGGCCTGCTGCAGCATTCAGATCCTCTGAAAGTGATGCTACTAGGCCCTCATGACCATGTGTTCCATCAGCATTCAAACCTAATGTGATGCTATCAGAATTTCATCACCTAGAATAAGGTCTTTGCCATTCTGCTGAGTAGCTGTCCCTTTGCCATTCTGCTGAGTAGCTGTCCCTTCTATTGGGTTGGGTTGTTGGTTTAGATTTTTTACTCACTACAATGGAACATACACAGCTTTTTGTTCGTTCACCGAAGGTTACTTTCCACGCGGTTGTTCTTGCCTCCTGTATTCAGAAATTTTGTGTCCTTGCTTACAGCAAGAGGAACAATATAATGGAAGGTTGTCATATAACACTTTCTGCTAGAAACCAGTGTGACCAACACCAATCCATATTCTGCTATGAAAGTCTTTTCTTACATCCAAGTCTACATACACTCGTGCCATATGGGGACGGGAAAGAGTTGCTATTGCTTTATCAATTTTGAGGGGTGGTCCGATTGCACTTGCAATAGAAAATAACGCCGTATTGTTAAAGAGATGGATAGGCAAATATTCGAATGAAATCCACACAGGCGCATGTGTTGATTCTGCATTCAACTTGAAGTCTAGATTCCATTTAAATACTTGCATAGGGAAGTCAGCTACAATCCAATACCCTTTGTGAAAATTTACCGTTAGAGAGTGGTTGAATGGTGCTGCCATTTTGTTGATCTCATCCATCGAGAATAGGACTGCTGGCTCACATTTATGTTGCGAAATTGTCTTGACCTTGCATGGAGAACATACAACATCAGCCTTGAGGATGTCTGCGAAGGATTTATTTGACCGAGAGCCACCAGCAGCCGGCTAAAGGCTAGCCATGGAGGCTAAACCTTGGTTGAAAGTTCAAAATTCAAAATGCTATTGTGACAAGAATGAAGAGAGAGAAGAGATAAATCAGTGGCTGAACCTTCAAATTTTCTATGACTTATGCTTATTACTTGAATTAAGGAACAATTATGCTAATGATTATATCTTTCAAGTCCAAGGGTTCAATTGCTAAGTAACCGGGAATTTTCATCTAAAAATGTCGATAAAAGGTATTTGAATTAAGAGTATGCATAGCTAGTTTGATTAAAAGTGAATTGTTGATTAATAAGTGATTGACGCATTCAACGGAAGAGATGACGGTCCAAGACTCTCGAATTCCAAGTATACAACCCAATCTTCTTGACCCCTTCGTAACTTGTCGAAAACCCCAAGAACAACTCGGATTGTTTTGCTTCAAATTCAACTAGATTCGTTGAACTCCCCCATTTAAGAAACCATCCTAAACCCCTAACCAACAACGTGGTGTAGACACCTACTCGACAATCCTATTGAATAGATTCAAACCCTCAAAGATGAACCCTAAGCGAGATTCTTGAATACTCAACAAATGCCTTGCCAAGTAATCAAGAATAGTTCTTTAGCCAAAAAACTAAGAAAACTCAATTTGCACTCGTGCACAATTGAAGAGAAAAACTCAATATTATTGATTAATGTTGTTCAAAATTCGGATGAATAGTAATACCTTTTATAAAGAGGTGCATAATATCAAGATATAAACTAAATATGGAAACTAACTTAACCCTAGTTGCACCATAACATAAACGTACAACTAAAGATACAACTTGGGCTATTAAACTAACGAATTAAGCCCATGAAACCCATAACCTCAAGTGGCAAACGGGCTCTTCAATCGAATCCAAGTCCACGACCTCCAAGCTCCTCCAACTCTAGCCCAAAATAGGTGAATAGCCTTGTAGGTTCTTGTTTCAACCAAGTAGCTTCATCTTCATGTAATTCTATAATCAAACCTTGCAAAGCTTGTTTCATCCTTTTAGCTTTCAACCTAGTCATTGGACCTCCCATATCTTGAAAAGGACTCTTGGTAGCACCTCCATGATCACGAGCCTCTCCAACTTGACCACGACCATTGATGTCCTCATCATTCCCTCCTTCCTCGAGAAGATTCGCCCTCGAATCACCTACATCATACAAAGAAAGATCAGCCACATTGAAAGTTGCACTAACATTACCATACTCACCTGGCAAATCGATCTTATATGCATTGTCTCCAATTCGTTCAAGAACTTGAAAAGGACCATCTCCTCGTGGACTCAATTTAGATTTCCTTTGTTGAGGAAATCGTTCCTTCCTCAAGTGAATCCAAACCCAATCTCCAGGCTCGAATTGCACCTTGACTCTTCCACAGGTTTGCTTGCTTTGCAAATTGCTCATACTTCTTCTCAATGTTAGCACGAACTTTGGCATGCAATTCCTTGACAAATTCTGCCTTTCTCTTGCCATCCATGTCAACTTGTTCACTAGAAGGCAAAGACAAAATATCTAAAGGTGTTAGAGGATTGAAACCATAAACAACTTCGAAAGGAGAATAAGAAGTAGAGGAATGGATAGTGCGATTATAAGCAAACTCTATGTGTGGCAAACACTTTTCTCAATTTTTGAGATTGTGTTGAATGATTGCTCGTAGTAATGTCGTGAGTGTACGGTTAACCACTTCAGTTTGTCCATCCGTTTGAGGATGAGCAACAGTAGAGAATAGCAACGTCATCCCCAACTTACTCCAAAGAGTGCGCCAAAAGTGACTCAGAAACTTGACATCTCGATCACTCACTATGGTCCTTGGTAATCCATGCAAACGAACAACCTCCTTGAAGAACAAATCTGCAATATGAGTTGCAGTCATTAGTTTTAACACAAGCAATAAAGTGTGCCATTTTACTAAAACGATCAACTACAACAAAAATACTATCTTTGCCACTTTGAGAACGTGGAAGTCCTAGAACAAAATCCATAGAAATATCAGTCCAAGGAATAGTAGGAACAGGCAATGGACTATAAAAACTCATGAGGCATCACTTTGGACTTAGCTTTCCTACAAGTAATACACTTAGCACAGAAAGTTTGCACATCACGTTTCATATGAGGCCAATAAAAGTGTTCATGCAAGATATCCAAAGTCTTAACAACACCAAAATGTCCCATAAGACCCCTCCATGAGCTTCACTAATCAGCACATTACGCACAGAACAGAAGGGAATACACAACCTATCCTTCCTAAACAAGTAACCCTCATGCAAATAAAACTCTCCATGTACACGCCCCAAATGTGGAGATTGATTCATGCAAATCTGCCAAATATCACCAAAGTCACGATCCCCCACATAAGCATGCTTCAAGTACTCAAAACCAAGTAATTTAGTATGCAAAGAAGTAAGAAGAGTGTACCTACGAGATAGTGCATCAGCCACAATATTCTCCTTACCTTGCTTATACTTAATCACATATGGAAAGGTTTCAATGAACTCGAGCCACTTAGCATGTCTCTTGTTCAACTTACCTTGAGACTTGAGAAATTTCAAACTTTCATGGTCAGAATGTATGATGAACTCTTTTGGCCACAAATAATGTTGCCAAGTTTGAAGAGCTCGAACCAAAGCATAAAGTTCTTTATCATATGTAGGGTAACTCAAGCTCGCCCCTTGAAGCTTCTCACTAAAGTAGGCAATTGGCTTAGAATCCTGCATCAAAACAGCCCCTATACCAATTCCACTAGCATCACATTCAATTTCAAAAACCTTGTCAAAGTTAGGCAAACTAAGCAAAGGAGCATTGGTGAGTTTATCCTTTAACAATCTAAAAGCATCTTCATGTATTTTCTCCCATTTAAAAATCACATTCTTTTTAACAAGTTCAGTCAAAGGTGCAGCAATTGAAGAAAAATCACGCACAAACCTTCTATAAAAACTTGCTAAACCATGAAAAGATCTTACCTCATTGGCATTAGTAGGGGTCGGCCACTCCCTAATTGCCTTTACCTTGGTTTCATCTACACTTATTCCATTAGAGCTTACAACAAAACCAAGAAATATAACAGAATCCATGCAAAAAGAACACTTTTTCAGATTAGCAAACAATTGATGTTCTTTAAGTATCTCAAAAACAGCACGCAAATGTTCAACATGTTCTTGCAAGGACTTGCTATACACAAGAATATCATCAAAGTAAACTACTACAAATTTCCAATTAAATGACGGAAAACATGATTCATCAACCTCATAAAAGTACTAGGAGCATTAGTCAAACCAAAAGGCATAACTAACCACTCATAAAGACCAAATTTAGTTTTGAAAGCAGTTTTCCATTCATCACCCTCTTTCATTCGAATTTGATAGTAGCCACTTTTTAAGTCAATTTTTGAAAACAATTGTGAACCATACAATTCATCCAACATATCATCTAACCTAGGTATAGGATGACGATACTTTACCGTGATTTTATTAATGGCTCGACAATCTACGCACATCCTCCAAGAACCATCCTTCTTAGGTACAAGAATCACAGGCACAGAACATGGACTAAGGCTCTCACGCACAAAGCCCTTCTCCAATAAATCATCTACTTGCCTTTGAATCTCCTTTGTTTCCTCAGGGTTAGCTCTATAAGCTGGACGGTTTGGAATGCTTGCTCCAGGCATGAAATCTATTTGATGTTCTATCCCTCTCAAAGGTGGTAATCCACTTGGGACATCTTCAGGGAATAAGTCTTGATATGCCTGCAACAAAGAAACAACAACACTAGGAAGAGAAGGGTCAAGCTCATTAGTAGAAAAGTAAACATCTTTATACAAAATGACAAGAAGTTGTTGCCTTGCCAACAATGCATTCTTGATCTCACTTTTTCAGCATAGGCATTCACTTTTCTCCCCTCATCTCTCTCGGCTTCCCCTCTTTTCCCTTTCCCTTTCTTTTTCTCCCCACTAGACCGATTGCTTTCATGATGCACAATCTGTCTAGGCGACTCCAATAAAGACCCCTCGGCCTTGGCTCCTTTGGACTCATCACGAGCCTTACACTCCTTTGTAATTCGTGCTTGATCAGCATAGGCCTCCATAGGTGTCAATGGTCTCAATATGAACTCCTTTTTCTTCCAAACTAGACGATAAGTATTTTTATGACCATCATAAATCACACGCCTATCAAACTGTCCATGGACGACCTAACAAAATATGACATGCATGCATGGGAATAACATCGCATAATACCTCATCCACATATCCTCCAATGGCAAAGGATACTAAGCACTTGCTTGGTTACCTTCACATCCCAAAATCTGTCAACCATTGCAAGAAATATGGCTTTGGATGGCGAATTGTAGGCAACTTCAATTTCTCTACAAACAAGGTACTAGCTACATTAGTGCAACTACCAGAATCAACAATAACACTGCATACCTTGCCTTGAACCAAGCATCTTGAGTGGAATATATGTTCCCTATGCATCTCCTCTTCCTCCTCCTTTGGTTGGATGCTCAATGATCTTCTAGTCACTAACACTTCACCACTAGATGGAATGGCATCCTCGGGTCCCCCTTCAACAGAATCATCATCACTAGGACCTTCGAGTGGAGGCATCTCATCATCACTTGAATGCTCACTCTCCACATCTCCATTATCAAGGATGATCATGTTTCTTCTAGTTGGACATTGAGATGAGATATGCCCATAACCTTGACACTTGAAGCATTTAACATCTCTTTGCCTCATAGGAGTTTCAATCTTACCCTTGCTTGGTGGCTTAGATGAAGAATTCTCACCCCTTGACTTATTGCTCATGAAACTCGACTCACCCTTCTTCCAAGTCTCCTTGGGCTTTTGTGGCAGTTTGATCAAACTTTCTATCTCGAGAGTCCCTCCATGTGCCACGGCTTTGAGCCCCTCCAAACCCTCGGTTCCTCTTGCTTTTGAGTTGGCGCTCCACCTTTTGTGCCTTTTCCACTAAGTCTTGAAGCTCCACATAATGTTGTAATTCTACAATATCTGCAATTTCGGAGTTCAAACCAGCTATAAATCGGGCAATGGTGGCCTCTTCATCCTCTTGGATGTCAGCACGAATCAAGAGTGTCTCCAACTCCTTATAGTATTCATCAACTGTGGAAGAACCTTGCTTCAAAGTTTGTAGCCTCCTATGCAAATCCCGTGAATAGTGACTTGGAATAAATCTTTTCCTCATAATCACCTTCATGGCAGCCCAAGTGCGAATTGGTTCATCCCCACATCTCTACGAGACTTCACAAGTTGATCCCACCAAATGCTAGCATACTCCACAAACTCAACTGCAGCAAGTTGAACTTTCTTTTCCTCAGAATAATTGTGAACATCAAACACGTGCTCAACCTTTCGTTCCCACTCCAAGTATGCCTCTGGATCATTCATCCCCTTAAATGGTGAATTTTCATCTTTATGCTCCCCAAATTGCTATCACGTTGTTGAGAAACCCTCCTCCCTCGACGGGACACTACTTCCTCAGAATTATAGCCATCATCAAAATCATCACCTCGAGCATTCTGAGCCACATGTGATTTTCCCTTGACAGCCGAGTCAATGTCCTCCAACTTGGTGAACACACGCCTAAATTCATCTTGCATGGCACGCATGTTAAACTCTAAAGCACTGAGTCTTTGCTCACTTTGTTCACCCATAATAGAAACCTATCAAAATAAAAGTAAAAAACCTGCACAAAAATGTTAGTGGCACAAGAAAAATCAAGAAAGATATCCTCACTCACTCCCTTTTCGTGATTCACTCTTCACTCGTGTATCACACCAATGAAACTTGGCTTTTACCCGATGATGAGCTCACACCTTAGTCCTCTTACCACTCCTTGAGCTTACCTTGTATGCCTTTGGATAAGAACCTGCTCAATTGAGCTTGACAAAAACTCCAATCAAGTATTCAAGATGAGTAGTAGTGAAAATGGAAGCTTAGAGTAAGGTTTGAACCAAATAGAGGTCAAGAAATCAAGACACTAGAAATTTCAGATTTGAGAAGCACGTATGACACCCCTAGTGTGTGGCTTTTCTTGTAGAAATCTTGATTTTCAAAAGTTCATTTAATAACTTTAATGTACTTATGTTCAAACAGAAATAACAAGAAACTCCACCAAAACACCAAGAAACAAGAAGAGTAGAATCTGGTCAATTAAACTTTCGTACAGTGGCGTTGTTCTCTGTCCAACGATCTGTATGTTTCAACAGGTCTATTCGGTTGCACAAGGACAGTATTCCAGCTAAATATACTTCAGTTTAATTGGTTTAGTTCGTGTGCTTGGCTTTTATCACCTTGCACGCCTCTTTCACTTTCCTTTGTATTGCACAACTTTTCTTTATGCAAGACTTTTTTTTTCTTTTTTTTTCACCCAACTTTTGGCTTTTCTTATAGAATCTTACAAATTTGCTTTTTTCCACTCACAAATTTTTTTTTTTTCAATTCTAACAACCTCTCTCTCTTTTTTTTTTTAACAACACCAACAACTCACAAAATACAAAATTCAACTCCCAAAAACAAACAAAAAATTAAACTGAAAAAAATTTCTAGAAAAAAGAGAAAAAAAAATTCGAATGAACAGTACCGGCGATGAATAGTACCAGCCGTGCGAACAGTAATCCCGTCAGTGAACAATAAACCCTAGCGCATGAACAGTGACGCCGAGTGAACAGTGATGCTATAATGCCGATGAACAGTACGATTTTTTTTTTTTTTGAAGAGAAATCAAGAGTAACTTTCAGGAAAATTGTTTCAAGGTTCTTATTTAGGCCAAGATTCAATTTTCTTCAAAATTTTTAACACAAGAAAAATTAAAACACTAAAGAACAATTAAAAACAGTCAAGAAAACAAGTTTAAACCACACAAAAACTTAGAATTCTTGATATGCAAATAGCAAGAACGACTCTATAGACTAGGAACTACCCTAAAGCACGAACAAAAGACACAAAATACGAATTAAAGTGACTAGAAACACGAAGAAACAAAGTTGGACAGATTGGACAGCAAGAACAAACACAAAAGGACACCACAAGAACTGATAACAAAACACGAAAGAATTCAAGAAGAAAGAAAAAAAAAGGGATATAACCAAAATCTTCCAAAGGAAAATTTGGCTTAGAAAACCTGGATTTCAAGATGAACCAAGACTCTGATACCAATTGATGCGTTCAACGGAAGAGATGACGGTCCAAGACTCTCGAATTCCAAGTATACAACCCAATCTTCTTGACCCCTTCGTAACTTGTCGAAGACCCCAAGAACAACTCGAATTGTTTTACTTCAAATTCAACTAGATTCGTTGAACTCCCCCCTTTAAGAAACGATCCTAGACCCCTAACCAACAACGTAGTGTAGACACCTAGTCGACAATCCTATTGCACAGATTCAAACCCTCAAAGATGAACCCTAAGCGAGATTCTTGAATACTCAACAAGCGCCTTGCCAAGCAATCAAGAATAGTTCTTTAGCCAAAGAACTAAGGAAACTCAATTTGCACTCGTGCACAATTGAAGAGAAAAACTCAATATTATTGATTAATGTTGTTCAAAATTCGGATGAATAGTAACACCCTCTATAAAGAGGCACATAACATCAAGATATAAACTAAATATGGAAACTAACTTAACCCTAGTTGCACCATAACATAAACGTACAACTAAATATACAACTTGGGCTATTAAACTAACGAATTAAGCCCATGAAACCCATAACCTCAAGTGGCAAACGGACTCTTCAATCGAATCCAAGTCCATGACCTCCAAGTTCCTCCAACTCTAGCCCAAAATAGGTGAATAGCCTTGTAGGTTCTTGTTTCAACCAAGTAGTTTCATCTTCATGTAATTCTATAAACAAACCTTGCAAAACTTGTTTCATCCTTTTAGCTTTCAACCTAGTCATTGGACCTCCCATAACTTGAAAAGGACTCTTGGTAGCACCTCCATGATCACAACCCTCTCCAACTTGACCACGACCATTGATGTCCTCATCAGTGATCTTATCACAAAATGACGTTCTTTTCATCAATAGACAATTTCACTTCTCATGCTAAGATTGAATTGTGGTTTAATTGATTGAACTGTTGAGTAATCAGAGGTTTTTCATCAAATAATGTCAACTCTCACGTCAAAAGATACTTGTAAATCTTTATAAGTTCAACGTATCTCTTACTATTTGAAAATGTGTATAAGCATAATTTGTATTTGGTTGTTCATATTGAACATTTGTTTTGTGAAATTTTATAAGGTAAAGAAATTTAGTTGAACTAGTTTTAGTTTTTTATATAATTACTTCCCTTTTATTTAATATTATGAGTATCAAAAACATTATATCATAATGTCTATTTGCTTATGCTTAAATCTTGTTTTAATCCCAAATTTCTCAATTGCTTGAAGACAAGCAATGATTCAAGTGGGGAGGAGTTTGAAAAGAGAAAATTTTACCTATTTTATTATAAATTATATTACATATTTTTAGGATATTTTTAGAGCATTTTTACATATTTTGGCTTCAATTACCTCTATTTTCTACAAGTAGGTTTTTGTCCTAGAAATAGGGTATTGATATTTTTGAGCCATTTAATGCACAATTTCTTTTATACTTTTGCAAATTCATGATACTTAAGCTCAATTTGAATCAATTGGAGTGAAAGTGAATCAAAATCATATAGATTCAAGTGATTAAGCTAAATGAATATTTTGAGAATTATTTGAATAATAAATTGTACGAACTTTTGAGAGATTAAATTTTAAGAAAAAATTATATAAAAATATGTAAAAAATGATAAATACAAATGGAATGCTGGCTCAGCAACAAGCAAAATCAAGTCGGCCATTCTATGGTGGATCTGCGGGTGCCACCTGCAGATTGCTACCCTCGAATCACAAGTCGGCTAAGGTTTTATCAAGTTGCAACTTGCATTATTTTTCCAGCTAGTTTTGTAGACTTTTCCGGTGAAGATAGGGTTTTGGCTACTCAAGATTGCATAGAAACCATAAATGAAGACTTTTGTGCCAATTTTGAACTTCAAAAGAATCTTCATCATTTCATACATTAATATATTTACAAGTAGGAAAATGGCTTGAGAAAAATTTTTCTATAAATAGAATCCATTTATAATGTATTTTAGACATTATTTACTCTATCTCTATTATTCCATTAGTTTGAATCATGAATTCTTGCATTGAAGTTGAGGGTTTTGTTGTTTCATTAGCCATGTTGCACTAAAAGTTTCATCTACAATATAGACGAAGCTAATGAGCAATAAAGCATGATTTAATCCATCTTAGTTTGCTAAACTTGCACTTGTTTGTTTACTTATTTATGTTTTAATGCTTATTTTTGCTTGGCCAACATAAACAAGTCATCTAGTTGTTACTTAATATTGCGCAATCCATTCAGCAATGGAAGATGAACAAATGATGCTTAAGTCACTAATGTGAAAATAATAAAATTTAAGTGATTCAATACAATTCATGTTTTCATAAGATTTCATCATGAAAATAGTTGAAATCTTTTCATTTCATTATGAGAACAAGTTATGATTCATATGGAATTGGATTCCTAACAAGGTAAGATAATAATTAGCAAGTCATTCATGCAATTATTTATTTCATTAGTGGATTCTATATTCTAAATTGTTTGATATCTGTATTCTTACAAGTTGTTTGCACATCTTTTTACCTGTTTTATTGAAAATTCACTTCCAACCATTCTAAGAAGTAATAAATTTACTTATTTTTGTATAAAATTTTATATATGTTATTAGTGTATTTTAAATATTTTTTTACTATTTTTTATATTAAAATGGCTCACATCATTATTTTTCATCAAATAAAGGATTGCTCTTAAAATAGGATTTTTAGTCCAGAAATTAGGGTTTTGAGGCAGAATTATTATGTAGAGCCAATTAATGGCCCAAACTTATTTGATTATATAGGAAAATGATGATTAAACACAATTTGGATCAATTGAAGCTCAAAGAATATTCAAACTCAAAGTTGATTCAAGTTGTACCAATTTTATTATTTAAGCTTGGAATTTTCGGCAATTATTTTCTTTATCAAATTCTACCAAGTCAAATATGGTTTATTTGTAGAAAAACGTCTCAAGGGCATTATGGAAACAACCAAAATTTAAAAAGGGCAAAATGGTAAAAGAGAGTGATACGCGGATTGCCACTAGCGTATCACATCCGCGTATCGATGCTAAGTTGCAGATTTCGGCTCTCTTCAACTTGCAGCTTGTTCACACAACTTTTGTAGATAATTCCAACATCCAACTGCACTTTGGGATGCCCTAAAAGATAACACAAAGCTCAAGGTACTCTTTTGAGGCTAAGGGAATCAAATTTCATCATTATGTCTCCAACTTGGACAAGGACTTGAGCTAGGGATTTATTCTATAAATACATGCATTTGTAATTCATAGAAGATATGCTTGGTTTTGTGCTTGAAAGAGTATAAACTATAGCTTGGTAGGGGAAGCACTCCTTGTAAATATTTAGAGTAGATTTTCTTTCTTAGTTTTGTAGTAAGCAAAGTCATATTCTTGGAACAAGACTTTGGAGGAACTACTTTGTATTCAACATGTTTGATGAAATGCAAGGACAAGTTTTGGAGCCAATTTCATCTACCAAATGAGCAACTCTAACCTTATTCTTTTTAGTTTCATTCATGCATGCTTGTTTACTTTCATTATGTGCTTAAGTTTATCTTAAATATGTTGAACTAAGTTGATTTTCACTAGGTTTAGGATGAAACTCTAATGTGTTTGAATTAGTTTATGGCCTATTTATTCTTGTTTATTCATTTGCTTGGTTTTTAACACTTGTTATTGATTAGCTACCAACTTCAAGTCATCTAGTTGTTATTTGACACAGAGATTTGCACTTAACAATGGAAGAGTAAATGAAACTTATGTTGAACCTCACAATAGTAGTGATTCACATAAGTGGATTAAGGATTAAAATCACAATTCATGAGTTTAATGAACTAATGCATGCTAGACTTTACCACGAGAGTAGGAAAGCTCATGTATTATTAGTCTTCCATTCATAGAGAGATCTAGTTTGGAGTATAATTGGAATTGAATCCTAAACTTGAATAAAATCATCTCGGCCATAAGCTTAACTTCCATATTTATGGATTCTTAAGCCTAGTCAACTTTGTTTAACTAGTTTTTTTGTTGCTTGTTTACTTGAAATTGATTTTCCTACCATTTTCATCTCTCCAAAGTTTGATTGTTTAGATGAGAAAGCAAGTTAGTATCTTTGGTAGTTGCTAATTCACGTTTCCTCATGGGATCGACCCTAATACTCGTCACAACTACAATTGACCCTTGCACTTGCGAAACGAGTATTAGGTTATAAATTTTATTACTTATTTGTGTGATTTTAAGTGGATTTATTGCTATATTTTGATATAACCTAAACTCACAATCAAGTTTTTGGCGCCGTTGCCGGGGAAACAAAGAAATCTTGGCAATATCAAGGCGAATACAAGCTTTATTACTCTAGATGCTTTTTATTTTTCTTATTTTGATATCTTGTGTTTGGTTTTCTTATAGGTACCTTGTGAATCAAAAGTGAAGAAGGTGAAATTGAACTAGAGGTCATTCAAACATTTCATCAAACACATGGAAGGCAATTACTCTTAGAACAACTATTGGCCTTATAATGAATAAAAGTCTAGTATTCATGGAGGTATGTCTTTTAATGACGAGTTACATATGTTACAATCACAAATGAATGCATTAGAAGGCATGCTAATGAAGAGATTTGGATATGATTCTAGTGTAAATGTTCCTTCTTGTACTCTTTGTAGAGGTAATCATGCAAATTTTGAATGTAGATATAATAATCATGTACAATTTAGAAATAATTGCACTTATTCACCTCAATATGAACATTATGCTCAAAATAAAAATTTGGGGTGGATGGACCAATGGAATCAACCAAATCTACCTACTTGTGTTGAACAAAATTCATCCTTGAACATGAAGTCTAATACCAATATGGATGAAATAGATAACATGAGTAGGAGATTGGATGGCCATTTTGCTAAAATGAGAGAAACTTTGAACTCTAGGAATGAGGAAAGTATGCAAAAAGAAAATAAAACAACCCTAGAGTCACCAAGTATCGAAAATAAACATGTTCAAGATCAAGTAGTTGAAAGTAGGAATGAGAAGATTAATGACAATTTTCTAAATAATCCTACTTTTGATGAAAATGAAGTTAAACGTCAAAGAGGTGTATGTGCTAATGTTGGGAATAACTTGGAACAATATGGTGTTCATGATTATTATGATTATGTATATATTTGTTCCATGTGTGATGGTAATCATGAGTATAATTGTGGGTTAATGCAACCACCAATAGAAATTTATGTTAATCCACTAGACACCTTTATGCATGAGAAAAATGATATTGAGCATGAAAGTGAAATTCATGCACATGTATGTGTGGAAAATATGGTTGAAAGTAAGGAAGTGGACCATAATGATCAACATTTCGAATCCCCCACTTGAGAAATCATGCATGAATTTCATGAAACTGAATACAAAGAAATGTTTGATGATTCTACTTTTGAACATGAGCGAGAACAAGTGAATGATGATAATGCATATGTGTGTGAAAAAGTAGTTGAAAATGTGCATAGTAATGACAACTTAATTGTTTCTTCTAATTTTGATCACACAAATCTCAATAGTGAGCTTGCTCTTGATGAGGGAATTGAAAATTCAAAGGTAGAAAATGAAGTGTATAATGACCTTCCTTTCACTTGTGACATTAATTTTCTTGGTGCTGACAATATACTAACACAAGAGAAAGGCATAGCCAATCATGTCTATGAAGCTCTTTTGAAGTGTTTTCATGTCATAGGAACAATTGCATAATAGATTATGGACTTGGGAGCACTCATTCTAGCACAAAGGATATACCTATACTTGCTAAATCAATTAAGCACTAAAGGTGTATTACATCCTCTGTGGGATACTCCTATCACGTGATGTGGTTGAGAAATAGTCTAGCTCTAAACTATAAATGAAGCGCTTATTGGGAGGCAACCCAACGTTTTTAATATTTTTGTGAAATTTTAGTTTGTTTTATCTAGTATTATGTAGTTTAAAAGTGTGTTTGTTTTGTTTGTTTTGTAGGTATGCAAAATGGAACATAAAGATCTAGTTTGATTGAAGATATTACAATCATGAGTTTGACTCTCAAATCCCTTCTTCTTTAACATTTCATACTAAAAAGAATCTTTAACATGAGTATTATGTGATATATGATGTGTTTTAGAAGTTGGAAGTTATGGAAGTTACTATTCATGGTTGATGAACTTTTTGAGCAAAAAGGTCATTTAATTATTCAATGAGATTATATATTGTTTGGCTTGTATTTATGTTTAATATGCTCAAAGAAACATGTGTGCATTATTGGTTTGGAATGTGCATTCAAATTTTGCAATTTATGCAGCTTGGGAATTCATGCTCTATTTATGCTTGATGTTGTGATTTTGATGCAAGATTTGATAAATTTGTGTTTGCACAGGTGTATTTTCATGATTCAAACTGGCTCCTAGTACTAAAGTGTTCAAAAACATGTTAAATTTAAAGTTGAAAGTGCTGCAAAAAATAGGAATGAACTAATAGAACAGTGAACTACAGAAAAAGAAGTTCACTGCCTGTTTCTGGCAATGATCTGCCTGTTATGATCTGCGGGTCACCACACGCGGATCGCACCCGCGGATCAACTTTTGGGAGTTTTTAACAACTGTGTGCGCAGAGATCCACGGGCAGGTTTAGTGAACCGCGGATCACAAGTAAATTTGGTTTTTCAAGTTGTTTTCCATTGTTTTTCAATTGGTTCACTTGTAACATGTGTTTCATGGTTTGCATACATGTTTTGGACACTCAAATAAGCACTTTAACATGTTCTAATTATGTATTTTCTTTATTTTAGTTTTAACTTTATATTTTGACTTCATGGGATGAATTGGTGGAATTTTGACATGAGGCAAGTGTGAACAAGTTTCTTTAACATTGCACTTTATCTATACATAATATATTTTCTTAATAATAAAATTAGATTTTTATTACCAGTGGCATTTTTGTTATTTTGTAGTATTCTTGGTGACCAAGACAACTAGCACTATAAATACCTCCACTAAAGAATAAAAAAGGAGGACTTAATTAGAAAATACTAGGTTCATTCTTCCACTACACACTACACTTTACACTTTTTCACACTACTGAAATCCTACACACACACTTTACACTTTTTTTTCACACACTAAAATTCTACACACACACTAACACACACTATTTTCACCTACTAAAATCCTGCACACACACTAACACACACTTTTTTCGCCTACTAAGATCAAATACATATACTAACACACTACATTCACACACACTAAGATCAGAAGACAAAAAAAATCAAGAACACCAAGAACATTAAAAAATTTCAGCTTTCAGTTTTCTCAAAAGAGCAAGGTTCAATCCATCATCTTTCATTCTAAGGTACCTAACTTACTCACTTACTACTCTTTTTACATTTATTTGACATCAAAATTTGCACTGAATCTTGTCATTGACATGAACTTTAGGGTTTTGCTTTTCTTTTCTTTTTCTTGAAAATATTTTCCAGATTTTTTTTGTTTCTCTGTTTTGTGTTTATGTTTTGTTATTTGCTAGGTTTTTTCTATCCTCTTTTTGTTTCTGGTTTTCTTCTTCTGGGTTTCATCTTCCGCCGCCTCTCTCCCTCTCTCTCTCCCTTTTCTTCCCACCACCTGCCCTTAGCTAGCAGCCCCAACACTCCTCCACCGTCAATTTCTTCTCCTCCACCGGTGACTTGCAAAACCACGAATAACAACCAAAATCCCTACAAACAACCAAAAAACCCACCACTGGCCATCACCGATTAAATCTTAATCAAACCTACACTAGAAGCCATTAGTCCCTACCTCACCTCCACCACCTCGGAACGACCCAGAATCACCATAAGCTCAACCGCATCACCTCAACTCAATCACAACTCTCCCCTGTTACCACCTTCAAATACCAAAACGACCCCAATAGCACACCACAGCCAACCATGAACCACTACTATCACCTACTGTATAGTTCCCAAACGCTCCTCTTTCCTACACCAGCCTTGTCACCTGTAGAAAGATTACAAACAACCAGCCAAAAACAAGTCCATCTACCCAATAAATTAGCCATCTCCGCAATCTATGAAACTAGTAATTCCCATCACAGCCTCCATGCATCATTACTTCCAAGTCACCATTTTCAATTCCCCTGTCCAACCCCAAACAATATGAGCAAACACAAGCCCAATCAGTCACAGTCTCAAGGCCTCTCTTGTCTCCTCCACCCCCTGCAAGAAAGACAACAACAAAGAGACCATAACAGCCTCCCCAAACCTACAAAAAACAAAAAAAAACACACACACACACACACACACACACATCACAGCAACTGGTTGCCACAAAACGTCAAGGCCTCCCCTGTCTTTACCTTCACCACCAGTAACCTCCACCTCCAAATTGAAACTTACCAGCTCCTCTCATCATCCTCCGTATTTCCCCAATCCATGCCACACTACCACCAGTTGTCACAACAATCATAATTCCCCTGCCACCAAGAAAGCCCGATTACACCATCAATCCCATCAATTTCACTCACTACGCCCACCAATTGCTCACTGTCACCAAACCCATTACCTTAGCCACTAGAATCATGAATATTGCAACCCCACCAATCAGTTTCCAAAAACAAATTAGAACCACCAGTTGCATAACGACTCACAATAACTGCCAATCTTTCCCTACAAAGAACAGCCCTCAATAAAAAAGCTACCCACCTTCATAGCCAAATCAATTGGCCATAGCCCTACCAGCCCTAAACACCACCTCCACGCTGCTACGCAACCACTGTCAGCGACTCCATCATCTTCAATCACACCACCCACCACCATATCTCCAAATCAGTTCCATTTTACCCTACTACCCTCACAGAATCATTTGAACATCACCTTTGCATCCCTCTACCACCACCATAGTAGTCCCCAAAACCAACCATCACAGTTGCAATCGCAGTCCAAAGCCACAAAATAGAAACCCCAAATACGCTCACCACTATTAATAGTCCAATCCCCTACAACTAGCTAACCCAAAGCAATCTACCATTCCCTCTTCCACTTTCACTGTCGCCATCAACCATCAAAATCCCACCAGAGTAGCCCAATTTCACCATCATAGCACAAACCATCAACTTAATTGCACCAAAATTTCCACCTGTCCACTACCAGTGTCCTCTACCTTCGTCACTGTCAACCACAAGAGACCATTGGTTACACCAAATAGTCGCTACCTAGCTAGAAAATTGCCACCAAAACTCCATCTGACCACACCAAAATCAATGCTTACCAGACCCACAGATCCATTACTGCACACCATCCCTCTTCCTCCCTCATCCTAGCCACCATCGCAAAGCCATAAACCGCCATATCTCCTAAAGAGGAAAAGAGACGGACAGATAGAGAGATAGAGAACAAAAAGAGGGCAAGAGAGAGGAACGGGGTGACTGAAAGGAAGAAACTGGAGAAACAGCAGAGAGAGAAGCGGAGGAATTTGTTGGAGAAGAGAGAAATTGATGAGAGAATAGAGGGAAGAAATCAGATGGTGAAAGTGAGAGACAGAGAGAAGGCAAAAAAAACTGAAGAGTGAAGCAAGAAGGAGAAAGAACAGAGAACTGGAGAGAGTGAGAAAGAAGAAAGAAAGGGAAAAGAGAAAAAGGGAAAAATGGAAATAAGGGATTTTAGTAGTTTTTTTCTCTTAATTTACAATTAATACTTGATTCTTTTTTTTAGTTTTGGATTTAGTCGGCTCTTATTTTTTGGTTTAGCTAATCTAATTTGTTTGTTAATTCTTTAATCATCTTAGTCTTTATTTGGGGTTTGATTTTGCAATTTAGTCCTTACCCTTTATAGATTACTCCCTCACACCTTATAAACTTTCAATTAGGTCCTGTATCTTTGCATTATTCCCCATATTTGCTGAAGTTTTGTTCCCCCCCCACCTCTACTTAGCTTTAGTTTACAAATTGTGTTCCCATACTTGCTGAAATTTTATTTTTGCCTCCTTCCAATTATTGTTAATTTATGATTGTGCCCCCATGTTTACTTGAATTGATTATTTGGCCCCTAGATTTGTTTTATTTATTTTTAAGCCCTTAGTTTCATAGAATTTATATTTTTGCCCCAGTTTATCAATATTTACATGTTTTAGGTTTTATTTGTTTATTTATTTATATCAAGGTTCCTTGACTTGTTTGTTCATTTTGATTAGTATTTTTAGTACCGGGTCTTCGAGAATAGGTATGTTCGTCACTTTTTTAATTGCTTCTTTATGTGCTCCAATATGCTCTAATGTGATTTTTATGTATTATTTTATTATTATTTGTTTCTTATTTTACATACTTTTTGCGTATTTACGTATTTAACTTATTTAATTCTAAATTTTATTATTTTGGCAAAAATGTAATATTTTGTATTTAGCTAGTCAATGTAATAGTTATATTATTTTTCTCATATTTTAGCAAAAATTTTGTATTTAGATAGCAAGTGTAATAGATAGATCATCTTTAATTTTTCCCCTTAAAATTATAACTTAAACCCCCAGTGTAATAGTTAGGGTTTATTTGCTTTTGCGTGCTTACGTGTTTATTTCTTTTACCACTTTCCTTAGGATTTTTGCATTTAGAATATTATGTCTATGTGTTATGTGCTCCTACTTGACTTTATATGTCTTTATATGTTTAATTTGCTTTTAATTCATATTCTACTATTTAATTCATGTTTTATGTTATTTTGTCACTACACCAGTCCAACGCTAGTTGTGGCTTTGTCATTTTCCCACTAGTCCAACGCTAGTGGGAATCTCTAAAAAGGGCTAGTCCAACGTTAGACCCTTAGGGCATGTTAGTGTTAGGTGCACTCGTGTGCATTTTTACATCCCACTTCACACATTTTTAGTTTTCTTTCCATTTTGCATGATTTTTATTATTATTATTACTATTATTTATTTATTTTTGACACATCTTCAAATGCATGACATCTAGATTGCATCTCACTTAGAATTTAGGTCATTTGTGTGATCTGACTAGAAATAGTCGTCTACTCACGTGGGAAGCGGTGGCGTACATGTCGTTCCCCCCTCCGTGAGTAGAAATATTCAATCACGAGTTATTTAGTTCCTCATACCCGTTATGTAGTATACCCACTTTCTTCGACCACTTTATCTATATTACTATTTTTCTTTTCTTTTTGCATTTCAGTTTGCATAGACACTCGTGACTCCCTCGAGGTCTCGACTCGAGTTTCGCAATTAATGCGATAATCTCGACCAAGCCTAGATGGGACATTTCGACCCTCCTGATACTTACATTTAGATTTAAGATTTGCATTCATATAGACACATCCAAACGCGATAGAACTTAGGGTTAATTTAAAAAATTTTGATTAAACCTCGCAACTAGCCTCGGCTAGGTTGAAAGGGTGCTTTAGGCGCAAGCCTTTGCCTTCCTTTTCTTCAAATGTGACTCCTAGACCTTTTTCTCTCATTTTTCATTGACCGGAGTCGAAAAAGGGTTTTCAAACATTTTTCTAAAATTTTTATTTTTGTTTTTGTTTTGTGAAACGATTTTTTAGGTGACTTGGTACACCCTAACTCAATACCATGTGGCGACTCCATTTTAAAATAAAACCTTTTTCAAAAATTAGTCGGCCAAAATTGTTGCACTTTTAGTCCCGGCCTTATTGTCTTTTAAAATACCATTTTTTTCCAAAAAATACATTTTTTACTAAAAACTCGATTTTTATTACACGCACACGGTTTTTCCAAAACTCTACCTTTTCGAAATGGGTCACCAAGACCGGACTTGCCTTTTTCGAGGCGTGACAGTTAACGACTCCACCGTGTGTCATTTCGGGGCGTGACAATATCTTTGCCTCCATCTCTTCAACTTGAGCATGAAAATATTCTACAATTTTCATTTCTTTACTACATACTTCAGGTTCAACCCATTTAAAAAACTCCATATGCATTTTGATATCATCATTAAAAGTGTACAAAAAAATGTTTAGGACATTTATAACATAATTCTAATATTGATTTGAAATATTTTTGCATTACAAATTACCCTATAATTAGAACATCCAAGAAAATTTCTCCCTGAATTTTCACTAGTCCATGATGTGCATATTGGAGCTCCTTTTCAACATCTGTTCTTTGTTGATCAATGTTTCATTTTTCAAGTACATCGCTTGAATTGTAGGTGCTCGTGCTTACTCCATGTTTCTATGGAAATAGGGGAAAGGAAGAGTAAAATGTAGTTGGTTTGGTTTGATGTAGGTTGGTTTTGATTGTTATAGTCCGTTGAGAAGAAAGGGCAATTTTGTCCACAAATTTCAACGATAAAAATGGGGTCTAATGCCCTGCAAATTTAAGCTTGCATTGCACGTTGCATTTTGCATTTATTTTCTTTTACAGAGTTTGTTAAAGGGTGCAAAGTTTTTATTTTCTTTTACAGAGTTTGTTAAAGGGTGCAAAGTTTTTATAAAATTGTTTCAATGGGGCAAATGCAACATTTGTTATGATTCAGGGGGGGTATTCTGCCATTAACCTTTTATTTATTTATCTTTTAGATGATTGTAGAGGAGTTTTGATAAGTATGTGATTATTTTACAGAGTTAGACTAATTTGGTTAAACTATAGGGGTCAGTTTGTAATTTGACAACCCTCAAGGGAGGCAAATGTACTTTAAACCAAGGCTATTCTTGTAATTTTATCATTTCTGTTAACCCTTTAACAGTAAGGTAAACGTTTAGCCTGTCAGATGGTTAGAATGCAATTTAGTTAAACCAAATGGTTCATTTGGTAATTTGGCTAAATCATAGGGGATGTAGATGTAATTAACCCTTTAAATTATTAATGCATTTAGTTGGAACATAATTTTGGTATTTTGCTGCTTCTGTGGTGCCCTAACGTTCGAGGCATAGACTCATTTATTTATTCTACGAGATCATTTCAGATACTTCCCCTAAAATTTATCATAATTGCATTTACCTCCCCATTAGTTTTGAAAATTACACTTATACCCCATGCAGTCATATTTTTTATAACAAAACAAATCCATTTTACTAATGTATCCTAAAAACAAGAACCAAACATTTTAAAATATCTTTAATTGCTTTTAAAAAAAATAACCTTAAAAAATAATTAAGTAGTTATAAAAATGTCAAAAGGACTTGTACTTTTACACCAAATTTTCAATTTTCACTAGATTCTATTGTATAAAACTCAGTTACCTAACTAATATAAATGAATCTATTTTATCTATCAAAATCTTACAAACAAATCTATGAGTACAATAAAATGACCAAGTTATTAAAAAAAATGCGTAAATAGCTTGGAAGGCCCAATTTGAAAGGTAGAAAACTTTAATTTTTAGGGTCTTTTTACTTTTTTTAATTATTGCTTGTTTTTAAAAGCAATTAAAAATATTTTAGGATATTTGGTTGGTGTTTTTGAGATACATTAACAAAATGGGTTTGTTTCATTACAAAAAATATAAATACAGAGATATAAGTGTAATTTTTAAAACTTAAGTGGAGGTTCTTGTAATTTTGGCAAACTTTAGAGGAGCTATGTGCAATTATCCCTTATTCTACACCATGGAAACAATACCAGCAGTCGGCTTACGTCAGCTCATGCGTAACCCTGTACAACATTCCAGACAGGGAGCCCCATCCCCGAGCCCATCTCAATCCCCAGCCCCACGCCCACCAAATAAATGCCGTCATCCGATACTAACATGCGCCGGTTTCTATTTATTTAGTTATTTTTCTTTTCTGTGGTTTTTCACTTTTCTTATACATTGTACAACGCTCCTTTTCCAGGATCCATACGTACGGGCTTTTGTAATCCGGCTGGCAGTCTTCTGAAAAATATCGTCATTCTTCTTCTTTTCTTGATAAATAAATAAATAAATCAAAAAAAGATCATCTTCTTTGGTAAAATTTCCACACGTTAGAAAAGGTAATCTTTCAAAATTCATTGAATCTGATAATTTTCTTATAATCATTTGATTTTATCAGGATTTCTCTAGCTTTTGGAGTGAAGGAAAATTTTCCTCGAGTATGGAGGTTCGTTCCAATGACTTTCTTGTATCTATTGTTTCTTAGCTGACTTTATTTGCGAACCCTTTTCATTTTTTGATCAGGAGGACAAAAAATCATGTTTGATTTGGTAGAGAAGAAAGAACTGATGCAAGAAATTGACTGGAAAAATGGTTTTTTTCCCCCTTTTTCTTTCCCTTGTCGTAGAAGTTTTCTAAGTTACTGTTTAAGCAGTTAGGGAAGGATTGTAGTGCAGAATTATTCTGGTAATCTGGAAATTCTATTAGCAGCTGGTTTGTTTATTTGGTTGTATACGTAAAATTCAATCTTTTGGTATCATGGTATCAAGCTATGGCATGTTAGGATATGGAGGTTCTGGCTAGTTTTCGAGTTTTTTGATGCTTAGTATAAAGGAAAACTGTTAATCTTGTATCTTTATTTTTCTCTTGATGAACAAATTTCAATAAATTGACACAATAAGATGAATTCTTCACTTTTAAAGAGACTCCTATTGTATTTTTGGTCTTCAAGTAAAAAATTTAAACGTATTTTCACTGCAGCACAATTTGGTGAAACTTATGTTAAAGTTTGGGTTTTCTATTCCATCACATAAATGGGCTATGAGGATATGTTAGGCCTTGGTATTTTCTCTCTTAGCAGCTAAAGTTATTGAAGCTAGTCTCCAGTAGTTCTGTATACATGATGTCATCTGAAGGAGTATCAGCAAAATTTACTGCAGTCTCTTATCCCTGCTATTAAGGATTTCGCTCCACCAATAAGGAGGACTAACTTACGTAGAAAGTATTATTAGCAGATAACGACAATTAGATATTTTTCTTGGGAGGATGGTGTCCAGGTATAGGCGACAGTGCAAATATTGAAACTTTGAGACACGAACTGCTTGCCTGCTAAGCAAAATCTACATTATGGGCTTCTGCTTGGGCAACAGCCTTGATTGTGTGCAGGAGAAAAACTGGTCATCTGGCCGGAGTTACTTGATTAGGGTCACAACTAGTTGACAAAGCAGTCTATTCTATACTTGAAAAAAAAAAGGACCAACACACTGTTATTGGATGAGAAATCTGGAGTGGGAGCACACTCTTGGGGATGAGATATAACTTTTACGGGTCTAGTTATGATCATTATTCTGGTAAAGCACTTGGATGCCTTCATTTCAAATCAAAATATTTTGGAGTGTGTGTGTGGTAGCAAATAGTTAGACGGGGAGGGTCGCTGCTTCATACCGAGAAAGAAGATTCCTTCTTCCTCACCGTATACAATAATATACTTTGATGTAAACGGGGATATTTGGGGAACCAAAAAAGGATTTGATTTTTTGAAATCGGTATTTTGGGAAGTATGCTGAAACTGAAACAGTTAGGCTAAATCAAGTTTAGGCTCTGAAAATATGAGTTGGTGAATGAAAAAAGCCAACTTGGCGTGATTGTAGTATGTCACATTGTCTCGCCCCTTTCACTTGGTTGCCAGGAGTCCTAGCGTCTATTTTTCAAGCTTAGTAACAACTGAAGCATGGATACATTACATGAAGAAAAATTTGTCAAGATTGAACTTCTATCTCATCACTTTTTGCTTATTTGTTTCAATATATGCTGTATACATCAGTAGAATAAATCTAGTGGACCCTTTTTAGCTTTGAAGTGAATGATGGATGATTAACTGGAGTCACATAGAAAATTGTTTTGTATTTTTCTGTATAATTGCTGATTTTTTAGATACTTTTAAGGATAGGGATAATTGTTTGTTTGTGTTTTTCACATTTTCTGTCTGTTTTTGAATTACAAATCACTAGCTAGTTATGTAGTTCTTGCTTGTTTCTCTGTTAGTTCTTAATCTTTTCTCAAAGACAATACTTTTGTCTCGAAATTTATATCTCTGTTCAAGAGTATTCCAAGTTAATTTGTTTGCAAGGTTGGTTTCTAAAGCTAGCATTTCACATAGCAGATGATGGAGCATCCAGAGACGCAGTTCTCGGTTACATGGAGAGGAAAGAAGTATATTTTTGGAATGAACCAAGGTGCTAATCTCAAAGAGTTGGGAGACAAATTGCAAAATCTCACCAATGTTAAACCTGATACCATGCGGTTGATTGTTGCTACCAACAAAGGTTCAAAATTACTATACCCTTTCTCAGATGAGCACTCTCATCTCCCATTGGACGCAGCATCCACTCTTGAGGTGTGTAAAGTTGTGTTTATTCCGGTGTCTTGGTTTAATAGGAATTTTATAGTTTTTTGTTTGGCAAATGTGTACTGGTTTTTTAATTTTAAATGTGCATAAATACTACATCTGTATTCCAAAAATGTTATCTTGTTTGCCTCTATGTGGTAATGCATATTTTTTTTAATTTACCAAATGCACAATTATTGATTGTATCTAGTGAGTTGTGGTGAAAATTTTCAACAACCAAGTGTTTTGCTGTCATATCCTTGGTTTTTTGTTGCCTATAACATATTCAAGGCTAAGATAATTGTAATATGTTTATGTTTCCTTGAATTAGTGGATATTAAGTCTACTTTATTTTTGATTTTTCGGTTAAAGATTTTGGTGAAGAAAAAAGTAATTAATTAAAGCATTTGCACATAGGCATATGATTGTGCTTGTGAAAGGGTAGGGTATCCAGGTTGTCAGGTGCATATAGAAGGTTATTTTAGACAGCATATTGTCACTGAACATTTGTACCTCCTAGAGTTGTGAAAATGCTGCTAAACACCCCGTAAAACATGAATGCTTGAAAACATTTCAAAATGGATATTCTCAGCATTTTTCTTTAAGGTTTGTTGCTATTCTCCTTCAGGGAAAATCTATTAGGATGATGGGAGTACCTGAAAATGAAGTGGATGAAGTTCTACAAATTGCAAAGACAGACCTTCGGATAGCTGGATTTGATGAAGAGGAGAAGAGAATGAGGCAGCGAATTTATGGTGGGCGCAATTCTGCTTTACAACTTCCACAAGGGATGTACGTATTCTCTGAGTTCCAGACACTTAGTATTCCAGGAATAGAGGTATGATCCCCCCCCCCCCCCCCCCCCACCCCAAAAAAAAAAAAAAAAAAAAAAAACTTTCAAACCCCCACCCCAAAAAAGGTGTAAAAGGGGCTAAGGGAAAGATATTGGATATATGTCGGAAGCACTTCATTGTTGACTGTCTTATAATCTGCAGTTGAATCCTCCTCCTTCAGAGGCTTTGAAACTAATGCACAGACTAGCTGCAGACCCTGGAATTGTTGCAATCATGAATAAGGTATTGATATGCATTTTTGTTGTTTGTATTATTTAATACTATTAATGAGTACGATTCATTGTTTTTGGTTGGACTTCTTAAAGCATCGTTGGCGGGTTGGAATTATGACGGAGATGGCTCCAGTTGGTTATGTTGGTGTGAGTCCTAAATGTATCCTTGGTTTCAACAAGGTAATCGCTTCATAAAGAGTAGAGACGTATTTACTTTTGGTTTAGTTACCTTTGTGGTCATTTGATGGTTTTCATGTTTTCTTTTCCTTCAATTACATTAACTTCAAAAGAAAAACAAAATCCACATTTGTTGACTATTTCTGATTTTTCTTTTCTCAAAACACAAACGAGCTTAACATCTCAACTGAAAATTTTTGTTTTTAGTTCCCACTTGGTAAAATTGGAATGACCTTTCTATTAATCTTATTCCTGAAAGTTTGAATCTAAATTGATCACGGTAGTTATTGGGTACAATGGTGGTTGGTAAATTCAATGTTTGTATCTCAAAAATGTTGACAGTCACACTGCCCAAGTAAATTTGTTAACACCAACTAAATGAGCAATCCAATAACCGGTAAAAAGGAAACTTAAGAACTCCTTGCTATGTAATAGTTATTATATTTAGATATTAAATATGTGGATTTTGAAAGACAAAAATAAAAAGGTTGTGACTATAGTATAGTGAGCATAGTCCTCTCCTAGAACCAAAGGATGGTATTCTAGAACTGAATCCTCGAATCCTCTTTGACTGATGCATAAATTTCATGCTGGTAACAAAGTAGCTAGCCTAATGGATCTACCGGAAATTGTCCTGATTTACTCTACCATTAATTTCCAATCACTTAGAAAACTCTCTACAATTCATAATATCCAACTCAGCTCATTTTGCTGGCTACTACCAATATCATGGATTACAAAGTTGTAGTTGCCAGGTTCTTCGTAATATTGAGTTGGAATTGTCTTCTATATTATCCATTTTTGTCCACTTATTTCCCCTTTAACTCTGCTACTCCAAGGGTTTATCAGATATTTGTTATCTCCCTTTTCCCTCCCCTTGTCTCTCAACATGAATGCACACAAGTGAGGTATCCTTTTTGTTTGTCTTTTTTACATGACCTTTCTCTGTGCCTTTGTTCTCTATCAAAGCAAATAGGGAAGGGATTCTCATTATCTATTATACATAAGCGGAAGATGAGACTTGGTGTAACTTTTTTCACGTCATGTTTTAAATTTCCTTTTATGCCCTTATTATATGACATATCTACAAAGAATAAGCCAGAATAACTTCTTATAACTTGTACGTAATTGCTTATAACTTATACTTTATTTCCTTATTTTTCTTTAAATTTGCACACAAATTGGGTATGCCTTTCCAACTATTATGATTAACTTTGTGGTCCACCTAAATCTTGTTGTTGAAGTTGTGAAACTAGGAAACAACCCCAGACTAGGATTCTCATTGCTACAATTTTCAGGATGAAGTCCTCCTTAACTCTCTCTCTCTCTCTCATGCACACGTATATGAATAGATATATGTGCTTATATGTGTGTGCACGCCTGTCTGTGTATAGTTCCTCGTACACACACAGAGACACCCACACACGATCACAGTGAGGGGTGTGTCTGTGTGTGTGTACATGTGTGCGTGTGTCTTTTGTGTGTGTGGATGTGTGATGGTTCCTTGTCTGCATACAGACATACATAAACGAACACACAGAGATGTGTGCGTATGTGCACATTTGTGTGTTGGTGCGTCTGTGTGTACGAGGAACAATTGCATGTGTGCATGTGTGCACATTCGCGTCTGGGTGCGTCTGTGTGTACGAGGAACAATTGCATGTGTGCGCGTGTACGAGGCACTATTGCTATACCCTCTCCAGTTTGGCAACTCTCTTTCTCTTCCTCTTGGAAAAAGCTTTTTGAATTGTGTCACTTTCCTTTTTTGATTTAAGATCTCATAGAAAGTGTTGTAGTCCGATGTTCAAACTTGAATAATTCCGGATCAAGAAGTAGAACTTTTCCAGTTTTCTTTGCAGTGCAATAACATCTGTTATGCCTGGTTTCCAGAAACTGACACCTGTTAGTGCAACTTTAAAGTAAATGCAACCGTTAGCTAAATCCTTGGTCTAAAGCAATAGCTGGAAATAAGAACCAAAAAGTATATTTTTTGTTTCTTTGATTTTTCTAAATCCATATTCTTGTATCTTGTACAGAATCATGGGGAGGAAATTTCATTGCGTCTTCGAACTGATGACCTCAATGGTTTCAGGAAATATGAAAGTATAAAAAAGACTCTTCTGCATGAACTTGTAAGTCTTATTTCTTCCTCACCTTCGGGTGTAATCTGGAGAGAAGTATTCAGTATTCTGTATAGTGTCTGCTTCTATTTACATACGCTATATTGACTTATGCTTCTTTGTATTGACACACGACAGCTTGGTATACTCATTTTATTCCTATCTTCAGGCACACATGGTGTACTCTGAACATGATGCAAACTTTTATGGTTTAGACAAACAAGTAAGAAGCTTCTCTCTCTCTCTCTCCCTCTCTCTCTCTCTATCTACCCCCTCTTTCTCCTCGTACACCATACATACATTCATACACATGCATGTGTGTGTACATGTATGAATGTATATTTGTAGCTATGTATCAATGTGGGAATGTGCATGCATGTGCATGTATACATGTATAAATGTATGTATGTAGCTATCTATCTATCGATCTATTAATGCAGATGTATCTGCACTGTTAGATATTGATTTGTCTGTGTAATGACCTTATTTGACCACATATAACTGTTGCTTGAACTCCTTATTTAAGATCACATAATATTCTGGAATTTCTTCCAATATTTTTATTTGGGAATCTCTTTCTGGCAGCTGAATGAAGAAGCTGCTGCTTTGGATTGGACCAAGACAAGAGGCCACACTCTCAATGGAGTCAGACGTCCACTTACTTCTGAAGAGGAGCTTGACAACCCTGTTAGTCTATCACAAAAACTTGGAGGCCAGCATTCAGGTTTTTTAAGTGTTCGTGAATCTTCAGTGGCAGCTGCTTATCGCCGTTTTGCAAATACATCCACAAATCTTCTGGGAGCAGCAAACACAGATGAAGAGCCTGACCCTGATGATTCAGAATTTACTGTCTGTGAAGAACCCTTTAGCTTGCCTGCTGGAGGGGAAACTGAAGTTGTTCTTACTGATGCAGGCAGTTCTGTGAAATTCATTGATATGCATAAGAACCATTATAATGAGGTGGAACCTGATCCTGATGATACTGAGGACAGTGATGTCATGGAATCCGAATCTTGTTTGAAATCTGATGAAAACCGTATAACTGCAGAACCAGATCCTGATGATTCCGAGGAGTTGAAAACTGAGGCAAATGAAAAATCTGCTCTCTGCAATTTGAAAGATGTGTTGTGGGATGCAAGCAAGGTTGGACCAAATTTCTCTGGAGCAATGGAGAGTCCAGGAAATTTTAATCAGCCAAAGGCTCTACTGGAGGAGCCTGATCCAACTGATTTTAAACCGAGTACAGTTGTGGATTCAGAGCTTAAACCTGACGACAGTATGATGGCAGTTGTAGAGGAAATCTCAATGGGGCAGACAGATGAGCCCGATCCGGATGACTTAGAGCTGCAGAGGATCCAAGACCCTGTCAGTGCTGTTTTTGGTCGCTTGCAGAAATCAATGGATATGCTAAGAAATGAAGTAAATCCCTTGGATGCTGCTGCTGCCTTGCAAACCCTGCTCAAGATAATAAGGTATGCACTACTTTGATTTATCAATTTGTATGAGTTGGGATATGAACTTGTTTGTTGATGAAAGGAAGCATTGGTTGTTTCTACTTTCAGGAATGTCATTGAACACCCAGACGAAATGAAATTTAGAAAAATACGGAAGGTAATGTCATATTATCACAGACCTATTTCAAAGTATAATCAATATGGATTTGTTTTGATCTCTGTCTCTTGTTCCTGATGGATGCTTGCTGCAGGCTAATGCTATAATTCAGAGGAGTATTCTTCATTATGGAGGTATAGATCTTCTTTTTCATACTGGTATTTATATATGTTGAAGAAGGTGAAAAAGGCAGTATCTCACATAATTGCTGGAACTAGCTTAACACCCTGTAGTACATTTCTTTATGTCGAGATTTATCCCATTCCCCCCCCCCCCCCCGGCCCATTTTGGTGTTTTCCACTTTGTTTAATTTCTTAGGGGATCAGGGTATGTTTCTTTGACATTTGAAAAGTATTTGTCGATTGTGCTGTATTTTTTTTTTTTTATCTCACTTATTTTAGGATCACAAACCTTGGTAGAAAGAGGAGTTTTAGGGTAGCATTCGACTGTTTTGAGGTATTCTTTTATTGTAGATATTAGTATGCGAACCAAAAAGCTGAGCCGTGCTAGCTGTAGTCTTTCCTTCAAACATGCATGCATTGAGTGAACCAAAATTTACTGGAGATTACCCCGTCTATTGTTTGCTGCATCATTTCTATCTCCATTGTGCATGATATTGAAGCTAGGCTAAACGTCTCAGCTACACACTCTGGTCATGAGATCGATGCAGTATCTTTTATTTCAGCACTAAAAGTATTCTAAACAGTAGCTATCTTTGATCTTTCAATGCTGTAAATTTGACAAAATGCTAATTTGACGATCTGGGTTCTAAGCCTATATTCAATGTTTTTGGTTCAGAGGTGGCCCATATATGCTGAATCAATGTTGCACAAATAAAATTTTCTCAGTAAAAGTGGAAGAGAAATTATAAGATGAGGAGAAGAAAATTAAATGTATATAAATTGAGATATACAGCACACAAATACTCACAAATACATGCATATACAATCAGAAAATGTACAAATGCACAATGTAACATATGCTGTACATTCCAACTTCTGCCTTTCATTGCTGTATCACATTATTACAAGTTTTATTTGTTTATACAAAATCTTGCTTTACAAACTAAATTCTTGACATTTCACAATTATAAAACCAATTAACCAATTTCGATTAATAACATACAATGTGTGTGCCCGTGTAAATCGAAAATATTGGGAGAAAATCAGGGTCTTAGATCGAGTTTATTACTGGATGGTAGGTTTGATGTATGTAATTTATGTGAAGATTTATTAAACAACTTTGTTGTTAGTGCTCTTGGTGAATCTGCTTATGCATGGTAATGTTTTCTGCTTACCTTTTCTCTTTATTTTATTTAAACAGCTGCCATGGAGATCTTACATTTGGTTGGGTTCATTGAAGATGTAGTCTTTGACGCTATGGGTAAGGCAGAAACTTATTTGGTCCTGAAGCGCAATGACCCTGGATTATTGTGGTTGGTAAAAAGCTCTTTAGAGCAGTTCAATGCTTAGAAGCTTTATATATCTTATTTGTAGAATTCGAAGTTGGGCTCGGGCATGAATAAAATTGTACAAGTGTATATTGTAAATATTTATCGGTTTCTAATATTATGTCCAAGTGACTGTGTAAATGATAATTTCTGCTGCAGAGGTGGATGGTGAATTTTGTGTGCATTTGGATAATAGTGAACATTTTTTTTGGTTTGATCAAACTTATACTATTATATTTGGGAAAGGAAATGGTGTTGGTAGGATTCGAACTCTCAATCTCTGGTGTGGAGTCATAGAGTTATAACCGTTCGACTCTTTATTTGTTCTCAACGAACATGTTTTTGTATTTTGATCTTTGTTAAGGAATGTGTGTTGTACAAGATTAGCTCTTGACAAGGGTGGATGCAAAGGTGGTAGGGTGAGAGTCAATCTGGAAATTCTTAGGTAGATCGAGTTCGCGGCTCTATCTACGAATCTTATAATTTAAAAGAATGATAAGTGAGCAAAGTGATGTATATTAATGTAACAAAATAATGTAAGGATTATAGGCTCTAAGTGCAATTTGAGAGGGCGTGAATTAAGTTGTTAAAAAAAATTTAGTGAAGAATGTTAACTTTTATCTAATAAAAATTAGCAGTATAACAATTAAGCAATATAAATAAACAATAATGTAAAAGGATGAGGGAGAAGAACACAAATGATTTATAATGGTTTGGCGCAAAACTCAATACTTACATTCACTTTTAAGTTCTTCAAATTGAAATTTGAACTTACTATATGCTTCTTCACAAGTTGGTGAAACAAATCAATGTATACAATATAGGGATCATTCTTTGTTCACCTTAACACTCTCTAGTTGAATTAAAGAGTTTTACAAGTTACTCAATCAATCCTCACAAAATTAAATATGAATGTTACCACTCATACTTTGAAGAATATACTATTACCTAACTAATTACTTCACAAATTATTACAAGAATACAAAAGAAGAGAGTATTTTATATTTAAATAGTTCTTGAAAGCTTGCAATAAATGTAGGTAAAGATTTTACATCAATTCTATATAAATTGGTAATTATAGGGGTGAGAAATGGGGTTAAAACAAACTCTAACGATCACAAATGGTCAAATTGAAGATTGATGGAAAACTAGCCATTAAGGAGGTTAGAACGGCCGAACAGGCGGCTAAAAGGGCGGCTCAACACGTTTGGATGGTCAAATGGGTGACTTAAAGTGTGCCGGACCTTTCTAGAGCCTTTTCTATTAATTACTTTAAGCCGGCCAAAAGGGCAGTCAAAAGGCCATTAGGATGGCCGAAATGATGGCCGATCTTCACTTTAATTGTGTAATTTTTCAAAATTGATTTGTTTATCTTTTGTGCTCCATTTGATGCATCTGGGCCATATTTAATGTTGTTAAACCATTGCTAAACACACTAGATAACTAATTAATAATATACTTATTTGTTATAATCAAAACTAGAATTACAAAGATGCTTATGTGATGTTTTTTTAAACCACAAGGTCTATAGGTGGAAACGTTAACTTGGTCCATTTAAAAATTTTTTGGAGCAGCCTAAGTAAATATTAATAAATGCTCTCTTGTAAAAATGAAAATTTGCAGTTAGAATGTTAAAAAAATTTTTTCCCCGTTCAAAATTTTGTAAAAACCTAATAATTGCCTCAAAATAATGTACCTATGCAAATCTTATCCCCAAATTCTCAAGTTCTACATTTGCTTTATTGGCCACTGTCCTGAAACCCTAATGATTTGATTCCTAGTAAATGGTCAAGGATTGCAATTCCTTGTGGCCTCCTCCCTCAAGAATACAAATCGAATAATAATAATAGTAATAACAATAATTTAAATTTATTGTTAGTTTATGCCTTGAGTTGTACTTCTTAGGCAGCCTATGTGATTGTAGACAGGGGGCAATTGGGTCAGGTTCGGGTTGAGATCCAAATGTAAGAGCCAACTCGCCAACCCAACCCCGACCTTGAGTTGTACTTCTTAGGCAGCCTATGTGATTGTAGATAGGGGGCAATTGGGTTGGGTTCGGGTTGAAATCCAAATGTAACAACCAACTTGCCAACCCGACCCCGACCCACCAACCCAAAAATAGCCAATTCAAACATGACTAGATACGGATTGATGGGTTGGCGTGTTGACCCACTAACTCGAAAAAAAACTTCACACATGCTATTATTAAAGAAGTTTTCAGTTCAAACGAGTTGACCCGCCAACCCGTTTGACCCAAAAACTTTTTTAATGTGAAGTTTTTTTTTTTTCAGGTCAAAAGGGTTGACTCAAACCCGAATTGGAACTTAACCTGTTTTTTTTTTTTCAAATTTTTTTTTGGGTCAAATGGGTCAACTCAATTCCAACCCGAACCTTCTTATTTGTTTGGCGAGTCGATCGAGTTGACCTGATTCTGACCTGAACCAACCAAACCTTGATCCAAATCCATTATTTTTGTATTAGATTCGTGTCGTATTTTCGGATTGTGTTAAAAATTGCCACCCCTAATTGTAGAATATATCAGTTCAAGAAGGTGTTTTAGTTTCTTGCATCAATGTTCAGAGTTAATGCAATGCTCTTAATGTCCCTTTCTAGTTTTTTGTTTGGAATAAAAGTGATACTAAATATAATGAGGTTTTAGAATTATTGAATGAAGGACGCATTGAATTTAAAGGGGTTGCCTACTAACATTGGAGTTTTTGGGACATCAAGTCATAAGGAGGACATTTTGCAAAGATCGCAAATAAATGATTTATAAGTGAAATATAAAAAATGATTATGAAACCTAAGAAACCCAATCAAAAATTCGAGAATTGTGAAACTAATGGTAGTCTATCGAGTTCTAAATAAGAACTTTTGCAAAGAGTCCAAATGAATATTTTAAAAGTGAAATTTAAAAAATGAATAAGAACCTAAAAAACACAATAAAAATTTTGAGAATTGTGAAACTAAAGATAGTAAAAATTCTTTACAAACGAAGCAATTGGTTGCTTTAGTAATATTCTGACATAATAAAAATGCATAATTATTGATATAGTCTGAATATTGTTGAGGCTGGCATGGCATGGGATTCTTATTGTTGGTTGAAATTCAATGTTTAGTTACATTTAACTAGGGATGCCCATCTTGGAAAAAGCATATAATTGAAGAAAGGTTTTGAAACAGAACATTGATCAAATGGGTTTTGAAGTTTGAAACAGAAATTAATTGAATGGGTTATGAAGCTGACTTCAAAACTAAATGGTCAAGCTAAAAGTAACTGACTTGTGATGTAATAATTATGTCATAATCATTTGTTGATCATTAGAAATATGCTTACAAAAATAATTAACTTAATTATATTAAATAGTCCAATTAAAGAAAACTATATATTGCTCTTTAATTAACCCATAAGTATATTAAAATTATTAATATCATTTTAAAATTGTTATTGTATATGAGCCAATAGGTTTTCTTTCACACCAATAATAAATACAAATTATAGATCTAATTAATCAATTAAAATATAGATAAACTAAAAATTTTTTTTTTAAAGGCTAACCCCATACACGGGGGAGAGCACTACTCCAAAATTTTATTAATTTTATGAAAAGAGGTAGACATAAACCTTACTTCGACAATTACATAAACTAGAGCAAAGCAATTAAAGAATGAGTACTACTCCCTTTACATAAAAATTCTTAAGAAATGCATTTTCTAAAAGAAGGAAAACCAAGCCTATCCAATCTCATTTCTCGACGAGCTAGAACTAGGTAAATCAGACTCTTGAGTAAAAATCTGAGAATAGCCCAAATTAGATGCTCCCCAATTTGCTGAACAATCCGCTGCCCTATTTGCTTGGCGATAGCAATGAGAAATATGAAGGTCTTCTTTCATCATCTTCCAAAGACGATTCACATCTTTTTGAATTTTCCATGGGCAGATAAATTTCCGTTGAAGTATACCAACAAGAACCAATGAATTTGACTCAATTTGTACTTGAGAAAATCCAAACTCCAAACAAATTTTTAATCCTTCCAAGACCGCTTTCACCATTGCTTGCATATTGGTTCCATTATCCAAAAAATAAGAGAAGCCAACTAACAATTTACCACTTGAATCTCGTAACACTCCACGAGCCCCACACTTACCAGGATTACTTTTTGAGCTTCCATCTGTATTTAATTTCACTCTTCCCTTCAATGGTGGCAACTATTTAACAAGTCTCCATCTAATTGTATCAAGCAATGAACACACAAAATCCAAAAAACATGCCAAGAATGAACAAACATGATGCGATCTGCCCCAAAACCCAACGTTAATATCCTAACGAGAACCTTAACAAGTTTGCAATCTATAGGACTAACCCCTCCCAAGGATCGTCTTGTGCTAGGCAAATTAATTCCAAATCTACCCGAGAGTTAGAACTAACTTGATGGAAAACTCAAACCTTACCCAAACCTGTTGGATAGAACTCAAGATATAAGGTTGAATTTCAACAAATCACTCGAAGAAACCTAAAATCTCACCAAGAGAACTAAAGAGGAAAAACTTTGTTAATCTTATTCAGCTTTAATAATCTGTCTAAACAATGATAACAATTAACCTTATATAGGCAAAAACACCCTAGAGAACTGATATGCTAAATAACTAGTCTATTACAAGTGAAAAACTAAGTAAAACGCAAAAAACGAATAAAATCATAAAGTTACGGACGAAAGCCGCGAGGTAGGTCGTGTCACAGCTTTTGGTGCAGCCTTGATCAAAACATCATTTTGCCTTGGCAAACCTTCTGACGGAGGCCGTGGGAAGACCGTGGCACGGCCTTCATCAGAAGCCTTCTTTTGGCATTCTCTTTGCGATGTCTTGTAAACTTTTGTAGGTGTACTCATCCCAACTATTGATGGCCTCTTCCTTTCTCTCCTTTTGACCATTCTTGATACTTCTAAGCCTCCATTTTGAGTTGGTAATGGCCTTTGCTTTGGTAATGCTCTAGCGACGATTTGAATGCCTCTATCTACTTGAGCTTTCGCCGCTTGATTCGTATCATTTCCCTCATCTTCAAGAAGATTAGTCCTCAAATCTAATTTCTTCATGTCTCCAATAAGGGAAATATCAACAACTTGCAAAGAAGAAGTGTTTGGAATACACAAAATTTGGTTACTACAATCTGCTTTCCCTATCTTCTTCTTCTTTCCCTTGTTTCGTGCTCCTTGGATAGCTTCACATAGTCCCTGTGAGCTTCCAATGGTGATAATAGTGCTAATATGGTGTCCTTCTCATACCATACAAATGATACTGATTCTTGAACCCATCATAGAGCACTCGCCAATCAAATTGCCACGAGTGCCCCAACAATAGGTGACACCCTCCCATTGGTGCCATGTCCCAAACAATCATATCTCTGTACAAACCAATGGAGAACTCAACTATGGCCTGCTTGATCACTTTTAGCTCCCCCCACTATCCCTCATCCATTGTAGTCGGTAGGGTTTAGGATACTTCAATGTCTTTAGACCAAACTCTTCTACCACAAAAGAGTTCAAAAGATTAGTACAACTACCAAAATCATCGGCAATGCTACATACCTTGTCGTTAATGAAACATCTAGTGTGGAAGATTGACTCCCTTTGTAAATTTGACCCCGTCTTTCTTAGGCAACTCATTTGAAATTTTCCTCATGAATAGAATCTCTTATTTGTCAGCTTCGCAGATAATAGGGCCTTCACTATCGCTACCTCCTTCCAGTGGTGGCATCCCTTCATCACTTGAGAAAGCACTCTTCAAACCTCCACATCTAGCACAATCATGGTCCTAGCGTTTGGACACTGGGCAGCTACATGACCACATCCCTGGCACTTAAAGCATTGGATGTCTCATGCCCTCGTAGGTTCCTTTGTTTGCCCCTTGACATAAAATTTGGCCGAGATGCTTCTTTAAGCCTTATGTTTGCTCTATTATTTTTTTCATGGAAATCTCAGTCTGGCTTGTCATCACGTTCCCTACTGCCATGCCAATTAGTCCTTCCATAAGATCTCGATCTACTTCTTCTTCTGGTCTTGAGTTGCTTCTTCACTGTCCCAGCTTTTTGAATCAGGTCATCAATGTCAGCAAAAGATTGCAACTCTACCTTGTCTCTAATTTCTTGATTTAAATCAGCTAAGAATCTTGCCATCGTGGCCTCACGATTTTCTATTTCATTTGCTTGAATCATTGCTAACTCCATATCCTTGTAGTAGTCATCCATTGTTTTACCAACTTGTGACATAGATTGCAGCCTCTGATGCATCTCTCTATAGTAGTGGTTAGGTATAAACCTCTTCCGCATTATTATCTTCATCTCTTCCCATGTGTGGACAGGTCGCTCTCCACACCTTCTCCTGGTAGTAGCCAATTGGTCCCACCACATATTAGCAAAATCAGAGAACTCCACAGTTGCTAATTTGACCTTCTTCTCTTCTGAATAGTGGTGGCAGTCAAACACATCCTCCACTTTCCTTTCTCACTCCAAGTAAAGCTCTGGACCACTCCGGCCTTGGAAGGTAGGAATCTTTGTTTTGATGCTCCCAATGTTGCCATCATGAGTATGCTCTCCTCGTCGGTAACTCCTATCACTCTCCACTTCATCATTAGAATCCCCAAACTCAGCCAATGGTAATCTCCTCTGATGATTTCTATGGCTGCTCTTTGATCTGGAATGGGAATAACCACGACTCTTCATTCACTCACACGAAGCTTCCACTGCCTGTCTCATGTCCGGGATGCTAGCACTTATTGTTTCAGCAAAATCTCTAAGGTCAAACGCCTTGGATTTGCCCTCGTTTGACATATTGACTCAAGAATAAAAATGGATAATGAATTTGAAAGGAATAGACTCGAAAGGGGAAAAGATTACTACGAATGGACAACCACTCAACACGACCCAAAGAGTGATTTGATTTTTTTTAAATATAATGAGATGGGACTTTTGATAATATTTGTTAACGAATAGTCAACAAATCACCAAGAATCAACAACCCAATCAATAGAGAGATAAAAGACACGAACTTTGCAAGGTTTCTAGACACACTGAATCAAGACAACACCAAAAGGCAAAGAAAAATTGCAGGAATTGTAGAAAAATAGTGAAAATTGCAGAAAAACTATAGAAAATCAATTAAGACAAAAGGAATTATGCAAAGCAACAATCCCTAATCATGATAGACAACAAAGCACAAAACCCACAACAATAGAAAACCCTAAACATGAGTAATTGAAACAATGGATAACAAAAAGGATTATTGCAGCAATTTAGACAAAATAGAAGGAAAAAATATATCTAATCTCTAGAAATTGAAATCTCACGAGATGAATTAGGAAAAACTTGATACCAAGAATCCAAGAAGCTCTGATACAATTGATGCAATCCCCCAAGACCCCACGTTAATCTCCTAACGAAAACTTTGACGAGTTCGCAATCCATAGGACTACCCCCTTCCAAAGATCATCTTGTGTGTCAACTAAGCAAATTAATCCCAAATCTACCAATAGTTGGAACTAACTTGATGCAAAATTCAAACCCTACCTAAATCTGTTGGATAGAACTCAAGATATAAGCTTGGATTTCAACAAATCACTCGAAAAAATCCAAAGTCTCACTAAGAGGACTAAAAAGGAAAACCCTCGTTAATCTTATTCAACTTCAATAATATGTCTAAACAATGATAATAATTAGCCTTATATTGGCAAAAACACGCTAGACAACTGATATGGTAAATAACTAGTCTATTACAAGTGAAAAACTAAGTAAAAATGCAGAAAATAAATAAAATCATAAAGTTGTGGATGAAGGCCGTGAGGTAGTCTGGGCCACGGCCATCGGTGCGGCCTTGATCAAAACATTATTTTGCCTTGGCAAAGCTTCTGACAGAGGCCGTGGAAAAGGCCATGGCATGGCCTTATTCGCAGCCTTCATCAGAAGATTTCTTCTGGCCTTTTCTTCGCTTTGTCTTGTGAACTTTCGTGGGTGTACTCATCCCAACCATGGATGGTCTCTTCCTCCCGCTCCTTTTGACAATTCTTGACGCTTCTAAACCTCCATTTTGAGTTGGCAATGGCCTTTGCTTTGGTGATACTCTAGCGACGACTCGAATGCCTATATCTATTTGAGTTTTCACCACTTGATTCGTATCAAAACAAAGATTCTTTATATTTCAAAAAATAAGCATCCCTCAAATCTCTTAAAACCGCATCACAAACTAAATTGACCAAAGGTTTCTCTTCTTCAAAAACAGCTTTATTCCTCAATTTCCATAAATTCAGCATATAAAGATAGGAGTCAAATGCCCGAAGTATATAGTATCTAGAGGTTGATTCCATTGCCTTTTGACTCCTATCTAGATACTTTATTCCTCTAGATACTATATACTTTTCTCTCTCTAGTGAGAGCCTTTTCTCTCTCTAGTGAGAGTTCTTCCTCTGTTATAGGGCCTATTTGAGTTTTTGTTCAACTAAATGCCACAAATGCATCAATCCTAGTTTCTTCACCTCCGCATTTTATCCAACTTACTTATAGCAGTCTTATTTATAACAGTCTTTAATAGGGTTGTCTCAAGTATTGAACTTTAACACTTGCTAGTGTCAGTATCTTTTCTCTATCAGAGTTTCTTGTCTATTGCGTGCTGAGAATTGTGTGTGTCTTTTGTTTCTATTTTGGACAGGTTGTTCGAGCGTGAGATTTGAGGTGATTTTCCTTTGAATCCCGGAACTTTATCGAATTATGGCTGACGAGCTTGTGGAAATTATGAAGAAATTTGATCTATCTTCCAAAGAGAAAAAAGAAGTGGATCTTAATGTTGGGGACGCAGAGGAGGGCAGAAGCTGAATGTAGAATGTGCTTATTTGGTAAGATTACTGGTGAGAAGGTTGTCAATATTACTGGGGTAAAGAGCTATGTAAATCATGTTTGGGGATTTCCGAGAGGAATGATGATAACGGAAATTGGGGTGAACCAGTTCCAATTTTCTTTTACTGATAATCAGACCGTTACAAGGATCCTTCATGGTAGACCATACATCATGGACAACCAATTTCTGAACATAAATGAATGGACAGAAAATTTTGATCAGGATCCAGAAGCATTTTCGAAGGCATCCATGTGGATTCAAATTTGGCAGCTACCCGTTCATTGGTTAACAAAAGAAATTGGCAAGAAGATAGGATCAACAATTAGAACAGTTGAAGAGATACTGATTCCAAGTGGGGGAAACAAACAGGGTAGACATTTGAAAGTCAAAGTGGAAGTTAGCATCAATCAACCCCTCTTACGTGGAACGATGGTTAAAATGGGAGGGCTGAGCTAAGTGGGTAGAGTTCAAATATGAAAAATGTCCAGATTTCTGTTATGCCTGTGGAATTATTGGGCATAGTGAAAGGACTTGCAAGTCTAAAGGCCGATCTAATGAGGAACTGTAATAAATCACAATTTGGGTATTGGCTAAAAGCTTCTAGTTTTGCTGGAGGTAGTGGAAGAAATAAAATTCAAAGTCCAGGAACATCGAGGACAGGCCAAGATCAAAGTCAAAGATGCAATGGTGAGGGCCAAAAGGAACAAAGAGAGAATTGGAGACTAGGGGAGGAGATGATGAACAGTGGCTTGAATGAAACAGGGGTCAAAATTCAGTGGCAAGGTGATTGACGGGATAGATAGCAGCAGTCAGAAAGAAAAAGATTTTCCCGCTAAGCTGATAAAATTGAAAGAAAAGGAAGAAGCGGGAAATAAGGAAGGAAAGGAAAAAAGACAGGAGGTCAAAATAGGAAAGCTGGATGCTGATATTGGGTTAGAAAAGATAACATGAGTGAAAAGAATAGAGAGTTAATTGGGCTGAACTTTAGAAGCCCAAGAGAAGAGAAAGAAGTTGGTATGGTTATGGGCTCAGAAGAAAAAACTAAAGAAGATATGGATAAAGCACAGACTGGAAACAAGGAGTTGCAGGAGATTTGTCAAGCCCAGAACCGGGATAAAGTTATTCACAAATACAAGTCAAAGAAGGAGTCTGGAAGTATCAATAAGAGGGGGAACAAAGAGAAATCCAGAGCTCCCTTACAACTCGTTGATATGAATATTGACAGGAACAATAAGGCTATTAAAAGGAAATTGGAATTGAGAGATGAAGACGAAGAACACGTGGATATTGAGGACCAAGCAAGCAAGAGGATTAAAGGGGGAGAAGGATATATGCAAGAACAGGTAGTGGGGATGGAGGCCAACCCAATCTGGCCTCCCACTTCTTCATGAAGATTCTGGTGTGGAATTGCCAAGGTGCAAGGGAGCCCCTTGGTAATTCCCAGTCTGAAGGAGGTATTGAAACTCCTCTCCCCAAACCTTTTATTTTTATGCGAAACAAAAAACAGGAAAAATATGTTAGAAAAGATAAAAAAAAGAATTCAGTTTGATAATGTTTTTACGGTAGATCCTCAAGGAATGGCTGGGGGATTAGCAATTTTTTGGAAAAATGATTTGAAAATAGAGAAGATTTTGTTCACCAATTTCACAATTGAAATCAAATTTTCAGCAGAAAATGGTAAAAGAGAGTGGTGGTGTGTGTGTATCTATGCTAGTCCAGAGATGGGAGAAAG
This sequence comes from Mitragyna speciosa, assembly GCA_024721245.1. Lineage (NCBI taxonomy): Eukaryota > Viridiplantae > Streptophyta > Magnoliopsida > Gentianales > Rubiaceae > Mitragyna > Mitragyna speciosa. Next base: position 4,063,515 of record CM045567.1, on the reverse strand, counting down.
GGGAAAGCAATGGAATTTCTTAATGGAAAGAAGGCAAATGTGGGGTTCCTGAGTAGTGTTGATTGGAGACTTTAATGATATAGTCTCAAATGATGAAAAGTGGGGTGGCAGAATGCGCAGCAACTGGTCTTTTAGGAAATTTAAAAATTTCATCCGGTCAAGTGAGTTGATTGATGTGAAATATGAGGGAGTACCGTGGACATGGTGCAGTTCCTGGAGCCAAAGAGGATCAGTGAAAGAGAGACTAGATAGGGCTTTAGGGAGTATAGAATGGACCAGAGAGAATGCTAATGCTGTGTTGAAGCATATTGAAACACATGCATAAGATCATAGTATGATTTTCTTAGATGATAATCCAGATATGGGAAGGACCAAAGAAGGTTTACTTTTGATACAAGATGGCTACAACACTCGGATATTGGGCAAGTGGTGGGAAATGCATGGAGGAAACCTGTGTATGGATCTAAAGGGTACATAGTCACTCAGAAAATCAAATCATGCAGGTTGGAACTTACAGGATGGAGTAGAAAGTTAAGGTGGAATAGCAAAAAAGAAATCGAGAGAGTTAAGGAAGAATTGCAGAAAGTGCAAAATTCTGACACAGGGGAAAAACAAGCTGAAATGAAAAATCTGAAAAGCAACTGGGGAAGGCTTATCAGAATGAGGAAGTATACTGGGCACAAAAAGCAAGAATTCATTAGTTTAGAGAGGGGGACCGCAACACAGCTTACTTCCATGGGTGTGTAGCTGCTAGAAGGAAGAAGAATAGGATTTCAATGCTCCAAAAAGCTGATGGAGGATGGTGCAGAGATAATGGGGATATTGGATATGAAGTGGCAAGTTTCTATAATCAACTTTTCACAAGCTCTCAACCGAATGAATTTGAGGAAGTTCTTGGAGGAATTCAAAGGAAAATCACAGATCAAATGAACTTACAGTTCACTTAACCAGTCACTGAGAAAGAGATAAAAGAGGCACTTTTTTCTATGCACCCAAATAAGGCCCTCGGGCCGGATGGTATGTCTCCTATTTTCTTTCAAAAATTTTGGAATACAATTCATGTTGAACTTGTGGCTGCCATTCAAAAATTCTTCATCTCGGGTCATATGCCTAAAGCTTTTAACGAAACTTTAATCACTCTTATTCCCAAAATTGATACACTATTTTCACTTTCTCATTTTAGACCTATTAGTTTATGCAATGTGGTGTATAAAATTATATCCAAAGTGCTGGTGAATAGAGTGAAACCTTTCTTAGGTATATGCATCAATCAATCCCAAGTTGCTTTTGTTCCTGGTCGTCAGATTGTAGACAATGTCATTATTGCTCATGAGTGTATTCATTGGTTAAACAGTAAAAAGAATGGGAAAGATGCATTTTTGGCATTAAAAGTTGACATGTCAAAAGCCTACGATCGTGTTGAGTAGAAATTTCTTTTGGCCATTATGTCCAAGATGGGTTTTTGCCCACTTTGGATTAAATGGATTTATGGTTGTTTATCATTCATGTCTTTCTCTTTTAACATAAATGGCGAGAAATTAGGATATGTTAGTCCCACTAGGGGAATTAGACAAGGGGACCCTCTTTCCCCATATCTTTTTTTATTTTGTTCGGAGGGTCTCTCTAGTCTACTTAAATCTGTCATGTACAAAGGAAAAATTTCAGGCATAAAGATTTCCAGAAAGGGACCAGCAGTTTCACATCTATTTTTGGCTGATGATTCATTACTTTTTTGTAAAACAGATCCAAGGAGAAACAAGGGAGATGATGCAGATTCTAAAGACGTATGGAAAAGCTTCCGGGCAGGAAGTCAACATCGAAAAGTCATCAGTCTTTTTGAGCAAAAACGCAACAACAGAGACAAAGGAAGAAGTGCTGAGATACCTAGGACAGATTCAATTAGTAAAATACAGCAAGTATCTAGTACTCCCTCTCGGAATTGGAAGATCAAGAATATTCACTCTTAATTTCATCAAGACAAAAGTGATCAAGAAGCTCACAGGGTGGAAGGGGAAGATGCTGAGTGATGCAGGGAAAGAGGTTCTGATAAAATCTGTTGCTATAGCTCTTCCTTCTTATGTGATGTCTGTCTTCAAATTACCAATAGGATTATGTAAAGAGATCAACAGGATGATTGCAAAATTCTGGTGGGGAAATGATGCGAAAGAAAACAAAATCCATTGGAAAAAGTGGGATGATATCACAGAAGTCAAAGGAAAAGGAGGATTGGGTTTCAGGGATATTCAATGCTTCAACACTGCCTTGCTAGCAAAACAAGTTTGGAGACTGTTAACTAATCCAAACTTGTTAGTTAGCAAGGTAATCAAAGGGAAATACTTTCCTCAAACATCCATTCTGGAGGCAAAACTTAAGAGTGGAGCATCATGGATTTGGCAAAGCCTTCAGAGTTCTATTGAGATGCTTGAAAGTGGGATAAGAATGCAAGTTGGGGACGGCAAGACTGATTGATATTTGGAAGGATAGATGGTTAAAAGGAAATAAAACAGGCAAAGTAAGATCCACTAAGCCTCAAAATTGCAACAGGAAAAAGGTCTCTGAGCTTATAGATGGGCAGAAGTGGAGAGGAAGCACTATTGCATCAACATTTTCATTAGATGAGGCAAAGGAGATTATGACTATCCCACTAAGTTTGTATAGAAGAAAGGACAGAATGTTTTGGGCAGCAACCAAGCACGGAAAACTACACAACAAAATCTGGTTATGTGTATGCAAAAGAGTGGGCAAGGGAAAGGAAAGGAATAGTACAACAAGAAGTTGGCACAAGCAGGAATAAGCTAGGATCATAGACTTTGGCATCAGGTATGGGATTTAAATGTCAAACACAAAATTAAACATTTTTTGTGGAAGTGCCTTCATAATATATTGCCAACGAAGTGAAAACATTTTCAAAAGAGTGGGGAAAGGGGCTCCTTGGTGCAAAAGATGTGGGGATTGTGCAGAAAACTATAGAGCATTTGTTTTTTCATTGCAAAGCCAATTATATGTCTTGGGAGGTAATTCCCAGTTCAGTGGGATGGTCTCCAAAGTCACACAGGTAGTTTTTGGGACTGGTGGAATCAACTACAGCAGGCTAGGAAGAGGGAAGGAGGCAAAGAACATATTGAAGCTACTGTTAATCTTGTTGTGGCAGGTGTGGAAATGCAGAAATAGCTGGTACTTCAACAATTCCAAGATGGAAGGGCATAAAGTTGCAAAGGTTGCCATGGATGAGTGGATGGAATATAATGATGTGATAACTCAACAAAGTGAGAAACAACAGGTTGAAGAAGTAGGAAGAAATTTGAAAATCATGCTGTCAAAGGAATTACATAGGCAACATGATGTTGTCTTGTATATAGATGCTGCACATGACAATAGAAAAGGAAAATTTGGAATGGGAATAGTTGCCAAGCGCAGTAACGGTGAAATCATCAGCACCTGGGCAATTCCAAGCACTGCTACAGCCAATCCCGCAATATCAGAAGCAATGGTTATTCGCACAGGATTAATGAAGGCGATGGAAGAACACTGGACTGATTTGTTGATTGTCTCAGACTGCAAGGAACTAATTAGGAAAGTGTACCAAGACCAAGAGGATCTTTCTGATATAGATGTAGTAGTTAAGGATATAAAGCAGCTTAGTAAATCTTTTTGGAGATGTTCTTTCTCTTTCACTAAAAGAGAAGGAAATAGATGTTGTCATGGTTTGGCTAAATTAGCCACTAACCTCCAATGTGAAACAAGGTGGAAGACTAGCTTCCCTGTGTGGACATCAATGGCCGCTACAGCAAGACTTTCTGGCAGTTGCCAGTGTTTTTGTGTAATGACTTTATGTACTGATGGTTTTGAATATATAAACAAATGACTCTTTGACAAAAAAAAAAAAAGAAATCAACCTCTAGATCATATCAATAAAGCCTTCACCAAAACCGAGAGCTGTTTTAACACTAATTAAGAATAATCAAGAAACCCTATCATATGCCTTTATCATATCCAATTTCAAAGCAACATTCCCTCCCTTGTCTTCTTCCCAATGTCAGAAATAATTTCTTAAGCCAAAAGAAAATTATTTGAAATGCTGCGGCCTTTAACAAAGCCACTCTGTTGAGGTGATATAATTTCGGGAAGTAAAATAGCCAACCAGTTAGAAAGGATTTTAGAGATTAACTTGTTGAAAAAATTGTACAAACTGATCGGTCTAAACTGTGAGAACTCCTGTGGATTAGGCCCCTTCGGAATAAGAACAATAGATGTCACTATTATACAATGAGGGAGAGTTCCCCCATAGAAGAAGTTAGCAATAGCATTACAAACATCTGTAGCAATCACCCTCCAAGCAAAAGTGAAAAACCTTCCCGTGAACCATTAGGACCAGCAGAGCTCTCTCTATTTTTTTGAAAGATCACACTATGTATCTCATCCTCAAATGGAATCGCCTCTAACCCCTTATTATCAATAGATGTAATCAACTTCGGGATGACATTTATCAGATGACACAAAAAATTTGACTCATTTGCAAAGAGCTTCTAAAAAAAAGACAGTTTCTGCCCCTATGGCCTCATCTGCATCTAACCAATTCCTATATGAATCCTTTATTTTGTGGATAGTTGCCTTAATCCGGCGTTCTTTTACCACTGCATGAAAGAGTTTAGAATTTTTGTCTCCTTCCCTTAACCATTTAAATCGGGCTTGTTGCCTCCAGAAAAGTTCCTCAATTGATAACTTGTGCCTTAAATTGGCTTTGGCCTTATTTAACTCCACCATTGCCTCCTTTGATTCCCCCATTTCTAGGTTTCTTTCAGCTACAAGCACTTGCTTCTCCGCCATCTTCACATTAGAGAAAATGTTACCAAACTTTTCCTTATTCCATTGCTGCATATTCTTTTTGACTGCCCGAAGTTTACCACTCAAAACAGCCTGGGGACTCTCTCCAATATCTACTAGCCAAGACTTTCGAATGACTTCCAAAAGGGTGGGATTGGAAATCCATGCATTCAAACAAAGAAAGGGATGTGGGTTATTATCCAACTTAGTCAATTACTCTAGCAGCAAGGGTGCATGATCAGAAGAATTACGAGCCAAATGAATTACAGAGAGATGATAAAGGTCAGTACATTCTTCATTGATAAAGACACAATCTAATCTCTTCTAGATTCTCGCTCTTTCTTTACGGTTATTGCATCAAGTAAAATTAGACCCAGAAAATCCTGAATTGATAACCCCATGCAAATCTGAGAACGATAATAATTCTAAAGCTTCTAAAATATGGATTGGCCTACCACCTTTCTTCTCATGTTTAGCCATAACAAGATTAAAATCACCATAAATGCACCAAGGACTTTGGAAAGGTTTGCCAGCTGCCAAAGCAGACCGTAACTGTCTCCTCTCTTCCACCGTACATTTTGCTAAAATGTACAAAATCAAATTGAAAAGGCAAAGATAGATGAGGATGCTGAATTTACAAGAAAATATGTTGATCAAAATTCGCAACCAAAGAACAAGAGAATAGGTTATTGGAAAACACCCAAAGATCACCCAAGTCATTAGCTAATGCATTATCAAACTTCAACTTGAATTTATGGTTTCAATGTTCGCTATCAAAATTTTAGGCTCACAAATAACAACCAATTGAATTTTATCCATACGAATTATATGCAATAATCTTCCAATATTAGGAGGTTTATTAAACCCTCGAATATTCCAAAATAGAGCACTAATCATTAGAAAGAATCCAAAAAGAGTTAGTGTAGGATTTTGAGAAAGACCTTAGCTAGCGATCCGAAGTAAACTTTGCCCTTACTCCTTTCTGACGAACTTGTCTAACACCACCTTCTCGCAGTTCAACACTTTCCATATTCAACGCTTCTAAATCATAATTATTAGGTTCCCTCATAAGCACCATTTGCATATAGCGAGGAAACAAATTACTTGCAATTTTTGGAAGACAATCCCTTTTAGACTTCGCAACGTTTGCACCATCCTGACTTATGGGTCCAATACTTCCCACCTCATCTTTGTTGTGAACCTCCAACTGCATTGATCCATCCATAACAACAACATCCTCATCATCCTTTTGTATCAGATCCTTCTCCCTACGTTACTATCCTTATCAGCTATGTCTTTAGTCACCAATTGATCATTCATGTTCTGCATAAGATTAGCATTTGATGTACCCATATATTCCATGACTTCTAAAGCCAGACCCTGAAACCTATCCTGCATTGGAGCTTCCTACCTATCAATCATCTTCTTCTCTGCAGAGTAATATGGTTGTTCAATCACCTTTGTCCCCAGATTCTTAAACTCAACTTCTTGGCCAATAGCGTTATTCTTTTTCTTGGGTGTTCATCGCCGTTGCTGCTCAACATGCTTCATTCTCTGATTATGAAGGATCTCTCCAATCTGGAGCTTCAAGTTTGGGTTTTGCAGTCTACATTGATCTGTGTTATGCCCGATTTTCTTGCAGTGCGAATAGCATGATGGCATATTTTCATAACCAAACTTTTGCCAAAATCCAGTCTGTCCATGTCCAATCCATATTCTGTTAGGAAGAGATTTCAACAAGTCCAACTCTACACAAACCCTTACAATGTTGGGCCGTGTGAGATTTGTTGTTGCAGCATCAATCTTCAAATGTTCTCCCGTGGTTCTAGATAAAGAAAAAAGAGTAGATTTATCATATAAATATAGCGGCAGATTCTGGAAATTAATCCAAACAGGAGCAATGAAGGATTCTGCATCAATATGGAAGTCTGGAGTCCACTTCAATATCCTTATCCCAAACCCTTAGAAACTCCAAAACCTACGCAGCCAACACCTATAAAAGTCTTCTTCCAAATCAAAGTTAATATAGATATGCCTGTCATCCATGAGGCCAAGAGAAAAAGCCCCTTTGAATCCAACTGTCATAAAACCAATTCGAAGAGCATCCATAGCCGGGGCAGCTCCCTGAGAATTTTCCAACCAGTGCGTATTTCAGAGGAGCAGCTAGAAGCCTTACTTCCTCATTAGATAAGAAAATAGCTAGTTCACCCTTGTAACTAGCTGGTTCTTTTAATGGAATAGATTGAGCCTTCTACGCAACAACATCTGCAAAAGACTGATTCACTTCCAATTTAGATTGGCCCCAAGGACTTGAAGAAGCATCCACGACAGATGGAAGAGGTGATCGGCAGAAGAATCTGGCCAACTACCTCACCATAATCTGTTAAGTTTTAAAATTTAGAAGCACAAAGAATGCGGATGTTCAAAGAGTAAGTTTTCTTAGAGAGAGAATATGTTTCACAAAAATTAAACTAAACATATTAATTTATCAGTAATTCAATTAATAAATTAACTTAAACTTAGCGTCTAGCATTGCATTATGACTACCAAAATAAACTAGAAAGGTCAAGTGATTAGACTTCGCCTTTCTATGATATTATTGACATATAATTATTATCTTTTCACCATGTTATATCTCAAATTAGTTCAGGAGTACAAATTTAGTGTCAACACTTTTAGGCTAATTATTTATTTTTTGTTCCAGCTATAAAAATTCTGAGACAAATTCAGGTTAAAGTTTCACTTATGTGCAAAAGATTCATTGTTACTGTTGTGAGGTTATTGGGTGTATAAGATATGCAATAAAATCATTCAAAATACACGTAAATTTGTAATAAAATTAGCATAATTTCTCTTATTTCACAAGTGCATCAGCCAATTCTCGTAGAAAATATTAGGGATCATCCCATGAGAAACAAATTATCACAATTACCAAAACTATTAACTTGCTCTATTGTCTACTATCAATACTTTAGGTGGGGAGTTGGGTAAGAAAATCAACTTAGCAAGCAATAAATCAATTTCAAGTAAACTAAGTAAGATAAACTTGTTGAAACAAAGTTGTAGGACAAGAACCCATTAAAGGTCATAATATATGAGAGCTAAGATTATAGCTATTGTTAATTTACAGCCTTGTTCAAGATTCAATTTCATTTGTACTTAAAACTATATTTCTCTATGAATTGAAGACTACTAACTCATAAGCTTTCCTACTTACGTGGTAAAGACCTGCATAAACTAGTTCCTTAAGTGATGCGCACGGGGTTGTGAACGGCCAAGATCGCTTGATGATTCCAAGTATTAAGGCTTCAAATATTCTTCAATGAAGAACGAAGATCCTAGGGTTCTAATTTAAACCAACTTAAATAGGTTCAATTTGCCTAAATTATTACGCTAAGAACTTGATCCAACATGAAAGAACTACTCTAAGTGGGCAATTGGGACACCACTAGCAAGGCTTGATAAGACTAAGAAGGTTCCAATCTAGAACCAAGAAAGCACTTGTTAAGAACTCTAAAAAACACACATTTCAATGAAGAATGATCTAAAACTGTATTACTCAATATGTTTAGCCTTTAAATAGGCGTAAGTCAGGTTTGACAAATAATGAATAAACAAAATATTAGATAAAACCCTAAACTAAAGTGATCTCGCGTTTTCTAGGGAAGGCTGTAGGGAAGGCTGCGGTGTGGCCTCGATCAGAAGCTCTCCTAAACTATTTCAACCTTTTTGTTGGAGGTCGTGGGCAAGACGGTGGTGCGGCCTGGCTCATAACCTTAGTTAGAATGTTCGCTAGCTTTGCCACTTCAATCTAATCGAGGTAGTGGGCAAGGCCAGGGCGCAGCTTGGGTCACGGCCGCCTTGGTCAGAAGCTGTGTTCCTCTATCGTTTGACATGAATTGTACACTTTGCTCATGCCCTTGGCTTAGCATTGCTTTCCCGTTTGACTCATCTTCAAAAAAGCACCATCTTTGACCCATTTCAGCGTAACAAGTCTTGGTGATGAGGAATCGTCCTTTGAAGCTTCCTTCTCCAACATTTCCATGGTCAACAGATGCAAGGCCTCCTTCATCCCCTGTGTCTTTGAACGTGTCATCGAACCATCTATACCTTGCAACAGATCTGTGGAGCTCGAGCTATGCTTGGAGGTGCCTTGATCTATATCATTACGTGCATAAATTGTGGTTAAAACCTTTTATTTTTTGGCAAACTCCGTACACAGGGAGGATGCCACCCCAAAATTTTATTTATTCAATAAGAAAGAATTGAGGTGGATGCAAACCTTATCTCAAAAGATTACATAAATTTGATGAAAATATTAAGTAAATAAGGAGTACTTATTGTCTTCACATAGAAAGGAAAAATAAATCAACATTTAGTTTTTTTTAATACGAAATGATGAAAATCCTAATTGATCCAATCCAACTCCACCACAAACTTCTTCAGGTAATTTAGCATAATATGAAAACACTTGGTTGGAATTTGTCAGGATATCCTCATTGGAAAGAACATTCATTGGCTTGTTGGCTTGCTAGAAACAATGAGAAATGATAGAAAAATGATGACGAAATTTGCATATTTCTTCATAAATGTGACTCAAGCTTTAAGGACAAGACACTGACCCAATTAGAATATTAACCAGCATTAGCGAATCAGACTCAACTTGAAAGTTTACGAATCCTTGATCAGAACACACCCTGATTCCATGAAGCAATGCCTTAAATTCTGCCACCAAGCTAGATCCAAATCCCAAACAAGAAAAGCCAAAAATAATCTTACCATTCCTATCTCTGAGGATGCCACCCCTCCACCTAAACTTGAGTCACCTTTTGAACAACCATCCGTGTTTAGGTTGTGTCCTGCGATTGGGGACCTCCATTTAACCAACATGACATTTATATTTTGCTTCATGGATGCCAAGGCAGACTACCAATCAGGCCATGAAATCTAGTTGAATTGAATTTTAAATCTCAACTCTAATGTTATCCTCATCTTCTCGAAGACTTTCCAGACAATAGTTTTCCCAAATTGAAATACGCTTGAAAAGAACAATTCATTCCTAGCTTTCTATTTGTGTCAAAGGATAACCATAGGAAGAATGTGATGAATGAATGAAGAAAAAGGATTGGAGGCAAGAAGTAACCACCATTGCGTCAATCTCCTACAGACTGACACCTAATTATGAACAAGCCACACTGATCCTCCGAAAAATTCCCAAACGTTTTTCGGTATATCTCCCGTACTGAACACATGTTCCAAGGTTTCAACTAAGGTGGACTGACAACAAAAACAACATGATGTGCCTTGGATGACAAATTTTTTAACTATATCTGCAAATGACAATCTCTTGTATAACAATCTCAGCATGAAAAAGATATTTTTATGTGAACATAAGAATCCCGAATGTGTCAACATAACAACGCCATAGGTTTACATTTTTGCACACAATCTTAAGTAGAGCTAAAAAGAAACTTCCTTGAGGTTGACAAAGACCAAATCATCACATCTTCCCTATCCTTTGTCGCGCCCCGAAAAACACCAACGGGTTGGTTTGTGATTGTCACACCCGAAAAAAATAGTCTAGTCTGGTGACCCTTTGCAAAAGGAAATTTGGGAAAAATTGTGCGTGTGTGAGGAAAAATTGAGTTTTTATTAAAAAGGTGTTATTTAGAAAAAAAAATGGTATTTTTAAACAAAATAAGGTCGGGACTAAAGTGCAACAGTTTTGGCCGACTAATTTTGAAAAAGGATTTTATTTTAAAAGTGGAGTCGCCACTTGATACTGAGCTAGGGTGTACCAAGTCACCCAAAAAATTGTTTAACAAAACAAAAATTTTTTGAAAAAATATTTAAAAGCCTTTTTCGACTCTGATCTACGAAAAAATGAGAGAAAAAGGTCCGGGAGTCGCATTTGAAGAAAGGAAAAGCAAAGGCTCCCGCCTAAGGCACCCTTTCCACCTAGGCGAGGCTAGTTGTGAGGTTTAATCAAATTTGTTAAAATTAACCCTAGATTCTATCGCGTTTGGATGTGCCTATATGAATGCAAATCCTAAGTCTAATGTGAATATCAGGAGGGTCGAGATGTTCCTTCGAGACTTGGTCGAAATTATTGCATTAATTGCGAAATCCGAGTCGAGATCTCAAGGGAATCACGAATGCTGATGCAAAATGGAATGTAAAAAAAATAGCAATATAGATAATAAGTAGTCGAAGAAAGTGAGAATGTAGCATAACGGTTGCGGGGACTTAATAACTCGTGACTAACTTTTTCTATTCATGGAGGGGAGGAACGGCATATTACACCACCGTTTCCTATGTAAGCAGGAGACTATTTCTAGTTAGATCACACAAATGACCTAAATTCTATGTGAAATGCAATCTAGATGTCATACATAAATGAAAAGACCTAAAAATGAGAAATAGTGTGTAAAATGATCTACAATGCACACAAGGAGTGAAACTATCACTAAAACGACCTAAGGGTCTAGCGTTGGACTAGCCTTTTCTAGGAATCCCCCACTAATGTTGGACTAGCGGGGAAGCGAGAAAAGCCATAATTAGCGTTGGACTAGTGTGGTGACGGAATGATAAGAAACTGATAAAACATGTATCAAAATGATAAAACATGAATCAAAAGCGAGTAAACATATAAGGGCGTATAAGAACACATAAGAGCACATAACACGTGAGTATGATATTCTAGATACAAAAATCCTAATGAAAGCGGTAAAACATATAAGCACACAAGCACACAAAAGCACCTAAGCTCTAACTATTACACTGGAGAGATTAGCTACAATTTTAGGGAAAAAAAAAAAAGAAAAATGACCTGTCTATTACACTTGCCATCTAAATACAATAATATTTGTAAAAAATCGAAAAGAAAAATAATCTAACTATTACATCGGCTATTTAAATACAAAAATAGAACATTTTTGTCAAATAATAAAATTCAAAATTAAATAGCATAAAGTAAATAAATACGCAAAAAGTATGTATAATAAGAAACATGTGAGAAGAATGCATAATAAACCACATAGGAACACATTGGAGGATATAAAGAGACACTAATGAGAAATAGGGGTACCTTTCTTTGAAGATTTGGTGTTAATGCTAAGAAAACAAATAACACATCAAGGTACCTCGGTATAAATGAGTAAAGCGTAAAATGTGAAAAAACTAACGAAATTAGGGGTAAAATGTAAACTCCAGGCAACTAAGGGGCTACAAAAAATAAAATTCTATTAAACTTAAAGAGTAAATTAGAAATTCCCATAAGTCTAAGGGTAGAGATGCAAAAGTAAAGTAAACTTAGGGGAGCAAAATAATAAATTTCAGCAAGAGTGGGGCAATTTGTAATTAATTCAAAACATAATTAAAAGAAATAAAAACCTAGGGTGTCAATGGATAAAAATTAAAGACCTAATTGTATAGGACTAGAAAGTCTTTGAGGGCATACTAATATTATTAAGAAAAACAATGGGCTTTAACATAACTAATATTTTGTGATGAGATAATCGGAAAAAAGAAAAAAAAAAGAGAGAAAAGAAAAAAAAAGAAAAAAAATGTTTAATCAATTAATTAAATAAACAAATTAACAAACATACCCAACAATTACCTCCAACCCAGCAATTCAGTCATCTTCTTTGGTCTAAAACTAGAGAAATCCCTCTCTCTCTCTCTCTCTCTCTCTATTCTCTCCATTTTTCTCTCTTCCTTATCTCCTTTTCTTTCCATTTTTTGTCACCGTTTCTCTCCTTTTCCAGCTCTTCTTTTTTTTTTTCTTCTCTCACGATTTCTCTTCTTCCTTCTTTTCTTTCTTTCTCTAATCTAGTCTCTCTCTCTCTCTCTGTCTTTCTAAGTTTCTTTATTCTCTTTTTCTCTTTCTTTTCTTCTGTTCTTTCCCTTTCTTCTCTATTCTCTCATTCGCTCTGGCTTCTCTCTTTCCTCAGTCTCTTTCTTCTATTTGTTCTCTGTTTCTTCAAGTTCTCATCCCCTCCGTCTCTCTCACTCACTCTCTGATTATTTTTCCAGCTGCTTCTTTTCTCTTTGTTTTTGTCCGTCTCTATTCTCTCCCTCCTATTTTCTCTGGCCGCTTTCTTTCTCCTTCTATTCTCTGTTTCTCTTTGTTTCCTTTTTTTTTTTCAGTTCTCTTTCCTTTCCCCCTCTTTCTCGTTAGATTCTACTTTCTCTTCCTCTCCCCTCTCTCTATTCTTCATTGCTTATCCCCTCCTCCTCAAATTAGGACTCCCAACTAGAAACCGAGATTCCAATTTCCCCCAAAATGTCAAAATCTCTTGTGACTCTCCAACTGAAAATTCCCTAAATTAGCTTCTAAAATCACAAATTCAAAAACCCTCTTAAAATTCAAGAACAAGCTACACAAGAACAAACAGGAAAGGGGCCAAATCGTACCAGAATCGAGTGAATTAGAAAATGAGGACGGGGCTGTTCTAGGGGATGATCCGATCGGTACTACAGTGAAAGTCGGTTGGGTGTTTGTGGTTATTGGATTGTTGGCTGGTGGAGGTGGTTGAAGTGGTTGTGGAGAGTGCCACTACTGATTAGTGGTGACGGCGGTTGGCGTTGATGATGGTGCTTTGCCATTGCTGATGGAGTTTTTGGGTAGTAATTGGTGGAACTGTAGTTGATTCTATTTTGTTTTGTAGGTTCGGAAGATGGTGAAGGTGGAAGGGAAAGCCTAGCTTGATTCTGCAGTGATTGAGAGGCAATTTGGTGGCTGTTGTGATGAATTTAGTTGATTAGATGATAGAGAGGCTATTTTTGGGATGAATGGCAGGGGATGGCAGGGGATGGCAAGATGGTGTTGATGGGAATTGCAAGTATTTTGTTGGTTAATTGGTGTAATTTTAGATAGTTGTTGGTGGTTTTATTGATTGCTGCAGGTAGTTGTGAGTGGCAATGGTGAGTTACGAGTGGTTGTGGGGCAGTGGCAGTTGTCGATTAAAGGGGGGGCAGGGGTGATTTATGATGGTTGGGACTTTAATTGTGGCTTTTGATGGCAACTGATGATCTGGTGATGGAGGGATGGGTTTTAATAGTGAATGAACTGTTTTTGATAGTAGCTGGGACTGATTGTAGAGGTTTTGGGTTAGGGTGGTTTGATTGGTGGTCTTGAATGGTGTGTGACTGATTGGCTGGGTTTTGCTTGAAGTGTGTGCGAGGAGTGTGATTGTGAGCTATGAGTCTGAAAGATGGAAACTGCGTGTGTGATGCGGTATGAAATTGTATGTGTATGTGATTGTGTGAATGAGTGTGTGAGCATGTTTGTGTATTTGTGTGTGTAATGGTGTGAATTTTGTGTGTATGTGTTTCTGTGTGAACTATGTGTATGTATTGATGACTGTGTATGTACGTGTTTGAAGGGATTAGATCTGTGTGTGATTGTGAGAGTAGTGTGTTGTAGTGTGTGTTGAAGTGTGAAATTGTGTGTTCGTGTGATTGTTTGTTTGCGGGTGAATGTGTGGTGTGTGTATGCGACCGTGTATTTGTGTGTGTGTTTGTGAATGTGAATGTGTGTTTATGTGTTTTTGTGTGTTTATGTGTGCACGTGTGTGTATGCTAGCGTGTGAATGGTGTGTGAAGTAGTGTGTGAAATTAGAGTAGTGTGTGTTCTTGGTGTTGTGTGTGTGTTAAGTGTGTGTTCTTGGTGTGTGGTGTGTGTTTGTATGAAGATGTGTTTGGATTGTGGTGTGTTTTCTTGGTGTGATGTATATTTGTACGAAGATTTGTGGTGTATGTTCTTAGTGTGGTGTGTGTTTATACGAAGATGTTCTTGAATTGTGGTGTGTTCTTAGTGTAGTGTGTGTAGTGTAAAAAATTTAAAAAAAAATCTCTCTAAGCTTTTCTTCCTTTTCTTCCCTCTTCTTTATTTAATCCCAAATGGACTATTTATGGTGTAAAAATGTCTTATCTTTCAGGAAATGATAAAAAGACTCAAATGCCCCTAGCAAATAAAATTATTATTTTACCCTAAAATGATTTTTTGAGAAAAAAATTAAAATTAAAATTAAAATTAAAAAATATCATGACTTTTCTAGAAAACACCAAAAAGTGGAAGAAAAAAATGTAAATAACAAATTTTATTAAATAAAAAATTTGGTTAAAAAACACATTTGCATGCACAAATGACCGTTTTGCCCCTGATAGAATATTTGCCGGAAAACAATAGCAATGTACCCCAAAAAAGTCAGAAAAATTTAGGAACATGCTTAAAAGCCTAACAAATGAATTTGGAACCCAAAGTGGCAAAAATGGTGCTCACGAAGGGAAATGACTATTTTGCCCTTACATTAACGAAATGTACAGAAAAAATATCAGTTAAATCCAAAAAAATCACAAAAATTTAGAAACAAGTGTGAAATTACAAAATATGTATTTGGAACCCAAAAACTAATGAAAAAAATATTTACATACTGAAAATTACTATTTTGTCTCTCTAAAATTTCTAACTTTGTCATTTTTACCCAAAAATTTGAATTTGACTCGAAATAGTAGAAAAAGATCCCCCAATGTTAGACATGAGCGGTGTGCCAAAATTTGGTGTTACAACTTGCCCTCTTTATCAGGAATCTAGTAGAGATTTCGGACAAAGACGTAGACAATACCAAATTTTGACTCACTGCATGTGAAAACAAATGCAAGTGCAAACTGTAACAAACATTAGGATAAAAAACAAACCAGTGAATTTGTAGAAAAATGTGACCAAACTCTCTAGGAGCTACCTATGTATCCCAGTGAAGGAAATCAAGTCGAACGTAGTTCAAATAACAGAAATGAAAAGTTTGGATTGCTCGACTAAAATAAAATATGAAATGTCCAATTTGCTAGAGAGATGCGTGATCCTAGTTTGTTAGGATTGATGAAATGCAAAGAAAATTAAATGTGAAACATCTAGTTTGCTGGACAAATGCAATCCCACTTTGCTGGGGTGAATGCATGGAAATTAAATGTGAAGATCTAGTTTACTGGACATGCACCCAGTTTGTTGGGGTGAATGTAAGGAAATTAAATGTGGAAGTCTAGCTTGTTGGATATGCACTCAGTTTATTGGGATAAAATGCAAGAAAATTAAACGTAAAGGTCTAGTTTGCTGGACATGCACTTAGTTTGCTGGGGTGAAATGCAATACAAAATTTGGTTTACCAAACTTGAAAATAAACGTGAAGGTCCTATTTACTGGACATGCACCCAGTTTGCTGAGGAGAATGCAATGCCAAGTTTGATTTGCCAAACTTGAAAAATAAACGTGTAGGTCCAGTTTTCTGGACATACATCAAGTTTGCTGGGGTAAATGCAAAGAAATTAAATGTGAAGGTCCAGTTTGCTGAACATGCACCCAATTTACTGGGGTAAAATGTAATGCAAAGTTTGGTTTGCCAAATTTTAAAAATAAACGTGAAGGTCCAATTTGTTGGACATGCACCCAGTTTGCTGAGGTGAATGCAAAGAAATTAAACGTGAAAATCCAATTTGCTGAATGCACCTAATTTGCTAGGGTAAAATGCAATGCAATGTTTGGTTTGCCAAATTTAAAAAATAAACGTGGAAGGTTTAATTTGCTCGACAAATGCATGAAAACGACTTTTTTTTTCAAATATCGAAAGCAGCCCACCAAAAAACCAACCCAAAATAATTTTTTTAACTCTTTTTTTTTTAATTTACTCTTTTTTTTAATTTGCCTTAGTTTTAGTACTTGCATCAAGTATGAATCCTCATTTCCTCCAGTGTTCATCATTGTCAAAATCAATCTTTTCAGAATTTATCCCGGTATTCAAATCAACTTAAAATCATTACAGTCAAAATTTGACATGGTATAAAGCATCAAAATTCCTTTGAAGTCAATCCTTTCAAAAATTTGCCCCAGTATAAATCAGTCTTTGTGACAGCCCCACCTTACCCAGAGGCGCACCAAAGGGCTTAGCGGACTGCCTGCCTGGCTCTCGCCAGGACTCAAATCAAGCGCTCACTCGGAACATCCAAGCATACTTAACTCAAAATAAAATACATTCATAATGAAATACATTCATTTAATTCATTCGAAAGTACAAGAATCACAAGAAGTTTACTATCTCAAAATATACATAGCATTTACAATAAAAGCCTACACAATTAGGCTATCAAAATACATGAAGCAAAACATTTACTATATCCTAAAAGCAGCATTTTCCAACTTTAGTATTTTGGAAAACCTGGTTAAAGAAAACAAATGAACGGGATGAGCTATAATAGCCCAGTGAGTGCCCAAGTCATGCAATCATACCATGGAATTCATTATTTTATGGAACAAGATAATTGACAAGGTAAATAGACAGGTTATGAACAATTTAATTAACAAGTAGTCAATGGCGGATACAGGGCTCAACTACGGGAGCAAGCTCAACCGCAGGAGAAGCAAGTACTGTTCATGTAACCATGATGTTAGGACCGATATAATAGCTCAAGGTCTTTATCAAAGGACATGCCAGTATTATCACGCAAGCCCTAACCACCGTTCACCTTATAACCTCCGTACAGGCTACCACATCCAGGGAGTAATCTCAACCTTGGAGGGCCAACACGCAAGAAAGTTCAATCCGGAGTTGGCCTCTTTGAGGATTCACAACTCAAAAGGGAAAGAACAACACGCCCTAAAACACCCAGCACCTTATATCCTCCCAAGCCTGTCTGGGTTGACTATCCGTGAAGTAACGGTAAAGTTAGTCACGGAAGTCTCACGCACAAGTAACACATTGGATAGTGAAAGCATGTAACACATTGCGGAATAGATGCGATAAAGTACACATCTTTCCTCAAGTAACACATTTCATTAGATAATCATGTCAAGTATAACATATCATTTCATGCATCGAAATAATAACGTCAAGTATTACATGGCATTTCATGCATCATGCACACATAAGAACACTCACCTGAAGCCTAAGAAAATATCTCGCGATAAGGTTGGGTCTCACTTGCGGATCCTGAAATTCAAGAGAAAATAGCCGTATAAAAACCTGACTAAAATCTAAGAAATTTCATAAGGAAATTCAAGAAATACCCCAAGTCTTTCTAGGGTTAAATTTCTAGGGTTTTGGAGTTTAGGGTTTTACCCTAGGGTTTAGGGTTTTCAAAATTAGGGTTTTCTAACTTTTTAGGGTTTCGCTCGGAAAGGTTTAATTCACTAATAGCTAATCTACGAAAATTTCTGCACGTTCAAATCACTAAATTACAGCTTATAAAGCTTTAAATCATAGCCTAATCACTTTTATTTCTTAAGTTTTACCGAAATTTCGGCAGCACTTCCCCTATAATCGGACTAACCCAAAATTTTTAACCTGCAAGAAAACATCCAAACAACCCAAATCTCAAGTAGTTCTACCAATTTCACATCAAACTCACTTCAATTTCACCCAAATTCATCACAAAAACACATAAACTACTCCAAGGTTCTTCAACCAAATCAAACCTAAATCATGCCATTTCAAGTTTAAATCACTAGCTACAAGTCATACAAGTCCATAAACCTCATATTCATGGAATAAAACTTCATATTTCATGGCTTAAATAAATCATACTTAACATTAAAGACATGGTTTAAAAGCTACAAAACTACAAATTTATACTTGAAATAAGAAGAGAAGTTCTTGAGAAATACCTTGAATAAGGCAAGATTTGTGCTTAGGAGGAAGATTAATTCACTTTCTATGGATAAAAAGTGATCAAATGGAAGTAAAAGCTCCAAGAAAATGAAAGAAAATGGAGAGAAAAGAGAGAAGAGAGGAGCCGGTTTTTGAGAAGAAGAAAAGAGAGAAAAATGCCTAAGTAAAGAAGAAAAGAAATGGAAAAGAATTGGGAAAAAGTTTGACCAATCAAAGCAAGACAAGAACAAAGTAGATCTTGACTTTCTTAACCATAATAGACCACACTTGGCCATGTTTAATTAGGAGGGATTTTGTCATTTATCCTATAATTAAATCTTGCAAGACATTCTAGGTACAATTCTTAAGGGAAAGGGTACAACATGCTAGTAAAATAGAAAATCATTCCTTATTATTTTTCCACTAATTTCGGCCCCTTTTTTTTTTTCCTAATGGACATAATACAAAATAAATGGTTTTGGCATGAATTTCTAGGGTATTATAGTCTTTCTAAACTTTTGCCTAAGGTATAAAGCATCAAAATCACTTTGAAATCCAAATTTTTCTTTAAAAAATTTGTCCCAGTATATGATACTCAAATCAATTTGAAATTATTCCTTTCAAATTTTGGCCGTATTTAAAACATCAAAATCCATTCTTCTAAAAATTTGCCCCAGTATAAATCAAATGAATTCCATTTAAAGTCAATCCTTTAAAATTTGCCCCAGTGTAAATTTGAAGTTAGTCCTTTCTAAAAACGGATTCAAACATAAAACATCAAAATCAACGTGAAATCAAAATTTTTTAAAAAATTTTCCCCAATATCAATTTGGAATCAATCTTTGGATTTCAATTTTGCCCTAGTTTTCTCTTTTTGATGAAGGCCTCGAATGATGATGGTATGATCTCACCTGCAAAGAGAGAAAACAATGGCAATTGCAAAAGTGATGCCACCACACAGCTATCGCTCGACTCCACTAGCACATATAAGCATGAGAACTGCCATCTCAAATATCTGATAAAATATCTGACACGATCCGGGTTGGTCTCCCTTTTCGTGTGTCACAGGAACATCCCCAAAAGACCGTCTTGAAGATCAGGGTGATAATCTAACTCACACCCTCCCGCATATCTGAATCAAATTATCAAATAATACAAACTCTCATTGAATCACTCGATCCCAATCCAACCCCCTGGAATGAAACCGTTTGAATCTAACAAGAAGAAAACCTAAATCCTAATCAAACCTGTTGACTAGAACTTAAGGTATAGGAAAACCTAACAAGAATCACTCTTGAAAAGGCAAAGATAGTTCTCATCGCAAGAACTAACAAGATCCCTCAAAGGGAGAAAATCAATTCATTGATTTCAAATCATAATTCAACATTAACTTAAAAATAATAAACGACGATAGTTAGCCTTATATAGGCATACAAACCCTAAAACTAAATATGAAAAATTTTAATTAAATAAAACCTAAAAAATTAAACTAAAACTAATTAAAACAATTAAAATTCCAAGCTGTGGACGAAAGCCGCGGGCAAGGCCGCGGGGCGCGGCCTCTATCAGAACGTCAGCAACTGGCTTCTGTTTTGTCCTTTGAAAATTCTACCTCGTACTTTCGACCTTAGAAGCGACCACCAGCCTTTGACTCCTTGAGTGGATGCTAAATCAGCCATCTCCATTGCTCCGTTGTCATGCCTTGAACACTTTAAAACCTCCAATTTGCACACAATGATAAAATCCATTGGTGAAGCTTGAATGATAGGAATCATGCTCACAGGATTCTTATCAAACTCCCCCTCTTCAAAACGATTCGTCCTCGAATCGTTGCCCATAGTAGATAAGCAATAAGGTACGATCACATGGGATTGTTCAACACTTGGTGGCTCTTCTAATGGCTCCTCCAATGGTGCTTCGTCTTCAACATCAACACGTTCCTCCATTGGTTGCTCAGCTAGGCTTTGCTCCTTCAAAGACGGTGTTGCAGATTCATTTGGCTCCAAAAGTGATGCCTCGGCTTCAATCTTTTCCTCAAAATGCACCTCCATTTGTTGTGGACATTCTTCAACTTCAAGTTTCACAGTTAATTGTTGCTTCTCCTCATTGACTACTTGATTTTGCTTTTCCCTTGAAGCAACGACGTGTGATTCCAATTTGTCCACCGCCTTCTGCATCTCTTCTATGAAAGTAGCACATCGACCCTTCATCTCATTCCATATTGAAGAATCAAAATGATGCTTCCTAGAGGATTTGGACTTCGAAGACCGCTCCTTCGCCTTTGTAGCACTGCCCTCATAGTCATATTCATTATTAACCGCCTTTGTAGAGGATTTGGAGTGGCTTTTCTTATCAGTCGATCTTCTGATATCCAAACTATCTTTGCTTTTATAGAAGCCTCTTTGGAATTCACAATTAAACTGTTGTAAATCTTCGAAGCTCAACATCATTAACCTATAAAAATAGACGATTTTTTTTCTCTCAATTCTTGGCTTTTACGAAGATCTCACTTTTATGCCTTTTTTCACTCAAAAATTTTTTTTCAATCTAACAACCCTCTTTTTTTTTTTTTTAACAAAACAAAACAACGTACACAATACAAAAGATCAACAACCAAAAACAAACAAAACAAAAAATTGAAAAAAATAAATTCTGGAAAAATCTGATGAACAGTGCCGGCGTGAACAGTACTTGCGGCATGACCAGTACAGCGTGAACAGTGTGCCCGAAATGAACAGTGCCGATGAACAGTGATGCTACAGTGCACGAACAGTGACGCGACTTTTTTTTTTTTTAAATCAACAACCCAAAGATCACAACTTTGATTCAAGAAAAGTTAGATCTTGAACCCAAAACAAAAATAAACAACTCAACACAAAAATCCAAATAGAAAAGATATATCCAAACGGATTGATAACGAAGAGATATACCCAAGTGGGTTAAACACAACGAAAAAACCTGATTTTCTTTCAAGATCCAATAGCTCTGATACCACTTGACACGATCCGGGTTGGTCTCCCTTTTCGTGTGTCACAGGAACATCCCCAAAGGACCGTCTTGAAGATCAGGGTGATAATCTAACTCAAACCTTCCCGCAGATCTGAATCAAATTATCAAATAATACAAACTCTCATTGAATCACTCGACCCCAATCCAACCCCGTGGAATGAAACCGTTTGAATCTAACAAGAAGAAAACCTAAACCCTAATCAAACCTGTTGACTAGAACTTAAGGCATAGGAAAACCTAACAAGAATCACTCTTGAAAAGGCAAAGATAGTTCTCATCGCAAGAACTAACGAGATCCCTCAAAGGGAGACAATCAATTCATTGATTTCAAATCATAATTCAACATTAACTTAAAAATAATAAACGACGATAGTTAGCCTTATATAGGCGTACTAAACCCTAAAACTAAATATGGAAAATTTTAATTAAATAAAACCTAAAAAATTAAACTAAAACTAATTAAAACAATTAAAATTCCAAGCTGCGGACGAAGGCCGCGGGGCGGCCTTAGGCGCGGCCTTGGTCAGAAGCAATTCTGGCCTTGGCACGCATTCTGATCCAGGCCGTGGGGAAGGCCGCGGGCCGGCCTGGGGTGCGGCCTCCATCAGAACGTCAGCAACTGGCTTCTGGTCTTGTCCTTTGAAAATTCTACCTCGTACTTTCGACCTTAGACGCGACCACCTAGCCTTTGGCCCCTTGAGTGGATGCTAAATCAGCCATCTCCCTTGCTCCGTTGTCATGCCTTGAACACTTTAAAACCTCCAATTTGCACAGAATGATAAAATCCGTTGGTGAAGCTTGAATGATAGGAATCATGGCCACAGGATTCGTATCAAACTCCCCCTCTTCAAAACGATTCGTCCTCGAATCGTTGCCCATAGTAGATAAGCAATAAGGTACGATCACATGGGATTGTTCAACACTTGGTGGCTCTTCTAATGGCTCCTCCAATGGTGCTTCGTCTTCAACCTCAACACGTTCCTCCATTGGTTGCTCAGCTAGGCTTTGCTCCTTCAAAGACGGTGTTGCAGATTCATTTGGCTCCAAAAGTGATGCCTCGGCTTCAATCTTTTCCTCAAAATGCACCTCCATTTGTTGTGGACATTCTTCAACTTCAAGTTTCACAGTTAATTGTTGCTTCTCCTCATTGACTACTTGATTTTGCTTTTCCCTTGAAGCAACGACGTGTGATTCCAATTTGTCCACCGCCTTCTGCATCTCTTCTATGAAAGTAGCACATCGACCCTTCATCTCATTCCATATTGAAGAATCAAAATGATGCTTCCTAGAGGATTTGGACTTCGAAGACCGCTCCTTCGCCTTTGTAGCACTGCCCTCATAGCCATATTCATTATTAACCGCCTTTATAGAGGATTTGGAGTGGCTTTTCTTATCAGTCGATCTTCTGATATCCAAATTATCTTTGCTTTTATAGAAGCCTCTTTGGAATTCACAATTAAACTGTTGTAAATCTTCGAAGCTCAACATCATTAACCTATAAAAATAGACGATTTTTTTTCTCTCAATTCTTAGCTTTTACGAAGATCTCACTTTTATGCCTTTTTCCACTCAAGAATTTTTTTTCAATCTAACAACCCTCTTTTTTTTTTTTAACAAAACAAAACAACGTACACAATACAAAAGATCAACAACCAAAAACAAACAAATCAAAAAAACTGAAAAAAAATAAATTCTGGAAAAATCTGATGAACAGTGCCGGCGTGAACAATACTTGCGGCATGACCAGTACAGCGTGAACAGTGTGCCCGAAATGAACAGTGCCGATGAACAGTGATGCTACAGTGCACGAACAGTGACGCGACTTTTTTTTTTTTTTTTAAATCAACAACCCAAAGATCACAACTTTGATTAAGAAAAGTTAGATCTTGAACCCAAAACAACAATAAACAACTCAACACAAAAATTCAAATAGAAAAGATATATCCAAACGGATTGATAACGAAGAGATATACCCAAGTGGGTTAAACACAACGAAAAAACCTGATTTTCTTTCAAGATCCAATAGCTCTGATACCACTTGACACGATCCGGGTTGGTCTCCCTTTTCGTGTGTCACAGGAACATCCCCAAAGGACCGTCTTGAAGATCAGGGTGATAATCTAACTCAAACCTTCCCGCAGATCTGAATCAAATTATCAAATAATACAAACTCTCATTGAATCACTCGACCCCAATCCAACCCCGTGGAATGAAACCGTTTGAATCTAACAAGAAG
This sequence comes from Mitragyna speciosa, assembly GCA_024721245.1. Taxonomy (NCBI): domain Eukaryota; kingdom Viridiplantae; phylum Streptophyta; class Magnoliopsida; order Gentianales; family Rubiaceae; genus Mitragyna; species Mitragyna speciosa. Next base: position 4,039,806 of record CM045567.1, on the reverse strand, counting down.
AAAACCTAAACCCTAATCAAACCTGTTGACTAGAACTTAAGGTATAGGAAAACCTAACAAGAATCACTCTTGAAAAGGCAAAGATAGTTCTCATCGCAAGAACTAACGAGATCCCTCAAAGGGAGAAAATCAATTCATTGATTTCAAATCATAATTCAACATTAACTTAAAAATAATAAACGACGATAGTTAGCCTTATATAGGCGTACAAACCCTAAAACTAAATATGGAAAATTTTAATTAAATAAAACCTAAAAAATTAAACTAAAACTAATTAAAACAATTAAAATTCCAAGCTGCGGACGAAGGCCGCGGGGCGGCCTTAGGCGCGGCCTTGGTCAGAAGCAATTCTGGCCTTGGCACGCATTCTGATCCAGGCCGTGGGGAAGGCCGCGGGCCGGCCTGGGGTGCGGCCTCCATCAGAACGTTAGCAACTGGCTTCTGGTCTTGTCCTTTGAAAATTCTACCTCGTACTTTCGACCTTAGACGCGACCACCAGCCTTTGGCCCCTTGAGTGGATGCTAAATCAGCCATCTCCCTTGCTCCGTTGTCATGCCTTGAACACTTTAAAACTTCCAATTTGCACAGAATGATAAAATTCGTTGGTGAAGCTTGAATGATAGGAATCATGGCCACAGGATTCGTATCAATATCTTAATTCACTTTCTACAAGGTCCCGAACTTAATGGATTCTAGTTCACAATTCAGATCAAATCCCCTAAAAAAGTCTTTCCATTCACGCATGCTTCAGTTTTCTGATAAACTTAGGATTGCCTTTGCTTTCATTCAAAATTTAATAAAATTAGCTACCATTATATATTTTTGTACAAGAACATCTCAGATGTAATAATTTCAAAAAAAACTTTTGTAGAAAAACATGCGAAGAATAAATAAACAAAATAAAGTCAAACAAGCATTTTTCAAGACTAATTTTGAAATAGTGATTGAAACATTACCTCTTGATCTTTGGATGTCATTTCAATTTGAATTCCGAGACTGCCCCAAAATGATCAATATAGATGAGAAATTTCAAGCAACTGTAGTCGTTAACTTCCAGATGACTCCATTGTCAATATAATGACTTTTCACTTGTGAAACTTCAACTGTCATACTTGCCCAACCATGTTGCCTTCCAAATCATCCATTTTAGAGGAAGAAATGAAACGAGCAACAACATCCAAAATTTGAGAGTCATTCCCCTTCTCATTAAAACATACTAGTACTTGAAAAACATTTGGCATCAGTAAGGCAATCTTCTCGTGATAATTTGGGATAGATTTGTTAACATCATATGCCTATTTGATTTGCAAAGTTTCATTTCAAAAATCATTACAAAATACAGATGAATGTCGGTAACATTCTCGGCTTTTAGAATGAGGTCGGGTGAAATGCTGAAAATGTTGAGGCTGGAAGGCACAATTCATGAAATGTTTAATTAACTTGTGGTTCCTTTTGCAAAGAATTTGCCACAATTTCGGTAGTTTCCCTTTTGGCTTCTCTTACAAACTTTTCACCCTGGCTTTGCCATTGGCTTTTTTTAGATTTTTTTTTTCTAAAAAAAAATTGCCCCAATTTTATTGCTTTCTTTTGTAACACTTTTACTTTTCACCCCTTTTTTACTTTTCTCTTTTCTCTTTTTCTTTTTTTTTTTTTGACAACATAAACGAAAGTGTAGGGTGCGACCATCAAGTGGGTTGTGAAACAAAAGTCACATATTCTAAAGGCTTATAGGGGAATTCTAGGGGAAGAATATGTTTTAAGGGAAAAGAAAGAGGGTCCAACTTCGACCCGTCTCTTTTTGCAACAATTTTGAAAGAAAATTTTACTAAATCAAAATGGAAAAATCCTTTATGCTGTCTGAATTAATGATCGAGGGAAATATTCGGCCACCATTTCTGCTAGGATCATAGTAATGCTTCTCTTCTTTTCCTTTGGATGAGAGAAATTGTGTTCCAATTGATCTAGACTTTATTCAAATGTCATTAGCCTGCAAAAATCATAAAAACTTGTGTGTTAATCTGCTCAAAATTATTCCTACTTCAAAATTCTAATTTTTGAGCCAACAAATATACCAAAATACATTATTTTCACACTTGTCAATTTCTCCACACTTGAATCATTGCTTGTCCTCAAACAATTTGAAAAACGCGAGATCAACTAATGATTCAAGCATTGAAATTACGAATGTGCATTCTGAAATGTATTTTCTCAAGACCAAGTAAATAACTGTTATGTAATTTATTGTCCTGTTTTTAATATTCATAATATCAAGCAAAGTAGAAAGAATTATATCATAATTAAACAAGTTCAACTTAATTCTTTGCTTTACTAAATTTCACAAGCAAATGAATCATATGACCAATCAAAGAGCATCATATGTCTATGACCAATTTCATTTTTCACTTGAGAGAATTTTATTTTAGTGAACTAATCACTCAAAATACGAAAGTGTCTTTTGATGCGAAAATTGACATTGGTTATGAAGGTTCCCGATTACTCAACATATCAACTTTAAGCAAATCACAAAAATTATATTTGAGAAGTAAAATTGCCTTTTTATCCAAAATCAACATTGGTTGGATGAAGATCCCTGGTTATTCAATAATTTACTTACTCAAATTTGTAACGCATTACTCATAATTCGAATACCGTTTGACATGAAAGTCGACATTTGTAAATGAAGACTCCTGGTTACTAAGCACAAAAACCTTTGGAGCAGAAAAACCCACATCATTTTTTTTTTCATTTTTTAGAGTATAAAAATCGCTCATAATAGATTTTTCATCACAGATTACATGATTGCACTAATCAAGCATAATCAATACTTAACATGTGAAATTAAGTAAAGAAAAGAAATTTTCATCAAACGTACAAAATTTAGACATAATTCCAACCACTTTACAAGATATATTTTCTATAAGAACAAAAATCTAAATCACATAACAATAATTTCTAAGTGCTTGAAGAAAGCCTTTGTCGAAACACATAAAGTAATTTTAACAAGCAGGAGAATTAGACAAAAATCATAATTGCTAGCAATAACTTACTAGAGTATGACATCCCCTATCTTAATTTCACAATAACCTATACAATACCCTATAAATGCAAGTAAAAAAAGTTAGGATTTGAAACAATGAACTCCCCTCGTGAATTGGTTGAGGTCGTATCCCCTGCATGTCCATTCCTATTGTCGTGCTTGAATCCTCCAAACATACATTGTAAAACTTGCAAAATTCTGGGTCTTCAAAGCCAAAGTGTATCTTGACTTAACTCCCTGACCGATGTCTTGGTGCCAATATTCGTGGTTTCTGCCTTTTCCAAGTTAAGTTTAGATTTCCTTTTTTACCATTCAAAATCCTTAACATGGAACCTATATTCCTTTTTGGTTTCACTCTAGTCCCTCATTAACAATTTGTGTTATTTGGGATCTAGAGGGTTATCGAAGTTGCAATCATCAGTTTCACATAAGTTGACATCCAAAGATCATGGGCATTTATTTTTTGCCATAAAAACATATAGGGAAATGTTTTTCTTTTCATCTAATTTGAATTTGCATTAACTCATCAAAAGAGACTATTTACAATCACACAAATCTAACATTAGGCTTTGAGAAAAAATGTGATTTATTTCGAGGCTTTATCAAAAAATTATTTGCTCAATATAACTAAAAGATTTGAAGAATACAAAATATGAAGGGAAAATCTGATGCCACGAACAATTTTGAGAAAGCAACTTGTTAGTGCTTTATCTGAGAAAGAATTTTGAACATAAGGCAATTTTAAATTTACAGAAAGAGTACCATTATTAGCATCCAAATTATTTTTATTCTTATTACATCTAAAATGAACCATTGTCTAGCTATGAATACAATTTCATCTATCACACTGTTCATCGAAGTCAAATTCATTTATCTGAACCTTCAGCACTATCAATACTAGAAATTGACTTCTCAAGATCCTTTGAATGGTTCGGATAGAACAATAGTATTTTTATGATCTTGTAGATGTCAATTGGCGCTTCACTTGAATAAAACTATGATTTAAAATACTTGTATGCAAAAACAAAATATGCATCCAATGTAGTCCTCAATTTGTTGTCTCCATTGGGGGACCTATAAAAATAGAAAATCATAATTAGTATATGTAAAAGCAAAAATATATGCATGTCCTAGGGGGAGCCCTTATTGTGCCAAGGGTAGGCCTAGCATGAAGTGCAATCCTTTAGGGTAAGACCCCCCTTTTAAACAAAGATAGACCAGATCCATCGGGAAAAATTGCCTCAATTCTACTCATGTTACCTTACCTAGGGTCTCACCCGCTAGGAGGGTACGAAAATAGAAACGTGTATGTCTTTTTAGGGTTATCAACCCGAGACAAAAGGATGGCTTTCCTATAATGGGATTCTCGAAATGGCATTTCCTCTAGAGTTTATGCATGATGCCAATTTATTAAAGCAAGTTAAATAAATGTAAAAATGGAAAATGTTCTAAAAATTTTATTCTAATAATGATGTGTAATTTCTCCGAGAAAGATGGCAAATAAACTGTACAAAGGATTATTGACTTCAAATTTGTTTGATTGAAAAATCAAGCCTTCATGAGGCTATGGGACATAACATTGAAAGAAAATAAAAAATCATGACTTTATCTAGAAACATACAAGTCAAAAATGTCATTTCATTAAAGTAAGATGAAATATATGTTAACATCACCTTTTTTTTTGGCACTATGGGACAGGAGGGTGGGGGATAAGCCAAAAAATGATGTATTATTTATTTGAAAAAGATAAGCACTAGTTGTACAAAAATTAGTCCACTCAGGTCCACTTGTATATGTTTATTGATTTTGAGGAAATACTAATTCAGACAAAATTGGCGAATATAACAAAGATGGGTAAGCTTTGAAAAAGATCTAAAACTACAACTCTTATTCAAAAAATATACAAATTGAAAAAAAATCAGATTTTTGGAATTTTATAAATGTATAATGATTTGACCCATGGGGTGCCTTGTTTGCAACAAAAAAAATGAAATTTTATAAAAATTATGAATGCATATCTTGATTCTATCTTTCTCAAAGAAATTAATAGTAAGACAGAATTTCAACCATGCCAATAGCGGGTTGGTTTCCTACAAGAGCACCATTCTAGGGCTTTTTATTCTATGGCTGTGAATACAATCAAAAAATGAAAGACAATGCGTCAGTTTATTCAACAAATAACACATAACATATTGATAAAATAAATAGCAGTAAATGGCACAATGAGGCAAATAAAAAGGGGTAAATTCCCTCCTCTCGTGCCTAGTGTACGTAATAAGGTAAGGCCGACTCTACCCTAAGCTAATTCTACATGGATGCATGAGGTTGGGCTCACTAATACATCTAGACTCGATAAGGCTTCGGTTCCCGAACCTTTAGACTGAGGGATCCAAAAATAACACGTTTGTCAATTCTAAGGATCCCAGGTCGGTGATTCGAGTGATTCCCTGGATACTGCTACGTGCACGTTGAGCCACGGCTACTTGTCCAAGCAGATCGATTTTTAAAGTCCCCAAACCTCTAGACTTATGAACTTAAGCCAAGAGTTTGAGTGATCTCCTAGATAATCTTACGTGCACGTTGTGCCACGATCACATGTCTAAGTAGATCAATCCTACTCCTAATAGGGATGGGTGGGTGATAACCACCTAAAAGAGAAAAAGGGTAAAATATATCGAATGCATGTATGAGGTGCTCCTTATGAGAGGAGGGAATGATAATGTTAACACGCGTGGGGCTCTAAGGGTGACTGACCCCCTCCCCGAATGCAAGCGCAGTCGAATAAAGCAAAGATAAGTAAACCATACATCATATAAACATAAACGAGAAGCCAATTTGTGTGAACTAAAAAGAAAAAACCTAAAAGCCTAAAAAAAAATGCAATCCTAACATCCAAATATGATAGAATAGAAGGGTTAAAGAAGGAAAAAGTGATTAAGCCTAGTGCTCGGACTCACTAGTGACCCCTAGTGGAGTAGCCAAAATCTATCACGCCACGAAAAATCGCCAACAGGTCGGTCCATGACTATCACACCAGAAAAAAAAGTTCGGTTCGGTGACCCTTTTTTAAAAGAAAATTTTGGAAAAACTATATGTATGTGAGAAAAAATTGTGTTTTTATTAAAAAGGTATTATTTAGGAAAAATGGTATTTTTTTTAAACAAAATAAAGCCGGGACTAAAGTGCAACAGTTTTGGCCAACTAATTTTGAAAAAGGATTTTATTTTAAAGCCGAGATTGTTAGTGTATGCCCTAAAACCAAGTTGGTTTTTGGGATTTTTATTACGCTTATTTCGTGTTATACTTATATATGTGGCATTTTCTTTGTCATTTAATACTTGTTATTAATATTACTTGTTTATTTGATAAAGTCCATAGAATATTAACTGTGTATAAGAGATTGTAAGAGTTACAATGATGAGACTCTTATTACACATTAAGTTATATTCTTAAATATCCCTAGTCGTAGTATTAATGAGATTGGACATCATTAATATGGGAAGACTAGCACATACTTTGCCTCTACTTATGGTAAGTAGTAGTTGATCTCGTCAACTATGGCGTGTGACACCTAAGCTGGTATGTGGATGCTTGTTAGAGAACAAGTTCATTGGATTGATCCGCCAAGAGTTACTATTCATAGTGCTAATGAATTATACTCTTAATGGCAATGGTGTAAGTGATCCTTAGACTTGAGATTACCATGGTATCTTGAGTGTGGATTGCTATGCTTTGACTCTATTGCTCGGTGCTCGTAAAAGAGTAGCCCATACGGTAGAGATTGGGTATAGTATGAAGCATGGAAGGATAGTGAGTAATCGATATAGGATTCACCACTCCTTATTATAGGAGAGTATATCCCGGATTGGCCACTTGTTGAAATATGACTTAAAGAATCTTTTGCGCAAAAGTGAAAGTATGACTTGAAAGAGTTTCAAGGTTATACTTTTATGGAAAGTTATATTTCGGGAACAAGAAATCATTAATTAGTCATTTAAAGAGTGCGCACTACACTCTTAGACTAATTGGGATATAGTGTGGTGAAAGGATATTAATTACACGGTAACATTGTCATTGATAGGTGTAGTCTACCATATGACTTTCCTATTCACTTGGGTGGTCATGATGCATTGCTAGACGCCACTCATGATCTATAAGTGCAAATTAATTAATTAGTGAATTAATGATAAATTAAAGTGTTAATTTATCTAGGCTCTTAATTAATTAATTAATGAGTTATAATTTGTACTTATTGCCAACGTGAATGGAACCTAATGGGTCACACACAATAAGAACATGGTCTTTGGGTTAAATTGTTATTAAGATAAGTATAAGATACTTATGGGGTTAATTTATGTGATAAATTAACTTAAAGGACTTAATTATAAATATTCTAAGTCTTGATGGAAATTAGTTTCCTAAAAGGAATTAAGAAGCTATTTGGTTTCCTTTTGGAATAGGTTTCCTAAAGGAATAGGATTAGCTTAAGGTAAGCTTCCTAAACCTTCTTGGTTTCCAATTGCTCTTGTTTCCTTAAAGACTAGGATACTACATCTATAAATAAGTCCATGCCTTGACTCTTGAAGATTGATGAAACATAACACAAAATTTAGAGAGAGAAAAATTGAGAGCTTGGTGGCGTTTTTCTCTCCAAGAAAAACGCCACACCTCCTTCCCTAATTGTTAGGGTTTCAACTTCTTTCTTCTTCTTGTGTTCTTCATGAATCATTCAAGGGAGCTAGCACTCAAAAGGCAAGGCAAGCAAGCCCAAAGGTTCCTAAAGATCATGTTCGTGTGGATACCGTTGGAGGCTCGACACTTGGAGGGCTTTTCATGGTAGATCAACACCTTCATCGAATAGGATCTTGCCCTTTGAAGCATAGAAACCTTCTATGCTTGAGGTATTTGTGCTAAACACCCTTTAATCGTATAGATTACTATCAAAGAGATCCATGGCTAAGGTAATAAATTTTTAAATTTTCCGCTGCGTTACTCCCCTTATTACCTTACAGTGGTATCAGAGCCTCCTTTGATTATATCTATATGATTTGTGTTTATTTAATTGTCATAAATATGGATGGTTTGTTCTTGATGAAATTTGTCTCAAAATTGTTTTAGAAAAATCAAGAGTTTGATTTTTAAGATAAGTTCTTAATTGTTTAAAAGTGTTTTAAATAATTAAGATGAGTTCTTATGGTTGTATTCAAGGTTTCTAAATTATTTTTACGTGCTAAAAGGGTTTTAACATGTTTTGATTCAAAAGAGTTTTGAAAAAGACCAAAGAATTTCAAAGATCGTATTTTCTGGACACAAACCGCGCGAAAACTCGCGCGCGTTTTGACCCGCGGTTGAAATCCCGTACGTTCTGTCGACAAACCGCGGATGAAACCGCGCACGGTTTGTCCCACGGTTTGTAAACCGCGGATGAACCCGCGCACGGTTTGTCCCACGGTTTGCTGGCAGAGTTCTAGCGGGATTTTTCCTAATTTTTTGGAAAACGCGAATTTTTGGAATTTTCTCTATAAAACACTTTCCAATTTTAATTGTTAATATTTGGAAAGTTAAATTTTGGAAACCTACACCTTCTATAACTTTATTTTTGAGACAAATAAATTCAAGAATATTAATCTAATTAATTAGACCATGTGATTTATGACTAGAATTAAATAAAGTAATTTATTTAATTGTTAAATATTATGATGGCATGGTGGATGATTATGGACTATGACCAATGTGATTGAATGGTTGAATTTTTATTAATTTTGATGGTTGGCTTGTATTGGTTTTTAAAATAGGGCCTGCGTGTCCTGCCTTCTCTATTATTCTCATGTAATTCTCTTCTCACCTAACTCCCCTCGAATGTAACTCGAGGTTTCTTAGTCAATACATGTAATGTACATTGTGTAGGTTAGAGTTAGGTTTTAATTTTCTAAATTGTTTAGAATAGAATTACATGTGTAATGTACAAAGAAGATGGAGATGGAACCAAGGAGCAACCATGGAGGCTCATCAAGAGTTGAAGACCTCCCAAGGAATGCATCAAGGAGTTGATCACAGTCCCTTAGGAATTTGACCATATATTTTCCTTAAGGCTCGAGGAAAATATCTTAGTAAAGTCCATAATCATCCACGGTTTATTGTGCATGTTTTTATTTTATATGTCGATATATTTTAATTACATGCTATGATGAGACTATATATTGTATAATTAAAATAAAATCCCTCAAATAAAATATTAAGTCACTAGCCTTCCATTATTATAGTAAAAATCATAGTTCTTGCTAAGTGTTGACACTGTTGGCCTCCGTCAAGGTCACCTTACCTAGAGCATGTTTTTTACTATGAGATATGATCTCCAAATAATGGGTCTGACTTAACAAAAATGCTTAACTTGTTGGTCTCCATCAAGGCTATGGTGTTTTTGAGGCGATATTAAGTCAATATATAAGTTGCCTTCCATTATTATAGCAAAAACGAAGAGTTCCTATTAAGTGTTGACACGTTGGCCTCCGTCAAGGTCACCTTACTCGGAATATGTTCTTGCTATGAGATGTGATCTCTGAATAATGGGTATGACTTAACAAAAATACATAACGAGTTTGGCCTCCGTCAATGTTATGATATTTTTGAGGCAATGTTGGGAAACACATAAGATGTGAATATCAAGAGTTGATACCCAACTATCTAGGAGTCACAAGAGTTGTGATTGATAAAAGTTATCTACCTAATCGAAGTTACCTTTGGGGCATTGGCCTCCGTCAAACCCAAAGTTAATTAGATGGGATCCTAGCCCACTAGGAATCTCCAATGGATTCCCGAATCAATAGATTGAGGGTTATTGATTTGAAGTAAAATAGTGGGAGCAAACCAAATAAATTCGAAGCCCACATTTTTGGTTTGCAATTATAACATGAAACAAATACTTGTACTATCTTTTCATTTGTTGTAGAATGAATGTACACATGAACACACTTATCACCCTATATCTCCATTTATATACGATTTTCTTGGACTAGTGTAAGACTTGAGAATAGTTCTTAAGCACAATTGGCTATGTCCTTGATACCCACTTCCACTTGTCCTATAGTGACAATTATAGTTAGGAAACAATGTGCATACAAGATGCATAAAAGATGATAATGATATTGCTACTTATATCATAATGTCATCTATAATTCCTAAGCTATAAAAGTAGCACAAATTGATAGATCTTTTTGTCTGTGATTGTGCATCTCAAAGAGTTGTTGATACACAATCTAGGACCATTAGATATGAGATATCTAAGGAGTAGTCTATCAAGGAAGAAAGGGGCACTTTATTGCTTGTCAAGGGAAAATCCTAGCGTGGTCTTGAGAAGACCCAAGTAGCTATGACAAAGCTTAAAGGTGTGATCAAAAGGACAAGTCTAAGGGCACATGTTTCCAATTCTATTGGAAAGGGAATTGTAAGGCTCGTTTCAATACTAAGAAGTTGAAGAGGCCTAAGTGAAGCTTCTACTTCTAAGTATGTTTATGTTTGAGATAAATTCATCTACTAATTAAGACCATTGGGTATAAGATACTGGATTAGATCCCATATTTGCAAAAATGTGCAAGGTCTTAAAGCATGGTAGACAATAAGGAAAGAGAAAGTCAAACTACGTGTGATGAATGGAGCAAGAGTTGCTACACTAGCTGTAGAGACTTATACACTCTTTACCAACTGGGCTTGTTCTAGAATTTAAAACATTGTTATTATGTTGTGATACTTACAAAAGAACATGAAATCAATTCACATTAAATGTGAAAAGATTTACCATTACAAAAGAGAATATATACTGTTCTTTTACGTAATGGTGTTCTTTGTGGTATTAGATCACTAAAAACAACGTTTTACAAATCCTAGACCTTGATAAGTCCATTCTCAAACATAGACAAAAACTCTATATTTTGAAACAACTATCCTTTCTGGCATTATAGACTTGGTCATGTGAATGAGAAACGCACTTCCAAATTACATAATAGTTGTGTACTTGGACTCATTCAATTATGAATCGTTTGAGACATGTGATTCTCATTTACTTTGAAAGATGACCAAAACACATTTTATTTGAAAAAGGTGAATGTGCTAGTGATCCTCATAGAACGTTAACATATAGATGTTTTTGAGCTCAATGTCGATTCCATGCTAGAGTGATGTTTATCATACTTCATCACTTTCATGGATGAT